>CM042160.1:33172037-33376660 GCA_023376005.1 Doryteuthis pealeii | reverse complement strand
ATACCAACAATAGCGGCTATTCGATGACTTTACTACTTATAGTCGTTAGAAATAAAAAATAAAAATTTTAAATGAAGTTATGTATATATATATATATATATATGTGGAGAAAAGTAGACAAACACAGGATTTATGGAAACTTGATGTTTATTGTCGACGGTGCAACGTTTCGGTCTCTTATTAGACCATCTTTAGGACTTGGATATAGTTCTTACTCCAATGATGGAAATTTTAATTAATTTTTTAAATTTTTTTTTTTGAGAATTCCATCATTGGAGTAAGAACTATATCCAAGTCCTGAAGATGGTCTAATAAGAGACCGAAACGTTGCACCATCGACAATAAACATCAAGTTTCCATAACATCCCGTGTTTGTCTACTTTTCTCCACATACTGTCAGATTAACCTCCTCACATTTCTACCATATATATATATATATATACTAGTACAAAATAAAAAACACCCTCCGGGTGATGTAAAAATAAATTTTTGAAACATATTGCCTGAGAGGTGGGAGTAAAAAAATTCAATGCCAGCGAGTTTGTACCCTAAGTAAGTAAAATCATCAAATTCATTAAAGGATTAAAAAATAAAACAATTTGAAATGGAAACGTTAAATATGTATTAAAATAAAACAAACTATATATAGATATATAATACCAGTCATGTATTTATTAAAACTTGTTTTAAAAAACAATGAGGACTGTCTAATGTTGCATGTTCAAATTTTGAGTGTATTATATTCTATGTTATGAGGATTTAATATTGACATAAGCAGTGACGTAGTTTTGTTACAGACAAAAACTGGAAGTGAATCTCCATTATAATATATATATATATATATATATATATATATATATATATAGGAGTGCGTTAGTTTTGTATGACCAATGCATAACTGGGACACAATGACTTGTTCCTTTCTAAGGAAGTCTAGAAAGGAACAAGTCATTGTGTCCCGATTATACATTGGTCATACAAAACTAACACACTCCTATATACCCAAGCAAGAACAACAACCACAATGTGAAACATGTCAAACACTTATTCATGGAATGGAGGTTTTTTGCTCACATCAGAAACCGTTATTTTAAGGCAAACAATATGAATGATCTGTTTGAAAATGTCAACATGGAGGATATTCTCTCTTTTTTGAGGGAAATAAAATTATACCATAGAATATAGACATGAAATAAATCAATACCATACAACATAACCTCCAATAATGTTAACACATTGTTAAAACCAATTACTAAAGATATATATATAAATACATGATATTTATTACATCATAACTGGTAGGCATGACATAACCCTGGACGGCTTGATATGCCATTAAAATCAATAAGCCAACCAACCAACCAATATCTATCTATCTATCTATCTGTTTATCTATCTATTAACTGATCTCAATGAAGATGTAACTCTCCATTTTCTTAATTTCAATTTTACTATTTCAGTAGTTAAAATGTCTGACAAAGAAAATGCTTCACCTGAGACAAAGTCACCTTCCTCAAAGACCAAAGAACGGGTAAGTACATATTTCCCTTCCTGCTCTTGAAAAAAGAATAATCATAAGGAGCACTATTGAATGTAGCATTGGAATTCAAAATTTTACATTGAAGAGTTGTGTAGTTTTCAGTTCAATCCTCTGTTTTGCTTTGATGAAATGACTTAATCTCTTAACAAAAAAGCTGGAGTGAGGACAAATAAAAGAGACCATATAACCTTTAGGCACCCCTTTTGCGATCTCGTTTCGTAAGGATTTTTTTCCATTTACACCGTCAAAATCCGGTTGTTTGTTAACAGACGATTTTTAGAATTTTAAAAAATTATAAAACTAACCCCTAACCCTAACCCTAACAAACAACCGGATTTTGACGGTGTAAATGAAAAATGTCCTTATGAAACGAGATCACAAAAGGGGTGCCTAAAGGTCATATGGTCCATAAAAGAGCTGACTCAGCAGCCAAATCGGCTTTAGATCTAGTTATCGGCAAATTCAAGATTTGATTTACTTATTTGAAACCTAAAATTAATAGATTCCTTCATACAAAATAGTAACAATGCTGAAATAACAATGTAGTGATATGATAAGAAGTGAACCAGAAGTTAAAGCATCGAAAGCAGAAATAAAATGATGAAAGTAAGCAATCTGTGCATAGGATCAGCGGAGGTATAAAGCAAAAATAGAAATAATGAAAATTATAATTTTGGACCAATCAAAGGCCTTCGTGCCTAATAGGTAGGTTTCCCAAGGCGAAAAAGATGACTTTTAATTTGTAATTTTGATGGTAGGAAAAAAAAAGCGGCCAAATGAATGCCTATAGACTCCTGAATATCATACAATTTTCTGATGTGTAAATGTTGCATATATTAAAGTTTTCTGTGGGTACCACCAATTTTCCCCGTGAAATTTACCCCCCCCCACTATATTTAACATAATAAAACTTGCATAATGGTTAATATTATCTTGAAATTTTTTTATTCACTTGAAAGAAGAAGCATTAAACAAACTCCTAATGATTTAAAAAAAAATTTTTCAGCTTACAAAAATAATGCAAATTATAAACAAAAAACTATGTTTACATTTTTTCACCGTTAAATCAATTGAAATTTAACATAGAAAAAATGTAAACATTGTTTTTTGAATTTGGAGCCTATGTTTGGATATATAAAAAGGTTTTCAAATAGAAATTGAAAGACTGACACATGCTAGACGAATCCACGTCACTGAATTTAAAACTATTTGCCTGCCGCTGAAGGTACAAACTTATCTTACCCTCTTTAAAATTCCACTGCTGATATAGATGCAATATTCTCTTTTACCCTTTCTTCCTATATATTACTGAACTTTTAAAAAGGCATATTCTGCTGGATTTGGAATAGTATATTTTGACTACTGTAATATATTTGTTTTAATTCACAGATTAATTGTTAAATTCATGAGTTATTTGTTTTTCTGTTTTTATTTATGTAACCTTTTTGTGTGTTTGTTGTAATTACTAATATATATATCTATATATATAAATATATATATATATATTTACAATACTTCACTGAAGACAACCACCATAACAACATCCACAATAAACTCTTCTTAATCAAACCTACTTTGGGAGACTGGACACCAGCCTTTCAAAAGTCCAGAAATTAACAAGTCATTATATCTTGATTACGCATTGATCGCACAAGACTTACACACTCCTTTATATCCAAACAAGGGTTATTTCCTAAATCTAACATAAACAGAGGGGAACCACTCTTGACTGATACATTATTTATTTATTTATTTATTTATTGATCTACTAGGAAAAAAGAAGACGGGGTTAGGGTTAGTTTAATGGGAAAATAAATAAATAATTTATCGGTTAAGAGTGGTTCCCCTTTATTTATGTTAAATAACCCAAACAAGAACAACAACCTCAGTGTGAAACACCCTGCACTGTTAAACTCTTCCTCATAGAATGTGAAGCTTTTGCTTTCATCAGAAAATGCTTTTTTAATGTAAATAAAATGAAAAATCTGTTTTAAAATGTCAACATAGATGAAATTCTGTCCGTTTTGAGAGAAACAAAATTATACCAAAAAATATAAGTGTAAATCTGATCAATGCCATACAAAAGTAACCCATCAACACAATACCTGACAATGCTAATGTATCAAACGGTTTGCTACAAAAGTGTAAATATAGACGTAGAACGTATATTATTCCTTAACCTTTAGGCATAAAATAACCCCAGATGGGTTGATATGCCGTTAAAATCCCTCAACCAACCAACAAAAAAATCTCTGAATGTAAAAACAAAAACTTTGTAGACATAATGGAATATCATTTATTATCTTTAAATGGTTATTTCCTATAAGTCTAACATAAACAAAGGGGAACCACTCTTGACTGATAAATTATTTATTTATTTATTGATCTACTAGGAAAAAAGAAGACAGGGTTAGTGTTTAGGGTTAGGGTTAGTTTAATGGGAAAATAAATAAATAATATATCAGTCAAGAGTGGTTCCCGTGTTTATAGCAATAAAGGGACTAAAATATTTGTACTAGAATAACTCAGTGATTTTTTTGGTTACTCTTTAAATATTTGCAAATAAATAAATAAATAAGGGAGACTAGTTTATAATTAACATTTTTTAATTGTTACCTCCCTTATGTCTTACACTAAGATATGCCTTTGTAGTTCAATTACTAGACACTCACATACAACAGTTTACAAATAAATAAATAAGATAAAAGAGAGTAATGTTTTTAAAAGAGAATCCAAATTGATAAATATACTTTTTTACCCTTTCAGTACTGAATTATATCAAATTTAAAGTAAATCAAGTTTAAATTTAGTTTGTCAGCTCATGATTGTGGGGATTAAAAAATACGAAATTAAAAAAATAAAGATAAAATAAAAAACATCAGACTCCCATGGGGCCTTGACAGAAAGAACCTCTTTGTGCATGTCCGACAAAAGGGACTGACTCCCTATCCCCAAAATAATACCCCGCCCATTCGAACTGAAGCCGCAACTGAGTGCAGTCGTTTTCCTAGCCAATGGGCATGTCTCCTTGGCTACGACCGACTATGCCTCGTTCAATAAAGCCTGAGTCATAAAACTACCTCTTGCCTTTGTCTCTTTACTCTTTCGTTCCTTTTTGTTCCTAAGTTCCATTTCAGCATACCAGCCCACAAGAACAAAGAACCAACTTTTATTGGAGACAAGATACCAGTACCAATGAACTTAACTATAGCCCATATGATATAAATTCATATATATGATATATATATGTCCAACATATCAGCAGAATGGAAAAGATCTTTTGCACAGCAAATTAATAAAAGGCTCCCCGATCGGTTGGTAGACCACGCCTATGATTTAAAGATGTCTGCAGGAGAGCTATGAGGATATGCTATATTGACACAAACATGTGGGAGGTAGATGCAGCCTGGTGCCTCAATGTTAAGCAAGGCACGGAGAGGGGTGAGGCAGAGAGGAGAGTAGCCATCACAGTTTGTGTGCATTCAGTGCACCAAAGACTGTCACTCAAGAATTGGCCTGCAGAGTCACTTGCGCAGATGCAGATAAGAAGAAGGTTCCTGAGTCTGACAAGAAATATCTGAAGAAGGCCAGAGGGCACATTGACCAAAATGTTGTATAGATAACAATAAAGATGAGGAAAATAGTCCGAATAATCTAAATGATACAAATTATCAAGTCTCATCTCAAACATTCAGAGAATTGGTAGTGAGTTGTTTAAATTTTTACTTATCTTTTGTGTACTTTTCCATTTTGTAGGAAAGTCCCAGTTCACCTTCAAAATCTCCTCTGTCACAGAAGAGTTCCCAAGGAAGTGCAAAACAATCTTCATCTAAACCATCATCAGGTCCTGGATCAGCTAAAACTTCATCTGCTTCGAAAAGAAAAGGTAAGTTTCATTTTTATTTTAACTTGAATATATAAAAGCTAATTTTTCCATCAAAAGTAATTCCTATATTTGATGAGATTGTTATAAAAGACAACAAACACAAATTCTTCCTTTCCCCTTTTTGCACATTGCTGAGAACTGCTATATAAAGATATATATATATAAGGGAGGTGAGTTTGTACCTGCCTACTGGTCTCAGACAAAAGGGACAGCATGACAATTCTTACTGATGTCATTAAGTTTATTTAATAAACACCGTGAAACTGTACAAGGAAAAAACAAATCTTATTATAATGGAGATTGTGGGTTTGTATGTCTGTAACCGAAACTATATTACTATTCAAGTCACATTTCCCTTTGTTATTTACATCACATTCTCCATGATTTTATTTTTATTTAAACCTCAATTATTAATAAAATTGTTTTACATCATTAAGACTGTTGACCATATATACATACTAAAAACATACAATTGTATTTAAATATACAACAAAATAGCGGTTTACAGTATGAATGGGAAGGCTAATTTGCATATTGATCTTAAAAAATTGATTTTGATAAATATATGCTTAGTATTATGGATTTCTAATTGTTTGGTTTTACATTTATTAATGAATATGAGCAAAAATCTCGCGGATAAATCTTAAAAGAAATCCATTAACAAGAAGAAATAACTGTAATATTATTCTTTATTTCCTATTTTAACTAAATAGTTAAATTAGGAAAATTTACCAATGAAAGACGGGAGTTAGGGAAAATGATGGAAGAGTTAGTTTCAAAGTTGTTCTATTTTTCAATCATACCCCCTCTGTTCCAAATATTTTTATCTGAATTCTTATTCAGTTTCATTAGCCTTTCTAATTTAACATGATATTTTATTATATTAAAATTTAAATACTTGCACCCGGAGGGTGCATATATTTGCTAGTATATTTAATGATCTATACAGCAAATAATCTTACGAAAATCCACAAAGAAATATAAACACTTCAAGAAATAGAGACACTTCAAATAAATGGGGACTCACTGTTTTTGCCTAATTCCGACCAGTTTGACAGTAATACTCTAAGTGACTTTCCCTTACCCTTTTTTGGTTAGGGTTCATAGACCGCAGAAACTAGTGGTCCACACCAAATGATATTAAACTCATTAAACTACCCCAAGTTGAATACTCTGATTGTAGTTAATATTTTTATAAACAAAATAATTATATAAAAATAAGACATAATTAACTGGTCGGTTTTAGCGGCAGTTACAGGGTTGTCTTCCTTGGTTGACATGTCTCTTTTCAAACCAACCAATCACAGGCTCGTAAACTTTTGCAGTAAAATTGAAGATAAGAATTCTTTCTCTTTGGTACCAGCATCTCTAGAAGTCGGACATGAAATACAGAGGCAGAGAGCTGTAGTAGGTACAATATCTTACTAATTTTACAAGGACTGGGTTAAGTGGAATTGTATTCGTCATATCTTATTATAATGGAGATTGTGTGTTTTTCTGTCTGTATCCGAAACTATATTACTACTCAAGTCACAATTCCCTTCGTTATTTATTTCACATTCTCCATGATTTTATTTATATTTAAACCTCGATTATTAATAAAATTGCTTCACCTTTTTATTAGTGTTGTCCATATCTACATACAAATAACATGCAATTGTATTTATATATACAAAAAATAGCGGTTTACAGTGTGAATGGGAAGGCTAATTTGCATATTGATATTAAAAATGTGATTTTATTAAATATGTGTTTAGTATTATTGATTTCTAATTGTTTGGTTTTATTTTAATGAATATAAGCAAAAATCTCTTCAATTAATCTTAAATGAAATCCATTAACAAGAAAGAATAACTGTCATTTTATTCTTTATTTCCTAATTTAACTAAATAGTTAAATAAGTAAAATTCAGCACTGAAAGACGGGAGTGATGGAAGAGTAGGTTTCATTTCTATTTTTCTATTATACTCCCACTCTGTTACATATCTTTTTATCTGCATTCTTATTAGACTTTCTAATTTAATACGATATTTCATTACATTAAAACATAAATACTTGCACCCGGAGGGTGCATATATTTGCTAGTTTATATAATTAACATTTCTCACAGCCAATACCTTCGTTTGCAACCCACAAGTATTTCAAGCATAATTTCTTGTTTGTGTATATGTATTAATACATGTTATTTGAAATTCCATGTTGTGTTCATGTGTTTTCTGTTTTTAACTCTTGTCCAGTCAACATTCACAACATAAATCAGCACAGATTATGCTGGAGAAAGGAGGAGTTCAGTTTTAGTACAGTTTCTGGTACTCTTCGCGGAGAACCGTTTCGGCCTCCTACCCCAAAAAACGCTAGACGGTGGCTGCTAAAAAAAAAGTACCAGCTACAATTGAAGTCCGTAGCCGAAGCGGTGTCATTTGCACCCCCCCCAAAAAAAACCAACCAACTTAAGGCGTTTTTCCTGAAAATCCAACCCCAACACTAAACCCTAACCCAAAACCCCCCTAGTTAAAATTAACAGTTTTATTACAAAATTTGTGGGTTCTGTTTTTTCTGGGTCACCCTGTATACAGGGTGACCCAGAAAAAACAGAGCCCCAATTTTTTTTTCCCATTAAACTAACCCTATCCCTAAACCCCAACCCTAACCCTGTTTTTTTTTGCAAGTGACACTGCTTCGGCTACAGACTTCAATCATAGCTGGTGTTTTTTTTTTCAGCAGCCACCGGCTAGCGTTTTTTGAGGCAGGAGGCCGGGACGGTTCTCTGTGAAGAGTACCCAGTTTCTTATAAAAGAAGGTGGACGGTTTACCAGAAAAAAGTGCGTATTTTATGTAAAGTTATCCCTTAATAAACCCTAGAATATGGAAGGTGCATCTCACAAAGGAACAGCTGTACAGCCACTTGCCTCTTGCAAAATTCCTAATTCGATACCAGCCCTCATCAACTCGAGTATGAGTAGCACAAGAATCTGTGTGGTAAAGTAAGGAGTTGATGGTAGGTGTGGCGATTCAACTCAGATGCAAAAACAATCTCCTTGGTCTAGCGCTAGTGAAAAGGGGATAGACTCCCTCGCTGTCTGGCTGATACCGACTTTAGGCCACCCGGATGACTTACTATTAACATGCTTAGGTATAGAATCCTGGATTATTTAGTTTTATACCCAAACTTTTTAAAATGATGATTCATTTTTTTTTTAAATATTTCTATGATAAACATGTTTAACTTGTTTTTTGTTTTTTTTAATATTTCTATGATAAACATGTTTAACTTGTTTTTTGTTTTTTTTAATATTTCTATGATAAACATGTTTAACTTGTTTAAAGTGTTGATATTCTCTTATTTTTATTTGTGCTTGGTAGGTCACAAGAAACCTGAAAAGAAGCCTGCAGATAGCGAAAATGCTGGTTCCGAAAAAGGTAAAATTTTCTCTTAAATTTTTTTTTATTTTGTTTTTTAATATCTCCAAAAACCTGAATCAGTTTTCTTTTAATGTAATGCTAATAATCTCCACCCCAAAATATTTTTTACTCAAAATATAAAAGATGTTTTTTATTAATTAAATGATTTCTTTTGAATTGCTCACATGACTTTCGGAAACATTTTTTCACGCTCAGAATTGCTGAGGGATGGAATATGCTGCCTGTGTCTGTTGTAGGCTGCTAAAACACTGCATCTTTCAAAGCCACCATGCTTCCTGTAGTTCGCCAACACTATACCTGATACCCCTCTCCACACGCATATGCACACACGCGCACACATACATGTATATCATTACTGTAAACTGTTCATGTTCCTGACACTAATACATTATTCTGTGTACTAGACATGAGACTTTGATGAGTTGTGGTGCACCTGAGCACTGTACACAATAAATTTCATTATTATAATAAAGAAACTTATTTTCCTCAGAGTAAGAGTATTTACAGGGTTCGAAGGAGCTCATATTTCTACATAGTTGTAGGCAAATTCTCGGACAAAGAAGGAACAAACACGAAAGTAAATGCAGACACTTATATTAACAAAAATTACATAAATGTTTGCAAATTTTATTGGTATTTGCTATCAGACTTATCTGTGAGTTAAGCAAAATTCTTGGAGTAGTGGTGATAACAGGGGTATTCTGTTTGTTGGTAGGAAATGTTGATAAGACGCTTTGTCTCGGTAGTTTCTTGTCCTTCAGTCAGTATGCTATTGTACCCGCCTTTTAACGTTTGCTGATACAATGCCTTAGAAGTGAGCTGGTTGTAGAGTTCTGTGATAAGTGAGCCCTGTTTTGCGCTAAGTGATAAGAGCTTTTACTTTTACGTCTCTCCTCCAGTAACTGCTATGCGATGAGTGAAGTTTAGGGACTGCTATTTACGTGACTACCCTCAGTGAGTGCTCTGTGATAAGTGAAGTTTTTGGTTTTGGTGCCAACATCCGATGTTGGCAATTCGCCCCCTAGCGGCAGGGGGAGATAATTTACTATTGAATTTCCAATATACTCCTAACGACGAAGAAAACATGTAATGAGCATCAGTGCATGTTACCTGGCTACTTCCTTAATTCTCAGTGACAAGAATGGTGGGTAGTGGTTATGGTCACAAGGATTGGTACCATGCTGAACCTACTATATTCTGATTGATTAATTGATTGATTTTAATGGCATGTCAGCCCGTCTAGGGTTATTTTATACTTAGAGGTTAGAGAATTGCACTCATATTTACATTTTTGTGTTGTCGTTTCTTCAGAGTTGTTTTTTTGCTCATCAGTCCTATCAAATAAGATTCATTTTTAAACAGATCTATTTAACCCATAGATGGGACCCTAACAGGTACTACCACTCCAGGTCAGAGTGGACCTGGGAGTAATAGCAATGAAAGAGTACACCACACTCCCCAGATATCCAGAACTGGAGTTTCACCATCAGATGCAGTCATATCCAGGAAACTTGAGCTTTTGGATGGTGGTGTTAACCCTCTGCAGGGGATGCAGTTGGCATATTCTAAGCCCTGACATCAGGGTGCCTATTATTCTAGCATAAGAATTACTAAACAATTCTCTAGGGACATCTTATAGAAATATTTCTACCATCCAAATGATATTTCATTGAGATTTGATAAAATTAGATAAAAGTGGTGGAAGTCAATTGAATAAAAAAATTATTATTTCTCTGAATGTTTGAGATGAGGCTTGAAGATTAGTATTATCTGTGTTATTCGGACTATTGTCCCCATCTTCATTATTATTTGTACAACATTTCGGCCGATATACCCTCCGGCCTTCTTCCCAAATACGACAAGAAAGTTCCCGAATACGACAAGAAAGTTCCTGAGTTCGAAAAGAAGGTTCCCGAGTCCGACAAGAAATACCTGAAGAAGGCCGGAGGGTATATCAGCCGAAACGTTGTACAAATAACAATGAAGATGGGGACAATAGTCCAAATAATGCAGATAATACTAAAAAAATTATTTCCATAATTTTTTTCTTATAAAATATCCATTTTATGAATAAAATCCTTCATTCAACTAATTTATATATACTTCTCATTACAAAAAATAAAGACAGGATAGTCGCCCACTCTTTGGCCCTTATTTTTGTCCCTCTTCTATTATCCCACAATCTGTCCAGTACTACATTAGGATACTAGTAGCTGTAGTTAGGAGTGTTGTGTTATCTAAGAACAGCTACCAAAATATCTAATAACAAAGGATAGAAATATTAGTTTTTCATTATGATCCAATATTATACAACTGATGGGGATTGATATTTATCATGAAATAGAAGTGGCTACCTGGCATTGCCTGGGTAAAGGAGGTATTTAATCTCACAGATCCATTACTACTTATGACAAGTCGGATCCTCACGGGATGCCCCATAAAAATACCCACATAAATATGCAATATAGTAAGAAATTTTAATTCAATAATTTACAATTAAAAAAAGAATACAATATAAATGAGGCAATTAATTCAATCAATCAATATTTTATTTCAATTACCTTCTGTTACTATACACATTTTAATTTTTAAATATCTTCCCAAATATAAATAAAATCATTATTTTTGCACAAAAAGCAAGCTCTAGTGATAGTGAATGTATATATATATATTTACTTTGTCATTAATTGTTTTATTTTTGTTGTTTCCTCTGGACATACATACATACACACAACTGCCCTTTATATATGTATAGATTTACCATATTTGGTTGAGTGTGTGATACCTCATTAGCTCACTCAATATATATACGTCTCTGATTTGTTTGTAAATACACAGATTTAAACATTTAGCATTCAGATTTTGAATTTGTAACAACAGTATTCAATCATATGCGTGTGATTCACTTAATGACAATGTCTTTTAATTATATCCTTACTTCTGTTGTATCTCCTCACATTCATGTTGAGACTTGCTTCCTGTGGGGCACCACACTTTAAACCAACCTTATGTCACATTCTAGTCTTGTGGAGTTCTAAATAAATACCAATATTCATTAATTATTTTTTTTTTTTGTAAATTGATTTATTTTTTAAATTTTATTTATTATTGTTACAGAAAATTTTAGTAATTTATGAGGAAGTGCGTCCCGGTCTCCTGCCTCAGAAATTGCTACCCGGTGACTATTAAAATAACGTCCCCAGCTATGTCGTCTCGGTGGTGTTACTTGAAAGAAAACAACCAATTTAAGGCGTTAAATGTATTTTAGAGGGGGGGGCTTCTCTTTTTTTGTCGTAATTCTTATTTATTTATCGTAATTTGTTTAGAAATTTAATTATTGAAATTTGTTGTAATTCTTATTTATTTATCGTAATTTGTTTAGAAATTTAATTATTGAAATTTGTCGTAATTCTTGTTTAGATATGAAGATGGATATCTATCTATCTATCTATCTCCCTCAATTTGTTCATTTTTTACTTTGTTTATATATATCTATCCACCCATCTCCATTTGTTCATATAAAAAAAGAGACCCCCCCCCCTCTAAAATACATTTAACACCCTAAGTTGGTTGTTTTCTTTCAAGTAACACCACTGAGACGACATAGCTGGGGACGTTATTTTAATAGTCACTGGGTAGCAATTTCTGAGGCAGGAGACTGGGACACACTTCCTCATAAATTACCAAAACTTTATATCATTTTGTAATCTATTAACTTGTGACGTTATTTTAATTAATTTTTTTTTTATAATTTAGGTCTTCCAGAAGGATGTTTTCCAATTGCTTTGTTAAACCAAACTCAGGAAATATTTGACTGTGTCATTGATGAACACGTGTCTGAGGAAAATCCTATAAAAATTCTGAGAAAAGAGGATATTGTTAATGATTTAAGGGCCAGAGCTGCTGTTTCAGATTTTAGTCCTTTTAAACAGAAAATATTTGTAAGTTATAATTGACCTCTAAAATATTTGAATTAAAAAACTTAAATGAAATGAAAAGATATAATTTTAAAATCTGCATTTCTCTTGTAGGATTATGACGGAGATGAAATTCTTATTTTCTTTGATTTTGATTTTCGACATGGAGAGAATTTTTGCATTGCTCTGACAGAAGAGGCAAAAGAAAAGGTTCTAAACCCGCCAAAGGTAGATTAATTCATTACATTTTTATAAATGTTAAAAAAATCTGCTTCTCTTATAGTTTTAGAACTGTTCTTCTCAGTTAATATAAATATGAGTTTATTGATTAATAATGATGATGATGATAATAATAATATCTTTTTCAGCTAGTATATTAGGTCTGAAACCTGTCAGCTGTTCCTTATATTCCAAACATTCATCTTAATTCCACAGAATGTTTATTATCTTTCCACAGATTATCCAACCTTGCCATAAAGGAGTACAGATATGGGGCATTCACTATTGATGATGGTAGTTTATTCCATGT
Organism: Doryteuthis pealeii; assembly: GCA_023376005.1. Classification (NCBI taxonomy): domain Eukaryota; kingdom Metazoa; phylum Mollusca; class Cephalopoda; order Myopsida; family Loliginidae; genus Doryteuthis; species Doryteuthis pealeii. The sequence goes on along the minus strand of CM042160.1, from coordinate 33,363,365 downwards.
ATTCACCACTCTGTTACTAAAATTATTTTACCTTGCAAAATCTTTTTAAGAGTTTTAACTTATGTCCCCTGGTATTGGTTTTTGAGCAACATTTGATAGATTAAATAAATAAAAATAATTTTAAAAAGTTTTAGACCTGATAGTTTAAATAAAATGCTATGAAAATGTAGTAAGTTTCTCTTTAAAAAAATGAAGCACATTTTTCAACATAGTAATTGTTTATTGGTTTATTTATGTAATTACATGATAAATTGATTTATTTTGAAAGTTCATTTTTTATTCTATTCTGTATTTACTCTTTGTATTTGGACTTGAGTATATTTTCCTCAATTACTATTCTAACAACATTTTAGCTACATTAACTCTTTGCCCATTATGAGCCACTCACAGTGGCTCTCCCACCACTGCAATCCTACCACAAACTGCTGGCAGTGGCTCTCACACATGTCACTTGTTTACACTGAAAAATCAGTACATGAACACCCTTGCCATTTTGTTTTGTCTGTGAACCTACCCTGAGACTGGTACTTGATCCTATTGCAATATCCTATCATATAGGTAAAAAATATAAGAAAATTTGGTACAAGCATGAGGGAAATTTGGTAGGCAAAGAGTTAATGGATATATCAGTCAATAAAAGAATTACTCTTGAAGAATTATGAAGGAGAAGAAATTCTAATTTTCTTTAATTCTGAATTTTAATATGGGGTGAATTTTTGCATTGCTCTGATGAAAGAGACTGAGATCAGATGAAAGACCGATTGGTAGGTCTTAAATGTTCATTTGCACCTGTTTTTTGAGGCTCTGTAAATTAATGTTTGTGTGGGTGAGATGCTGCAATCATGTTTGTACAGCTAAATAAGTTCAGATATAAACTAGGGGGAGTCACTGTGGTATAATGGTTAACATATTGAACTGCAACATCATAGTAAGCAAGTTCAAACTCCAGTCATACTATTGCATTCACTTTTGGACTAATACTCTTGGGAAAGGTATGAAACCCCATCATCCCTCTAGCTATAGGTTAAATAGTACCACTATTGTTTTTCTACAAGGATTGCTTTGGCATTAAATAACCAATGAAGGTTGATATGCCATTAAACAAAGAAATCAAACCAAACCAGAGATGAGCTTTTTTTCTAGCCAATGAATAATAAATAAGGGGAAGTTAACAGCTCAATTCTTTGTACTCATTTAACTAAATAAAAATCATTTTAGATTTTCAAATAAATGAATCTTAAATTGTATCTTTTTGACAGGTTGATGAAGTAGAACAGCAAAGTGTTCAAGAGGAGGAAGAAGAAATTGAGGTGATTGTACCAAAATATGAACCACCAATCCCTAAACCCTGGGTGCATCTAGGAAGTGAAATAGAAATTAGAGATGAAGTAGCTTTTGAATGCAGAGAAAAAGTAAGTTTTAATGTGAAAATTTATACAGTTTTGTCCAGAGATTTTGACAAATATAAACTTGTACTTAGAAAATTATTTTTATAAATACAAAAGTAATTTGAAATTTTGAAATGAGATGAATTGTTTGAACTAATATTTGCCTTTTTTTTTTTAATTTTTAATTTATTTTTAATTTCCATGTTTCAATTGCTTTATTTTCTACTATTTTAATGTGTGATTTACCAATTTTAATAATCAGTTCATAAACCTTGTTCTTTGTTCAATCAAAATTCATGTATTGCTAAAATAATCTCTGTATTCTCATTCCTTTTTTCTTCTTGGCAGTGAATATTGACAATTCAACAATATTCTACTTTATTTAACAAAATAAATGATAAGAAAGAAAAGGTTATAGAATGCATTTTAGAAAATGTGTGTGTGTCTATATAGGCTTATGGAGTTCAAGTATTAAAATTGTAATTTCATTATTTTTTCATTTGCTTGATAGATTTGTTCAGGTAAACAGTCAGTAAGTGGTAGTACATGTTAGGGTCCAATCTATGGGTTATATAGATAAAAAAAATGAATTTGAAAAAAAGAATTTGAATTTGAAAAAAAGAATTTGAATTTGAAAAAAAAGAATTTGAAAAAATTGAATTTGAAAAAAAGAATTTGAAAAAATTGAATTTGAAAAAAAGAATTTGAATTTGAAAAAAGAATTTGAAAAACAAATACCCAACAAGAATGAATAAAACAAAAATGTCTTTGGCATAAAATAACCCAATGGATTTGACATGCCATAAAATCCAACCAACCAACCAACCATCAATCAATCCTCATGTCAAAAATTCAAATAAATAATTCTAATAGTTTTTTTACTGTTTTTGATAAACAACTTTAATTTCTTTAATGCCTGTTAATTTCAGATCAATATAAAAGCAATAAGACTACGTAGAGATTTTGGTCAGACTTACAATTTTACTGATGATGGACCTTTGAGAAAAACTGGTTATGCTGAATATTGTAAACCCGAAGAAGGCAACTTTGATCTTCATAGAATGGAACTTGATAAATTTGTTCAGGTAAACAGTTTTGCTCTTTGTTATTTTAATATGTTTTATTTTTAAACAATAAAAATATTTCAACAGGTTTCATATTAAACATTTAAATTGATTTTGAAACATCAGTGGGAGATCAGATGAAATCTTAGAATTTCATTAAGATTTGATATATTTTTAAAAAATTATCTAAATTTAAAATTAATTATTTTTTAATAAACTAGCAAATATATGCATCCTCCAGGTGCAAGTATTTTAGTTTTAATGTAATAAGTTATATTGAATTAAAAAGGCTAATGAAACTAGATAAGAATGTAGATAAAAAGTTTTGAAACAGATGGGGGTGGGTATAATAAAGAAAATAGAACAACTGAAACTTACTCTTCCATTTTTCCTGTCTTTCATTGCTAAATTTTCCTAATTTAACTATTTAGTTTAAATAGGAAGTAAAGAATAAAATTACAATTATTTCTTCTTGTTAATGGATTTCTTCTAAGATTTATCCCCGATATTCTTTGTTCATATTCATTAAGATAAAACCAAACAATTAGAAATCAATAATACCCAGAACATATTTATCAAAATCAAATTTTTAATATCAATATGCAAATTAGCCTTCCCGTTCACATTGTAAACCAGTATTTTGTTGTATATATAAACACAATTGCATGTTATTAGTATGTCGATATGGTCAACAGTGGTTTCGGCCTCTGGACCATTGATATAATTAACGGCATTGATCCCAGGGGGCCATCCCCCCAGGCAACACCTGCCCCCTTGATTTAAAGGGGCAGGGCTGGGTTTATTGCCCAGTGCCTGAGGCGCCCCCCTTTGAGGGGGAATGCCGACGGGATCGACACAATTTTTCACCCACCACCCCATGAGCTTCGGCTTGTGGGTGGTCCCACATAAATAGGGCCTTCGTGCCTGACCCGTACAAGTGGGGTACGTGGAAAATATCATGTAGATATGGCCAACATATCAAACTCCGGTTTCAACTGGGAGTCCAGTGAGCTTCGGCCGCTGGACCTTACAAACTAATATTGTTGATTCCAGGGGGCCATCCCCCCAGGCAACACCTATCCCCTTGATTTAAATGGGCAGGACTGGGTTTATTGTTCATTGCCTGAGGCTTCCCCCTTGAGGATCCTGACAAGATCAATGCATTTTTTGCACCCACCACCATGAGCTTTGGTTTGTGGGTGGTCCCACATTAATACGGCCTTGTGCCTAACCCATACACATGGGGTATGTGGTAAATATCCTAGTATGTAGATATGGTCAAGAGAATTAATAATGTAAAACAATTTTATTAATAATTGAGGTTTAAATAAAAATAAAATCATGGAGAATGTGACATAAATAACTAAGGGAATTGTGACTTGAGTAGTGATATAATTTCAGTTACAGACAGACAAACACACAATCTCTATTATAATAAGATATTAAATTATATATAGCTATCTGATGTGAAAATTTTATGTTAAATTATCAACAAGGTATAGTATTATTTTGATTTTTTTTACTGATGTCCTCATGTTTAATGTGAAATATACACACTTAACATTGTACCCTTCAGCCTTCTTCAGGTGTTCCTTGTAATCCATTCAGGTAGATTGCTTTTACTCTGCTATGGTGGATACGATAGATGAAATGTTGAGTATGTATATTTCACAATAAAAATGCGGACAGCAGTCCCAAAAATCAAAATAATATATCTCAAGCCTCTTCCAAAAATTCTGACAATTCAAGGTTTAGTGTTTTTTTTATTTTTTATTATCCAATCTTATATTTAAATATAGATATATCATTGACAATAAACAATAAACATTTCTGTTTTATAAATATTTCAGAGACCTTTACCTTTGGTATTAGCCTTGTAGATGATTACTTCTAAAAATTAATTTTTATTCTTAATTATTTTTTTTTGATGATTTTAACAGTAAAAGATGATTTTTGTTTGATTTCAAGATTCAAATTTTCTGATCAATTCATACTAACTTTCCTTTCTCTTGAGCAGGCCATTCCAACATTCAAAACTGTTGGGACTCAAACGGATTGGAAACAACCAAGAAATGCTTGTACACAATATATACCCCGCACATTTTCTGAAGAAGAAATTGTTCAAACCGAAGAACTTCCAAATTATCTGGAGTTTATCAAGAAAGTCACTCCAAGGTAGGACCTCTCACAAACTATTAAATTTATTTTATCTTGTTGTCTTATGGGGTTACAAGAGGTTTTGTGTTTTAGGTTAAAAAGGTAGTTGGTTATTCTTGGTGCGTGTTCCTAGGGTTCTGCTTTTAACCCCATCATATTTGGTGGTTGCATTGAAAAGGAAGGAATTCAAGGAAAGAAAAAGGAAGAGACAAAGACAAAAGGGGGTTTTATGATTTAGGCTTTATTCACCCGTCATAGCCACCACATTGCAAGGAAATATCTCTCTGGCCATTAGTAGTGACCAGACACAGTTAAGGTCTAAACTTGAATGGCTGAGATATTCTCTTGGGGATCGGAAGTGAGTCCTTTTTCCTGCACATGCTCGGAGGGTTCTTCTGGTAAAGGCTCATAGGAGTTTGTTATTTTTTTTAAATTTTAATTTTATTTTAATCCCCACAATTTATAACTTTTTTCTATGATTTTAAATTCTGTAATGTCTGTTTTCTTTGTTTTATTTTTCTGTCTCTCATGACCTTATGAATTCAGCATGTTCAGTCTCTTTGATTTAATTTATGCAATAGATTACCTGATAACAAAATGTTGGTTGGATTTAATGGCATGTCAACCCTTTGGGTTATTTTATGTCAAATACATTTTGTTTTATTCATTCTTGTTGGGTATTTAATTTTTCTACTCTAGTTGTGTCAAATACACACAACAATATAAATCATTTAATATTCATTGAAACAATTGGTTTTGTATCTATTTACTTTTCAAAGGTAATCTACACATTTTTGTTTAATTGCCGGCTTACATATGTTATAAGCCCATATGTTGTGGGTATATAAATGATGTTCTTTTGATAGAGAGAGGTACAGACAGATAGATATTTAGACACGTGCATATTTAGATGATATATAGATGCATAACTTAGTACTTTCTACTTCTTGGGCCATTTGTGATCGCCTAAATTCTTTTATGTCTGGTTCTTCTTTCTCTTCTTGCTTCTTTCTTGGCTGGTCTCTAACTAAGGCATGTGCAATCATTTGACAACACATGTTGCTTTTTAAAACTTTTATTCTTAACTAACTTTTCTTACTAACTAACATCTTGTGAATGGAGCCAACAGCCAAAGCAAGAGATGTCTCTCTCACCTGAGGTCTCACTGTCAACTGATTAACTAATTCAAAATCACGTGACGTGCGGGATTTCCAGTCTTACTTGTATTATTCCATGGAAAACTGCCACTCATGATATGAAAAAGACTATCCCTGCAGAATTACAATGGGTTGCCAATAATCTATGCCATCACATAGATTATGCAACACATCTATGCAATTTTATATCAAAATATAACTTAGAGTTTATTGGTCAAATGCAACATTGAATTTTATATCACACATTTTGATTTCTTTCTACTCTAGCCCCCCTCCGACCAACGGCTGGTCACGTCAAGCCCTAGCACCTATATGATTTTCCCAAACCTATTGCCCTTATGGCAAGCCCCAACCCCTTTTTATCATATGGATGCTAGAAGGCGGTGGCTGCGGGTCTACATGTCCTGGGAATGACGTTAAACTCTATCTGATGGTGAGGTTCTAGTTTTGGAGGTTTGGGGAATGTGGAGCACCCCTTCATCACTATTGCTCCCTGGTCCACTCTGACCCGGAGTGGTAGTACCTGTTAGGGTCCCATCTATGGGTTAAATAGAAAAATGTATTTATAAAAAAATTGTATTATCCATTAAGAATTGATTTATTTCAAAACTTTATTGGCATTAAATGACCCACTGAGGTTGATATGCCGTAAAACCAAACAAACCAAACAAACCAAATTTCTACTCTAGCATAGAGAGATTAGGTCCATAATAAACTTTATTTATATCTTCTACAGATCTTAGAAGTGAACCTGGGATCCTGCAAAAATGTTTCCAATTGGGCTCCAAAGCTCCTAAGGCTAGCCCTGATTGCACATGTAAAAATATAAGGATATAGCTATAAATAATTTTTATTTTTTTATTTTTCAGATTTGAACAGGCTTTGCAGCAAAATGAAATTATGGACATCTTCTTTGATGATTGGAAACACTTAGGAGATAATATTGATATGACCATCAATCAAGCAGTCAATCAACTCAGGGTAAAAGTCCATTAACTATAATTATTATAAGAACTTCTTAGAATGATATCATATCTTAATGTATGAAGTGTTACCCCAACATAACCAGAATTGTTTGTTTATCCTCAGTCATAACTTTTTGGACTGTTGTCATTTTTATTGTTACTAGCAAGTATATGCACCCTCCGGGTGAAAGTTTTTAAGTTTTAATGTAATAAAATATTATATTAAATTAGAAATGCTAATGAAACTAAATAAGAATGCAGATAATAGAAAAATAGAACAACTGAAACTTACTCTTCCATCACTCCTTTCTTTCATTGCTAAATTTTCCTAATTTAACTATTTAGTTAAAATAGTAAGTAAAGAATAAAATTACAATTATTTCTTCTTGTTAATGGATTTCTTTTTAAGATTTATCTCCAAGATTTTTGCTCATATTCATTAAGATGAAACCAAACAATTATAAATTGATAATACTAAGCACATATTTATTAAAATAAAATTTTTAATATCAATATGCAAATTAGCCTTGACTTAAAGGGGCAGGGCTGGGTTTATTGCCCAGTGCCTGAGGCGACCCCCTTGAGGGGGAATGCCGACGGGATCGACGCAATTTTTTCCACCTACCACCCATGAGCTTCGGCTTGTGGGTGGGCCCACATAAAAATGTCCTTGTGTCACGCCCTCATAAGTGGGATGAGAGGCAAATACCTGTTCCACATATCTAACTCTGGTTTCGACCGGGGGGGGGTCCAGTGGCTTCGGCCCAGGACCTTACAAGTTAACATTGTTGATCCCTGGGGCCATCCCCCCAGGCAACACCTATCCCTTTGATTTAAAGGGGCAAGGCTGGGTTTATTGCCCAGCACCTGAGGCATACTCTTGAGGGGGTAATGCCGACAAGATCAACACATTTTTTGTGCCCACTACTCATGAGCTTCGGCTTGTGGGTGGGCCTTCATAAAAATGTCCTTGTCTCTGATAAGTGAGATGACAGGCAAATACCTCTTTTCTACTGGGGGTCCAGTGGTTTAGGTCCTGGACTGTACAAGCTAATATCCTTGATCCCAGGGTGCCATCCCTCCAGGCAACACCTGCCCTCTTGATTTAAAGCGGCAGGGCTGAGTTTATTGCCCTGTGCCTGAGGCAATCCCCTTGACAGGGAATGGCCACGGGATCAATGCATTTATGTGCCTACCACCCTTGAGCTTCGGTTTGTGGGTGAGACCACATAAAAATGTCATTGTGTCATGCCCTCATAAGTGGGATGAGAGGAAAATACCTCTAACTCTGGTTTCGATCGGGGGTCCAGTGGCTTCAGCCCTGGACCATACAAGTTAACATTGTTGATCCCAGGGGGCCATCCCCCCAGGCAATACCTGCCTCCTCAATTTAAAGGGGCAGGTCTGGGTTTATTGCCCAGTGCTTGAGGGGCCCCCTTGAGGGAGCAAAGCCGACAGGATCAATGTATTTTTTGCACCTGCCACCCATGTGTCTCGGCTTGTGGGTAGTCCCACATTAATAGGGCCTTGTGCCTAACCTGTACACATGGATAACGTGGTAAATATCTAGATATGGCCAAAACTATTAATAATGTAAAATAATTTTATTAATAATTGAGGTTTGAATAAAAATCAAATCATGGAGAATGTGACATAAATAACAAAGAGAATTGTGACTTGAGTAGTGATATAATTTCAGTTACAGACAGAAAAGCACACAATTTCCATTATCTTTATTGTTATATACACAATGTTATGTGGATATGACACAAGGTTGTTTAATGTGGGACCACCCACAAACTGAAACTCATGGTGTGTCAGGCACAAAAATTGTGTAGATCCTGACAGCATTCCCCCTCAAGTTGGGTGCTTCAGGCACTGGTCAATAAATCCAGCCCTGCCCCTTTAAATCAAGGGGACAGATGTTGCCTGGGGGATGGCCCCTGAAATCATGCTGTTAATTACTGTACGGACATAGAGCTCTCGGCTCTATGTCAGGTAAGTATGTCAGGTAATATAATATATATATGTAGAAAGTTTGTAGAAAAAACAAGATGTTAATAGTTTTGCTGACAGAAATCTGTTTCGACCATATAAAGCGGTTTTTATCACAGCAACTATGTATAATAGGAAAAAATGAAATAAGTAGATCTATTTATTTTGTCTTTCCTATTATACATAGTTGCTTTGATAAAGACCACTTTATATGATCGAAACAGATTTCTGTCAGCAAAATTATTAACATCTTGTTTTTTCTACAAACTTTCTACACATACTGTCGGATTCATATCCATTTTACTTTTCATATATATATATATATATATATATATATATATATATATATATATATATTGACTTAGAAATTTGTATATGATCAGGTTTTTGTTACATTGTTTTTGTATCATATTCTAAATTCTAAATTGTTGTATCATTAATATTGATTATTTTTTTCTAGGAGTACCAGTCTTTCTGTGACTTGAAGTTCAGCAAAGATAAAGCTATCTCTTGCATTCAATGGCATCCAACAATCCGAGGTATTCACTATTAATTCCACAATTTAATAACCAAATACGACAAATTAAAATATTTCTTATTGCCTGAAATTTTAAAATCAGGTTGCAGTTAATATTTAATGAATTTGTCTAACTCCATCTTTGTAGCATTTTTCTTAATCTTTTTGGCAGTTCACTCTCCAGCCTTTTTTTCTATGCAGTAAAATTGTTAAGGAAATTATTATTTTAATCTATTGAGTGAATCCAGTGTAAATCTATAGTAAATTTATTCTGAGAAAAGCTGGGGAATGAATGGGCCAAAATGTTTGGAGAAATATTAATGAAAACCTTTTTATTATCTATTTGTGTATGTATGTATATGTGTTCTATGAATGACTGCTTTTTATATAAATCTATGTATGTGAGATGTTTCTGTATTTATTTCAAGTGGAAGCTTTTGATCTTGTAAGTGGATGATATTATAAACTTTCATCTTTTACAAACTTAATTCGAGTTGACAGTCTTTAACAAGAACTGTCTGATGTTGACAATTTTCTTTGTGTATTTTTACATATAGTAGGAAATTTGATATATATGTTATTTTGTAAGTGTTGACAAACTGGGGCACCTGCCATAGCCTGACATTTGGAAAGCTCATTTTCCAGATCCATTTGGTCATGTACTGCGTTTGATCCTCATGAGTCTCCACTGGGTAATTCCATGTCAAATCATCCCGACCATGTCACGCACCCCCTTCAATTTTTCTGAATTTTTGTCCAAGTGTAGACTATGTTAAAGTTAAACAGTACCCAAAATTTGAGCTTCCAATTCTAAAAATTAGCGGAGTTGTGTTGATTTTTAACTCTCCAAATTTGGGTGGCTGGGTCATGAAAAATGGTGACTTTTTGTAACCTATTTTGTCTCTAAAATGTGTTCTAGAGTTTCCCTACTCCTGAAAATTGGTTATAAAAGCATTTTAGCCCAAGGAATCTAAAAATGTTATCAAAAAGTCTTAAAATTAACCAATTTTAAGTTATTAATGATTTCTGATTTCAAAATTGAACAAAAGTTATGTATGAGGGTGTGTCAAAAAGTAATGCCATTTTGTTTATGACACAGGAACATGTATCATACATCAAAATGAAGCTGATCCTCTGTGGATCACATCCCTACTTCTTCACATTATCACCGTTTCTCTCAATAGCAATATTCCACCTTCGAATGAAAGCATGTATCTCTGCCCTGTAAAATTCTGTTGACTGTTCTTTGAGCCACTTCTTCACTACAGATTTCACTTCCTCGTCACTGGAATAATGTTTGCCTCTCAAACCCTCTTTCATAGAGCCGAAGAGATGATAGTCTGAAGGCGCTAAATTTGGTGAGTATGGAGGATGCAGTAAAGTTGACCACCTGAATTAGGCAATTTCCTGCCTTGTCCTGATGCTTGTGTGTGGTCAAGCATTGTCATGCAGAAGGAGAACATTGTCGATTGGCAAGTTAGGTCTTACTTGTTGGATTCTTGCTCTGAGCCTTGTTAGGGTCTCAATGTAGGCCTTAGTTTTAAAGTTTGAGTTTGAGTTTTGTTTAACGGCATATCAACCTCTGAGGGTCATTTAATGTTAACAAAGGTTATTTTGGATTTCAGTCTTTAAAGTATGTTCTATGGACATATTCAGTTATGTTTTATTATATCTTGTTGAAAAGGTTGCTTTTTTTTTTTAGAAAATTTAATTTAAAATATTTTCAGGGTTTGTATTCTTAAAGATGTCCCTCGGGTTTCTTGCTTGATAGTAATTAGTGCGGATATGTTTAAGGCTGTTACAATTTAGAAGGATATGTTTGGTTGTAAGTTGTACTTTGCATGTTGGGCACACTGAGGCATCCTCCCCTTTTAACAGGTACGAATGGGTAATGTAGGTGTGTCCAATACGCAATCTGGCGAGTATTACTTCTTCTCTTCTAATACTTCTGTGGCCTGTTGGCTACTCTCCAATAGCTTCTTGTATTTCGTGGAGTTTGTTTTGGGTCTGATTGTCCCATGATTTCTGCCATTTGTCTAATATAAACTTAGTTTTATAAAAAGAAACTTAACATGAAATAAAGAAAATGGCATTACTTTTTGATTCACTCTTGTATCAATGGTCTATTTTGGTTTGGAATTTTGTTACAACAAATTGAAAATTTTATTAAATCATACCTTCTTTTTTTTTTTTTTTTTTTCTATTTGTAGGAGTTATTGCATTTTCAGCTGCAGAAAATAAAACATTTGATGAAAGAATTGATCATAGCCATCGAATTCTGCTTTCCCCTTCACTTATCTTAATCTGGTCTTTCACTGATCCTATACATCCTCAGGTAAATGAACTGTAATGATTTATAGAAAAAATGGTTATTTCCTATAACTCCAACATAAACAAAGGGGAACATTCTTGACTGATACATTATTTATTTACTGATCTACTAGGAAAAAAGAAGACAGGGTTTAGGGTTAGAGTTAAGGTTTAGGTTTAGGGTTAGGGTTTAGGGTTAGTTTAATGGGAAAATGAATAATCAGACAAGAGTGGTTCCCCTTTGTTTATGTTGGAGTTATAGGAAATAACCGAAAAGATTTTCCCACACAAAATAAAAAGAGAGAAGAATAACTTTTATAAATTATCATAAGTATATTTATTTTTGTGGTGTAATGGTTATCAGTATAGAAAATAGTTCAAATCCATTTTACATAGTGCTAATACCCTTAGGAAAAGTATGAATCCAATTATTATTCCTTCAGCTAATGGGTAAATAATAGGGCAGCCTTGGCTCTTTAACCTTGGCAACCGGTCTAGGAGAAGGAAAGTTCTGAATTTAAACCTGTTAAACTCTTCTTAAAAATTGACCTTGTGTCACATCCTGCTCATGTGCAGGGGTTGGGTAAATACATAAGTATATTTATTTTCAAATAATCTGTTTGTTTCAGTGTATATAAATGCCCTTCTATTAACCAGTGCTTTTAACAGTTTTGAATGTTCTGTGTTATTATCTTTCTAGTGCAGTCAATCCTTTATGTACCTGTCATTTTCAATAATTAGTTAAATTAATCTATTTACTTAACTTGGCTACATCACTTAACTTACAAAAAATATAAAGTAAAAAGTAAAGTCATTGGGGTGGCCTAATGTCGGTACCAGCCAATCAGCGGGGGAGTCTATCCCTTTTTCAATAGCACTAGACCAAGGAGATTGTTTTTGCCTATGAGGTGGAGTGCCACACCTACCATCAGCTCCTTACTTTACCGTAGAGATCCCTGTGCTACTCATATGCTGAGTTGGCGAGGGCTGGTATTGAACTAAGAACCTTGCGGTTTCTAGCCGATCACTCTACCAACTGAGCTAAGAACAAAAAATTATTCAAAAAATAAATTTAATAGATACATGACATCCTTTTATTATATATATATACGAGGTATGTCAGAAAAGTTCCAGGACAGGTGTCACAAAAAAATTATTTCAAATCCAAACTACAAACTACAAGTTATCCCTTTCAAAGTAATCCCCCTGGAGTCTAATGCACTTTCCCATCTTCTCTGCCACGCTTGCATGGAAGGATTCTTCTGGGATTCTCCATAGCCTGTTGTCATGGCCTTTTTAATGTTGTGCACATCTTCAAAATGGGTTCCCTTGATGACCCCCTTGAGCTTCGGAAGAGGAAAAAATCACATGGAGCCAGGTTGGGCGATTAGGGAGGTTGCTCTAGCTTAGTAATGTTCTTCTGGGCCAGGAACTCTCGGATAGTCAGGGCAGTGTGGGCAGATGTCATAGTGGGCAGAAGTCATGGTGAAGCACCCATGAGTTGTCTTGCCACATCTCTCACCTCTTCTCGTGCACTGAATGAAGCAAATGCTGTAGTATCTCTTTGTAGACATGCTGCTAGATTGTCTAGCCCTGTGGCAAGAACTCATAATGAATGATGCCCTCACATCAAAGTTTTCTGATATACTGGAACTTTTCTGGCATACCTCATATTTTTTTTTTTTAAAGATTCATGTATGTGACCAAATGAGGTTTATTTTTCAACATAGTCCTCTTTGCTAGTCCATACACTTCTCCCATCAGTGTTGCAGTGTTTGAATCCCATTAGTCAAAACTGTCAACAAAAGCAGATATCATGTCATCATATAAAATTTTCAGTCCAACCTTGTATAACTTTTTTCAAATAAATATATTAGATGAGATATATGCATATAAGAGATGCATTATTGATAGCTATTTTTTTTATTCTGACATGTTTCCATGGATTATTTTTGTAAAAAAATATCTTCTAAATTGGATGTATTAGAATGAACAAAAGTTTTGAGGTATTTCTGTAATAAACCTGACCTGTGATATCATGGGTTTTATAAACAGTTAGTGATATTCATTATGTGTAATTATATTTGTTTTCTTGATTTGTTTTTAGCTCCTGTTGCAAGCACCTGAAGATATCTATTGCTTCCAGTTTAATCCAACTGATACAAACATTGTGGTTGGAGGATGCATCAATGGTCAAGTTGTTTTATGGGATATTTCTCAATATGTCAACCGACTCAAGATGCCTAAAGGTGGACAAAAGAAGAATACCACGTATTTGGTTTGTAAAATATCATATTAAAAGAAAGATTAGAAATTTTATTGGACCATATGACCTTTAGGGCAGACTGGGTTCTTTAACCTTGGTTAGGCAATCAGTCAGGAGAAGGAAAACTCTGAATTCAAACCTCTTAAATCCGCTTGGGGTGGTCACTACTAGAATAGGTTTCGTCCTAATTAGTAATCTATTAAACATACATTTTATGCTGTAATATCAGTCATGTAGCAACACTCTACTAAGAGACAGCAGTATTCAACTGTTGAAATGATAGTATTTGATTTAATTATACCAATTAAACTTTACTGGCTATTTGATGCTAGGGAAGATGTTTAGTCATTTCCTACTCACCAGGTTCCAATAGCCCTATAAGTTGAGGCTGTACAATATGCCGACTGCACCTCTGCAGAGAGGTAAAATTCACCCAATGGGGCACTTAAGGATGCAAACCTGGTGGCTGATCAGTCCATGACATGCAACACTCCACTTGCCCTTACTTAGGCTAGATGGGCAGTCAAAGGGAACCCCTCCAATCAATTGGCTGGTCACATCAAGCCCTAGCAACTATATGATTGTCCTGACTCTATTGCCCTTATGGCACCCCCCAACCCTATATGTGCTTGAAGACAGTGGCTGAGGGTCGTTGTGTTGTGGGTATGATGTTAAACTGCATCTAGTAAAGTTTCAATTCTGGAGCTCTGGGGAGTGTGGAGTACTCCTTCATCATTATTACTCCCAGGTCCCCTATGACCCGGTGAGGTAGTACCTGTTAGGGTTTCCATCTATGGGTTAAATAGATCATAAAAATGTTTTTTAAAAATTGAGTTTGAAAAAAAAATTACCCAACAAGAATGAATAAAATAAAACGTCTTCAGCATAAAATAACCAAAAGGTTGACATGCCATAAAATCCAACCAACCAACCAACCAACAATATTAACATTAATGTATTTATTGATAAAGCAACTCTGAATAAACAGAAAGGAAAGGCGAGATGAATTTAATTGAACAATATATATGTACAACATTTAATAAACATGTATAACAAACATACAAGAAGGATTACATTAATAAACAAACATGTTAATTCCAAGGATAACATTAATAAATAAACAGATGAAATATATGTATTTATTCCCTGAACAAACAATGTATAAAAAGGCAATGTGGAATTGCAAAAAGTTTTACTTTCCTTTGTGCTTGATTGGTTGGATTTTGTGGCATGTCAATCCTTGGGTTATTTTATGCTGAAGACGTTTTTGTTTTATTCATTCTTGTAGGGTATTCAATTTTTTAAACTCATTTTTTTTTTTAAGTTTTTTAAAACTTTTTTTTAGCTATTAAACCCATAAATGGAAACATAAAGGTACTATACCTCTGGGTCAAAATGTACCTGGGAGTAATGGCAATGAAGGAGTACTCCATATTCCTCAGAGCTCCAGAATTGGAACCTCACCACTCGATGCGGTTTAGTGTTATACCTAGGGTACTAAGACCCTTAGCCACTGTCTTCATGCACACATATGATGAAAAGGTTAAGGAGCTTGTCATAAGAACACTACGCCAGGACAATCATATAGGTGCTAGATGCCAGTCAATTGATTGGAGGAGGCCTCTCCAACCACCCATTTACCCCAATTAAGGGCCTTTTATTTGTGGATTTTCATCTCAAAGATGAAATAATATACCTCACAGGAATTTGGGGTAAAGCTCCACTTCTGTTCAATGAACAGAGCTTGAGACCTATGTCTTTTCACTTCAATATCAGGACACAAAAAAAGGAAGATTAAGGGTCTGAATTTTCACATAACCAACTGGTACATAACGTGGGAAGACAAAGCCCCAATTCTAGGTAAGACAATTATTTTTGTCTTCCTAAAATTGCATCATACGCAAGCCTCATTTGAGCATCCATTCCTTCTTTGTCATGTCACCTACTTTGTTTTTAAAGGATGAATGTATTTCATGTTTAAATTTTATGTATTTGGTTGATAAATTTTGTAGGACTGGGAGGTATGGAATCTTTGTTAACTGCTCAAATTCTTAAGCATATGTTTAAGCATTTAACTCCCTCAATAGAAGATTTGAACCATATTACCTTTAGGTACCCCTTTTTGATCTCGATTAAGAAAGGACATATTTTTCATTTACACTGTCAATATCCGGTTGTTTTAACAGACGATTTTTAGATTTTTAAAAAAATTATAAAACTAACCCTTAACCCTAACAAACAACCGGATATTGATGGTGTAAATGAAAAACATATCTTTCTTGATCGAGATCAAAAAGGGGTGCCTAAAGGTAATATGGTCCGAAGATTTAATTGAAAACAATCTTCACTGATTGTTGTCTACAACTGCTATTTTCATGACTACAAAGAAAAGAAAATAGTTTAATTACAAGTTGACAAAAACAAACAAAACAAAAAGAAAAGTAAATGGTTGCATCCTTTTTGAAACACCCAATATATTCAAGAAAGGAAACAAATTTTGAGATTTTTTTTCTTACTTATTCTGTAATAAGTAGTAATTCTCATTGAACATATATTTTTGCATTTTGAATTTGAAAGTTTTTTTACAATATTGACACTAATAAATACAGTGGTACC
The DNA here is from genome assembly GCA_023376005.1 of Doryteuthis pealeii. Taxonomy (NCBI): domain Eukaryota; kingdom Metazoa; phylum Mollusca; class Cephalopoda; order Myopsida; family Loliginidae; genus Doryteuthis; species Doryteuthis pealeii. The sequence continues at coordinate 33,346,930 of CM042160.1, read as the reverse complement.
TTGACTTATGAGTTTAATTCTTTCAACTTTAACTCAATTTCCTCGTATATAATCAATGTTCCCCATTGAAATAAACTGAAATGCCATCAATCTGTTCCAGTTTCCTCCCCAAAAAACACCCTCATTTTTTGTTGTTTTTTTAAATAAGAAAACTAGCACTGTATTGTATAAAAACATAATAAATGGAATGTAATGAATTATGTACTATAATATATTTTAATGTTTATTTTTTTATAAATAATATTTTTATAAATAATATTTTTCTTTGGCATAATAAATTTAAAACTTGAATGTTTTTAGTGAACTTATGAACATAAGCATATCTGAAACTTATTTATACCACAAATTTTAGCTCACAGCAAAAAATTGACTGTGTGACAGCTCGTAACTTGGAAAACTTGTAAGTGGGGACACTCATAAGTCGAGGCACTCCTGTATATAAAACAAGACTTATAACTCATTAATATATCCATTGTTTGTTTTTTCTGCTGCTTTTTTTAGCCTGGATTTGAGGATGCGTCTTTTTTTGAAACTCCAATTGTTCGATATTGTGCTTTGTCCAGTATTGAATTCAGCCATGTTGAATGTATTACTGATATATGTTGGGTACCAGACCATATTGATGTGAGTTTTCTTCTTTTTTTTAATACCTTGTGGCAAATATTGATTTTACAAGTACTTAATTGGTTAATAAAGAGAAAAGGGTTATTTGCTTATTTCTATTATATATGTGCAGAGGAAGTGACAAAGAGAGAGAGTGATAAAGAGTAAAGAAATAAATGATAAATAAAAAAATGGCCTAATGTCGGTATCAGCCAATTAGCGAGGGAGTCTATCCTCTTTTTACTGGTGCTAGACCAAGGTGATTGTTTTTGCGTCTGAGGTGGAGCGCCACACCTATCATTGTGGTTTCTAGCCGAATGCTGTACCAACTGAGCTATTATGTGTGGTGTAGATGGGATGTAGTAGCAGATGGTAAGTTTCTTTCTATCAGCACAAGTGTTGTGGTTGATAGGTTTGGAAGTAGTAGCAGACAATAGATTTCTTTCTAGTTGCAAAAGTGGTGTGTCTGTGGTCTGTTGGTATGCTTAGCTTACAACTGCAAAGAGAAGGCTACACTACATGTTGCTGGGCCAAGGGCGCAGCATGTATTGTTACAGCTGATGCTACTGACAGAAAAAAAATAGAGAGAATAGGCAATTTTAGTGTTTTAGGGGTACTGTTTGTGGTATCTTCTAATTAGTCAAAAGGTGTCATGCAACCTGGCTCCACACTGTGTCTGTAGAGTCAGCAGTTAGCTGGTGTTCAGCGTGGACGGATAGCATCTTATTTTTTAACTGTTGTGAGGTTTTAAGGGGTCAAATAAGAACAAAACAACGGGTAACAAATGTAGGAAAATGTATTAACAGAAAGTAGACAAATACAATACAGAGAAGTGGAAATTACGTCCGACAAATAGAGTTATTGGCTTACTCACATTGGCTTACTGCCAAGCCACAATTGTCCCTGTTACTTATAGTAACCCGTCGGCGCATTCCATTAGTCTTATAGGGTGTATCACCTATAACATTAACCTTGACAAAAAGTCATGGGTTATAAGATTTGACTTAGAGGGCCAGTATTGCTCAGTTGGTAGAGTGTCGGACTAGGAACCATAAGGTTCGGGTTTGATACAGGCCCTTGCCAACTCAGTGTATGAGTAGCACAGGGATCTGTGCGGTAAAGGGAGGACTTGATGGTAGGTATGACATTTCCCCTCAGACGTCAAAAATTATCTCCTTGGTCTAACAGTAGGGAAAAAGGGATAGACTCCCTCAATGTTTGGCTGATACTAACTTTAGGCCACCCAGACGACTTTACTTTTTCTTACTTATAACAGTTTCAATTAAAATTTGATAATAAATGTGACATACCTGGCAAACTGAGAACTTCTTACTCCATTTTATTCCATTCATCAATATTTTCAAACTATTGCCATAATCTCACAGTAACTCTATTTACCAACAACTCGAGTTTTTCTTGTCAGATTTGAAGTTAACAATGTAAAATTTATGATTATTCTAATTTTCCCCTGTTAACATTTACATATTACATCAAAATTTAGGTAGAATAGCACAGAGAGAAGGATTTGAGCTTCAATTCAAAGGAACAAGAGCTGTACGACGATAAATGATATTACAACAGTTTATTAAGTGCAAGTGTACACATTAACAAATGGATTACAGTAGACAATGTTCATATGAGTGTTCATAGTTTAGGTCAGACAAGCGACCAAAGGGAGGTTTGGTTTTTGTGTTCTCAGTACCGTAAAAGGTCTAGCCATAGTTAGTTAAGTAGTAGTAGTTTAGTTAGTTAGTTTTGCAAGAGTAATCCTGCGACAGTCTTTGTGGACTTCAAATATAAATGAAGGAAGCTTGTCTGAAGTTGTATCCATATTGAAGGCTCCTCTAATTTATCCTGGGCGGAATGAAGGTAGTTATTATCGACCTTCAAGGGTTAATGTCAATAAATCTCTGATGTCCGAAGTTCCGAGGGAATGGACGAGAATCCTTCAAGTGTTAATATTTTGTCTGTTGTCCTAAACTTGTAGAAAAAGAGAGTGCATGAGCACTTACCTTGTATCTGCTAGGGGCAAGCGGTAGAACCAGCAGTTGTCCCCTAAGAGGATGAAGTATGAATAGAACGAATGAGCCACAGTGAGCCCTTTTATAAGGAACATCACATGACCATAAGGGGCGGGGCAAGCTGCTGTTGCTTATTGGTGAAGGCGGATGCGAGTCCCTTACTAAATTTCAATAATATGTAAACCCCATTGAACTTGTTAAACTCCACTTAAAAATTGACCTTGTGTCACATCCTACTCATTGCAGGGATTGGGTAAATGCATACAAGAGTTTTCATCTGCACTTTGACAGCTTTTTTTTTTATCCCACTAGTTGTCTAGATATCTCATTATCAAGTAAGTTTAGTAGGAGAGACTGTTTATTCATCAATTACTTGATTAGCAGGTAGTATTGGGTTAGTTACATCATATAAGTAACACTCTTTGAACAACCTGACATAGTTTTTTAGACTCAACAATTTGATTATATTTTTGGTTTGTTTATTAAATTGTAAATAATCAGTCATTTGACATTTGGACAAGAAATTATAAAATTCTTTTACTTCTGTAAATTTCATTGTTTTTTTTTTTTTTTTTACCTATTTAATTTTGTAAATACTGTAATGATTTATCAATTTTATCTGAATTTACAGATTAACCGGTTTGGAGTTGTATTAGAAAATAAAGAGCTAAGTTGCAGTCAGCTGATAACCTGTGCAGTTGACAAGTACGTCTTTTCTTCATTTCTTTCTTTGACAGTAACATTCGTCTATTGCTGTGGTTTCATAATGGTCAGGGGTTTGAAATGGATAATGAATACCATGAATTCAAAATTATTATAACTGAGGCCAATAGTAAGCCTAGTGTAATATTGGATGAAGATCCATAATGAATTAGATACTATGGAGAAAGTTCTACTTAGTCCACTTCAAAGTTAACAGAAAAATATAGAGAATAGTTCTGTCGTTAGAAAGGAAAGAAACAAGGCAAATATATTGTATATATTTGGGTTGATATTTTTATTCGGTGCAAATGTGTAAGAATTTGTAAGAGTTTAAAAGAGTTCATATCTATTGATAAACTTTATTCGCTTATCGGGTTTTTGAGTGCCTATATATAAGGTAAAAGTATTTTTACTTAACTTTGTTTCCAAGAATAAGGTATTTGAAGTGGGTTCGCTTCATTTTGTCTGTTTCTTGTTGTAGTAGTCAGCACTGCTGCTGTTTTGTTTTGGACTGCTGCCTTGTCTGCTGTTGATTATTCAGGTCTTACCCTGACGGGTGCTAAGACTGTTCTGATGAATTTTAGGGTCTCCACCCCCACCTTCTGGTGTCGACTTACTTCTGGGCCTGATTCAGGGGCAGATAACCCAAATTTCCCATAAGGTCCTCCTCTTGAGACCTTATACACTTATCTCAACATCGCTTCCACTTGTAAAGTCAGCCATCAGCAGCATTTTCCCATTTTCCTTAATCTCATCCATAGTCAGTGTTGGAAATTTTGTGACATATAAGGTGTGCTCTAAATCCTCACTTTGATTTATAGACTAGCCAAGGTCACGTGAGTTATTCTTGCAACCAATCACTAGCAATACTGCGGGCCTGATAGAATACTTAAACCCCCCACATTGGTCATAATTACAATTACACTCTTTGAGGATGGACGTAGTATTGCCGGATCTTTACCAATATTCAGGAAGGACTTATACGATTACCAGAGTAACCAAAAGATTCATTATCGATGGACTCTTTATCAAGGATCCAATTCCACTGGATAAGTACTTCTGCTTTAAGGCCAAAGAATGGCCCTTAAAAACTTAACAGTCAGAAATCTCCCATTCAATACCAATTTTAGTTTTTGGGAAAGGCTAAAAGCTAAAGAGAGATAAATTAGGATTTTAGTGGAAGATTAGGGCTAACATATTTCAATGATACAATGTTCTGACTGTTACATATTGGATAAGGTATAGCCTATCATTTGTAGCAAGTAGTGTAGCGTAGTTTGAAATAACAGTAAAACAGTGGAAAATCACTGAGAATTTGATTGACAAATTGTCACCACTGACTCATCTGGAACAAGGCCTCTCATTGGCTTAGAGGATCACATGACCAAGTGACATTATTTTCTGTCTCTGCTCCTTCATGCATGTACAAGTTCAAAATGTATTGGGGAAATAAGAGTAACAAGAAGAACAAGTTGGTGCAATGTCATGATAGATGTGATGGTCATATATTAGATAAACATGGAAGTGCATAATGTAATGGTTAAAGTCATGGGAAATGGACTCATTGCCCCGAGTTCAAATCCTGGATCTGGTAATTGCATTTCACTTAGCGCTAATACCCTTGGGAAAGGTATGAATCCTACTCTCCCTCCAGCTATGGATAAATAGTAGGGCAGACTGGGCTCTTTAACCTTGCTTAGGCAACCGGTCTAGGAGAAGGAAAACTCTGAATTCAAACCAGTTGAACTCCGCTTAAGAAATTGACCTTGTGTCACATCCTGCTCATGCGGAAAAGTTGGTAAATATATATATATTAGATAAACACGGGTTTATTTAATGGCATCTTTCTACCAGGTCCAATAGGGTCCTTTTTGACAATGCAACTATTCTCAATATATTCAAAATGGGTAGGATACTTTCTGGACAAATCTAATGTAAACCTCATTTAATGATTGCAAAATTGGGAACATTTCTTTTGCAGCCAAGTTTTGATTTGGGACATCCGCAGCCCTGGAAAACTCCAGCATCGTGACAGCGATAAAACAAAGAAATCATCTACTACAATATCAGGAATTCCAGATACATTCCGCTATTTGGATTTGTCATGGAAACCAATGTTAAAGGTAAAGAACATCTTGCTTTTCATGAACATTATTAGAACTAGCAAAAAATCAACATCCTCTGGGCAGTGCAAAAAATGAATTTTTGAAAGATATTGCCTGAGGGAGTGGGAGCTAAAAATTCAATTTATTAATAGAGTAAAAAAATAGAATAATTGGAAACTATTATTAAATCCACTGAATTAATCAAGATATTGATTAATTACAGCCGATTGCATGTGTGTATTTTGTGGCAATGATGCACTAACCATCATTGCCACAAAATACACACATGCAATCAGCTGTAATTAATCAATATCTTGATTAATTCAGTGGATTTAACCCTGAAGATCCTTATGGTGAAACTCGAGTAGGTTATTACTGTGTACCATTATAATAATGATAATATATATATATATATATATATATATATATATATATATATGGGGTAGATAAAAAATATAAAAGAATCAAAAGAAAAGTTTATTTGCAAAGAGGAACTGGGCTGCTGGTTTTTACTGATAGTACTGAATTAATTTAAAAAAATTCTAACTTGATCCTGCATATATTAATTTGATGATTAAACAAGAGCGATAACATTACGAGCAAGAGCGATATTTGCCAACAAATAGTATGGATCACTGGTAGATATTGATAAATGAATTAGATATAGATTTATTGACAAATAAGTTTTATATACCTTGGATATGACTTGATTTTTTATTTTTATTCGTAGATCAATCTAAATAAATCAGAAGCTGGTGCAGATTTTAGTCCAACAAAATTTTCCATTTCTGAGATTCAAGGAGACAAAAGTTCATGTAAGTTCAACAAAGAAGAAAATATACCAATTATTTTTTCTAAATGACATTTTATTCAACCATTTTAAAATCCCAAGCTTTTGTTAATTTTAAATAATCCTATCAAATCATTAATTTATTATTATTCATCATTTACTATTTATTATTGATTTATTGTTTTAACTTGAGAGCAATTAATCCAAAAAAGTGAGATTTCTTAGCTGACTGATTGTTACATATTAGTTAAGGCATAGCCTATCATTTTTAGCGAGTAGTGTAGATTAGTTTGAAATAACAGTAAAACAGTGGAAAATCACTGAGAATTTGATTGATCTGTAACAAGGTCTCTCATTGGCTTAGAGGATCATGTGACCAGGCAATGCTCGGAAAGTAGAATTAAAAATTAGAAGTTAGTAGAGTCCAGTATGACATTTGGGCAGACATGTTTTTCTGTCTCTGCTCTTCTGCACATGTGCGAGTTTAGAATATATTGGGAAATAAGAGGGTATACACACGAAAATGTCTCCGTGTTGTTCCTGAAAATAACAGAGCAAAATGGAACCCAGAGAGACAACCCTCAGATAGAGAGAGAAAGCAGATACCTGGCACAAGAGAAGCAGAAACCTTGATATGATCCAATAACTGATGCAAAAGCAGAAAACTGATAGAGGCTGATATATGAAGACGGCTATGCAACACTGATAAATAATAAATATGTGTTGATATGCAATAAATAAGATACTAGAGTGAGTCAAAAGTTTTGCAATATTTTGGTATCATGAGGCACAATTTAGCAGCTCTGGATACTTTTACTGAGATTGTGAATGTGATGAATCACACTGGACTATGTTATGCTAAGCTCACTGGATACTCTCCAAATACCACTCACTAAATTTGCTGCTATGGCTTGGCGTGACGGTTCAGGCCTACTTGACCTTGCTTAGTTGTTGAGGTTCTTGCAAACTAAGCAAAATTTCTTGACCTATCTGGTTACTGTACTGTGAACAACCGCATCATCAACCATGTGATTTGTGCATCCATAGATACACTAACACTGAACATTTGGTAAGGAAAAACAGACATCTAACTATTATGAACAATGCACAAATGAATGTTTAATAATTATAACGTAATAACAAATAACAGAATACATATGTCCCAAACGAGTCAATTGTACAATAAGTTCCATGAGCAAACAACAAAACTTGGTTATAAAAGACTTATGGTGTCCTTCCATAGTTTTCATGGCGATGCTGTGTTGATGTTGTAGACCAATTGTTTCTATTCTGTTAAACAAGCAGAGCTGAAAAATATGTCCTTTTCACTCAGTGAGTGAGGACTCATCTTAATTAATGCGAACAAGTGAGAATCAGCATTTTTGCATGACTTGATAGTATAAGAATAATTGGGTATTAGTTCATAACCAATACTAAGTCCTTATAATGCATTAGTTCATCCATAGATACATTAACACTGAACATTTGGTAATGAAAGACAGACAACTCACATTAACAATGGACAGATGAATGTTTAATAAATATAACATGTAATAATAAATAACAGAATACATATTTCTCAAAGTTAAGTATACAATAAGTTCCATGAATAAACAAAGTGTAATTAGTTATAAAAGACTTTCAGTGTCTTTTATGGTGAGGTGTAATAAATAGTGAAAAATTTGGAGATTAATCATCTGTATTCTGCTCTACGAACAGAACTGAGAAATATGTCCTTTTTGCTCAACGAACGAGGTCTGAAACAAGATAGATGCTGTCCATTTGAAGAAAGGGGATAAAAGAGAAATTTTCAAGGGGCTGAATTGTAATCTGGCCAATGGACATGTAACATGGGAAGCCCATGTCTACAGTCCAAGGGAAGACAATTATGTTTGTCTCCCTACAGACTGAATAAAGGGTTTAGTCCAAAATTATTGAAAGTTACTGACTATAACAGACACTTGAAGAAAGTTGGAATGTACAATAACTGAAATTTTGTTGCTATAACAACCAGTCTAAGCACATCAATGTATAATAATGATAATTCTTTATTTCAGAAATTCAGACAAAAATTGGGTAATTTATGAGGAAGTGCGACCAGGTCAAGAGTTGCTGCCCGGTGACTATTAAAATAACGACCCAGCTCAGTCTATTCAAAACTATCCATCTATCTATATATCTCAATTTGTTCATATTTATCTATATTACTTTAAATACTAAGATTTTTTTTATTCATGTTTGTTTCATGTCTTGTTTTTAGTTTAAATAAACAAGAATTACGACAAAAAAAGAAGTGACCCCCCCAAAAAAAAATACATTTACTTGTCGAAAATATCTATCTCCATTTGTTCGTATCTATCTATATTATTTTGTTTGTTTATCTATCTACCTATCTCAGTCTATTCAAAACTATATATCCATCTTCATATCTAAACAAGAATTACGACAAATTATGATAAATAAACAAGAATTATGACGAGCTGGGTTGTTATTTTGATAGTCACCGGGTAGCGGTTTTTGAGGCAGGAGACCGGGACGCACTTCCTCATAAATTACCAAAAATTGTAAATTGATTTCTGGTTGGAAATAATTTCACTGAATTTTGTGTTTAACTAAGAGTAAGAATTTCTGACTCTTTCATTGTTCTATTTTTCAGTGACCAAAAAAGATGAAAGCAAAGGAGAAGATTATATGAGTAAACCAGGATCGCAAAAGATAAAAAGGTTCTTCAAGCTGTGAATACACATTTCTATGTTGGAACAGAGGTAGGATGAAATATTTAAAAAAATCTTAACTTAAAAATGTACAACTTTTATTATTATTTTCATCTGTGTGATTGTAACTCTAAATTATTGATTATTCTATCACAGGGGTGACTAAAGTATCATAATTATTTGTTTGTAAGATGCACTATTTTTCAGATTTTTTAGCCCCAAATGAGAACTATATAATTAACTTTTTTTCTGGCCATATGCCTTACCATATTTGTGATGGGATGATCAAAAGTAAGTTATATCTAAAGAAACTTGTATATTATATATCCAGAAAAGAAAAAAAAAAACATAAAAGATTAAACATCAAATTTTGAGTTATTTCTACAAATGCTGTTAAAATTTGAGATCATTTAAATGAGAATTGGTCAAATTATTAGATTATTGGGCCGGGTTAGCTCAGTTGGTAGAGCGTTTGGCTAGAAACCACAAGTTTCCTAGTTTGAAACTGGTCCTCACCAACTCAGCGTATGAGTAGTACAGGGATCTGTGCGGTAAAGTAAGGAGCTGATGGTAGGTATGGCATTCCACCTCAGATGCAAAAACCATCTCCTTTGTCTAGTGCTAGTGAAAAGGGGATAGACTCCCTCACTGATTGGCTGATACTGACTTTAGGCTACCCTGACGACTTTACTTACTTATTAGATTATTAGATGATATAATTTTTTCTAAAATAGATAAAAAATATATTCATATACTTTGTTTCCTTTAAATTAAAAATATCAATTTTCCTAATTTTTAAATTAAATTACTTACAATATCAATTTTTATTTAATTTTCCTAAATTTCATATCATTTCTCTTTTGATTTCTATGATTTGATGAATGATAATTTTGATTAGTAATGCTTTCTCTTGTAAAAATTAATTTTTATATCATGTTATAATTAATTAAGAATTTTTCATTTTCTTTGTGAATAGACAATGTTATATGTAAGTAAAATTGGTACGTATACTTAGGTCAGTTTATTCTCACTTATTTTCAGATTGGTGAACTTTTATATATAGACTGGATGCCACATAAAGATTCTGAGTCTGGAAAATTAGTGAGTTAGTATAAAACAATTTTTTTTTTACTAAATTCAATGTTCATTTGTTGAAATTTCAATTAAAAATCTTAAGAACTTGTTTGATATTTAATTTTTTTTACTTATATTATATGGAGGTTTGTGGTATAATGGTATAATCAAAGGAAATAGATTTGGCAACACAAGTTCAAATACTAGATTAGGCTGTTTGCATTTCATATAGTGTTAACACTCTTGGGAAATACATCCAACTATTCTTCCTCCAGTTATGAGAAAAATACTAACTGGTCTGTTTTTAACCCTGGTTAGGCAACTAATCTAGGAGAAGGAAAACTCTGAATTCAAATCTGTTAAACTCTGCTTATTTCTTAAGCGGAGTTTAACAGATTTGAATTCAGAATTTTCCTTCTCCTAGACTGGTTTCCTAATCAGGTTAAAAATCCCAGTCCATTTTAATATTTGCCTATAACCATATGTTGCATCCTGCTCATGTGGAGGGTTTAGTAAATACATATATTAGGTTCTAGCAATGATTAATCTGACCATCATTTTTCATGTTTACCTCTGTATTAAGTTAAGAATTTCAATAAATTTTCATAAAATTAAAGAAATTGCAAACTGTAATTTTTTTTCAAAGCAAGAAATTATTCCTAGTTCTTTACTTTTAAAACTCAAAAGAATATCTTTAAGATACTCCTCCAAAATAAAAATAAAATTAGATTCTTCAACTTCATCATAAAAAATTAGGTCCTGACTTGTACAGGGTGGACACAAAAAGTATTCAATGTTATGGCTGATACTAGTGTTTACATTGGGTTAGTTCCAAAATTCATTCTATTGTTTTTGTCATTATATGACATTAGAAGGTTTTAGTTAATACAAACTTTTTTTTCAAAAAGGTAATTTTTGATAGTTGATGAGTGGGCTTTTTTTTTTTTTTTTTTTTTTTTTTAGTTATCAAAATTAGTTCAAAATTCTTTAGAAGACTGTGAAAAGTACCAAAAGCAGTTCTTTGCTGAGAAAAATAAAAAGTTATGGGAGGATGGAATATGAAGTTGCCTAAAAGATGGCAGAAGATAGAACAAAATAATAAATATGGTATTCATCAAAATTAATGTTGAAAATTAAAAAAAAACTTTTAACTTAATAAACGGAACAAACCTGTTCTGTTACTGCAATGCGATGGATGAAGGACTTGTGTTTTGGATATTGGATCATTTTAAGATAAGGGTCAGTTTTAAAAGATATATAAGAATGATTGTTGCAGTGATTCAATAAGTCTGCCTCCTCAAAACATAAAACTTGCTATTTCTGAAAGAAGAAATGTTTGCTACTTAACACATTCTAGCTACCCAGCAACATGAGAACATCGTATGAATGCCATGGGGTGGGGGATCACATTCCTTGTCAGCTCAGAAATTTCTAAAGAGATCTGAACTTGAGTATTCCACAGCCCATAGCAAGAAAAATCCTTTACGAGATTTGGGATTGAAAGTATTTAGATGTTTTATTTTAGCCACCTGTCTCATGAGAGATATGGGTGCAGATGAAGCTGATTGCTAAACCTTTTCATGAATATTTCTAACTGTTGAATAAAAAAAAAGAAAGAAACAAATACATTCATTCTATCTTTTTCTTTTCCCCTTTTTTCTCTCTCTCTCTCAATTTTGATTCTTTCCCTCTCTCTTTTTCTTTTCTTTTTCTCTCTTTTCAATCATATCTTTCTTCTTTTTTTTGTATATAACTCTCGTTAGTTTTACTCAGTGTCATGTTCCTTTTATTTCTTTCTATCTCACCATCAATTTTTTCTTCACCTCTCCTTCACTCAATTTTCTTCATTTCTTCTTAAATATTAACATTTAATTCAAAGATCTGTTAAGATTCTATCTATCTATCCATGTTGCTGAGGCTTAAGATACGCTTATAATATGGAAGAGAAAGATGTGTCTATTGGTAAAGTTTTAAAAAAAGCAAAAAAACTTCAGCTGTCATCTTTAAAAAAATCATAAATTGTAAAGAAAAATCTTTGTTAAGAAAATATTTGTACAAGTTAACATTTTTAAACTTTTTTTTTTCTTTTTGAAATCCAGCTTCATATGTGATATATTGTTTAATGATACTTTGTTTCAGCTGCAAAACCAGATTTTTGTCACACTTATCATGATGGACCAATTTGTGCCTTGAAAAGATCTCCGTTCAATAAAAATGTTCTACTGGTGGTTGGAGGTTGGAACTTTTCTCTTTGGAAAGAAGGAGTCACTGTAAGTAATATTATCACATATCATCAATTGCATTAAGAGAACATCTTTAAAAACAAAAAATAACTATGTAAAAATAAGATATAAATAACTGGTCAGTTTAGTGACAGTTACAACAGCAGGTTGTGTGCTAGCTGTCGCCATTTGTAACTTCGGAGTTGAATGAGATATAGAGATTACTGTTTACCCCCAGTTCTGAGGAATTTTGAAGTTGATGATAGTCATGTGGGGAGGGTAAGGCTTTCGTTACATATGTAATGTAGGAAAGTGTTTGCTGCACATGTATTGTGTTGGTTAGGTATGTGTACCGTCCAGTCTTTTGGCCACCAATGAGGAGTCATTAACCATGGCAAAATTTAACTTGGTATATAATACCTCGAACGTATTTATGGGTAAGAACAAAAACTGCATTGTCCTTGAGGTAGAAATCCCCAAAGACAATTACACGGCACTGCATCCCACCAGAAAATTAGAACAGATGCTACACTTTAGGCCTAGAAACTACGCTTTGATCCTGTATTTAACTCCTCGTTTCTAGTATGCATCAAAAGGTCGTTTTAATGTAGGGTCTTATGTGCATCAATTGCATTAAGAGAACATCTTTAAAAATTAATTTAAACAAGAAAAAGTTTGATAAGACAATAACACACTAGTTATTGCCTGTTAAATAAAAAAAATCATAAATATATTTGAATTTCTATGAGATTACTTTATTTTCATATTTTTAGAAAAGTAGCAAGATAAATATTTGCATAGGAATTCTTTATTTAATTCTTTTTGTTTTTATGACAATTGCTTACACTGAGTTATATTGAGCATGCTTTCTATTATAACTATGGATTTTCTCATTAGTTTACCCATTGTTTTGTAATGGAATATTCTAGTTATATAGAAAATTAGGTTATTTCCAATAAATCTAACATAAACAAAGGGAACCACTCTTGACTGATAAATTATTTATTTTCCCATTAAACTAACTCTAAACCCTAATCCTGTTTTTTCCTAGTAGATCAATGAATAAATAAATAATTTATCAATCAAGAGTGGTTCCCCTTTGTTTATGTTAGACGTATAGGAAATAACCGAAAATTGTTACACAAAATAAAATATTATATATATATATATATTTACCCCAACTTAGATATACATGCTCTATTACTGATATTGAGCACTCATTATTTATAGGGTGAAGGTGATCGCAGTACAGTAACCAGATGATTCAAGAAATTTTGCTTAGGCAAGGTTAGGTAAGCCTAAAACTATGGATTCCAAGCCATAGAAGTAAATCTGGCAAGTAGCACTCAGAGAGTATCAGGTGAGCTTGGCATCTCACAGTCCATTGTGGTTTGTCACCTTCACAACCTAACCAAAAGCATCCAGAGCTGCCAAATAGTGCTTCGTGTTACCAAAATATTGCAAAACTTTGACTCATTCTAGTAGTACAAAAATCTGCTTTAAAATATTTTTAATAAATTTTGTATAAGCAGACAAGAAAAATTTAGAACTACAATTATTTGTAGCAATATTTCTCTGTTCAAAGGAAAACAATGACAAAATGATTTTATTCTTTCAGACTGGACCCCTCTTACAGAGCAGTTACATGAGCCATGTTGCTTGTGATGGTTGCTGGTCACCTACTCGACCTAGTGTTTTCTACATAGCCCGTAAGGATGGTACCATTGATGTGTGGGATGTAATGGATAAAACCCATGAGCCTTTCTTATCACAGAACATCACCCCTTTCTGTATTACCAGTATTGCTGCAATAGAATTTTCTCGTAAGTAGGAATTAATCAATTTTCCTGGTTTACCAACATAAAGTATTAAATTACATCTGATGGCGAGGCTTCACTTCTGGAACTCTGGAGAGTATAGAGTACGTCTTTATTGCCATTACCCTCAGGTCTAATCTATTTTGGAGTGGTAGTACCTGTTAGAGTTATGTCTAAGTGTCAAATAGATCTGTTTGAAAATTATTTGTATCACATAGGAATACTTTATACCATTATAACTAAGTGGGGTGTCACTCTGATGCAACACCATGAAGCTAAGAGGTCTAGAAGAAAGCAGCGGCAACAAAGCACCGGAACATCAACATCTTCAGGGACAGCCTTCAAATGTGACATCTGTGGTCTAGAATGTTTTTCAAGTATTGGACTTCACAGTCACAGGAGGCGCTGTAACTTCAGGAGCACAAAAACTTTATTATTATAGTCTTCCAAGACTGAAATGCCAATAATAACTAAGTGTAAACAAATGATTAATTGGAAAAAAAAATTCAATGGAATATTGAAAATACAATTATGATTACAATTGAGTATTTGCAAGTGAATCAACTTTCTGCATTACATACATAAAAAGTTAATATGCTATTAAACAAATAAACCAAACTATCAATGTCTTTTGCTATTTTAACCCTGGTCTTCATCAGGTGTCTCTTTTAATTAGTAACCAGGGAATTTTGAATCTAACTCTTTATCTAAAAGGTGTGTAGACCCATTTAAATGGGTATAGATTTTACACATTCCACTAACCATGCTTAGAGGATTATTTTGTATATTTAATTCTTTCAAGTTAATTTGTTCTAGTCATATTGCTTATTTTTTTTTATTCACTGAACAAGAGTATCTTACACTACTGGACCTAGGGATTGAACTTATAACTATCAGGTGATACCCTTTAACCAACAATCATGACACCTGAAAAAATTGGAATATTCTTCAGGAATATGTTAGAGGTTACAATGACCAAAATGTTATGAATATAATAACAACCAAAATGAGGACACAAGTCATATGACAAAAAATGAGTCACAAAAAAAAAAAAAAAATCTGTATTCATAAAGTCTATTTTTCTATTGTTTTATCTCATAGAATTATGAAATTTCTTATGAAAAAAATATTGATAACCAATAAAAGTCTGAAAGGATGAACAGATTCCTGAAGAAATATGGAATCAATTATGTGCTGAAATAAATTTATAATCTACTTTTTAATGCATGAAATTAAAAGCTAATCTAACAGAGTAACCTACAAAGCTTTCAATGTCTAAGATGGAGCAGAACTCATAAGGTAGTCAATAAAATATTATTTACTTCTCTCTTTGTACAATCAAAGCAATCTCGAGAGATTTAAAAACTGCTGATCTTATAGAACTATAATAATGCCCCACTTTACATAATTTTGCCCTGTCAAATTCACCTTTACACCACTTTTTTTTAGATTAAATTTCAGTTCAATGAACGTCATTATGTCTGATGTTACATCATAATAAAAGGATGTGAAAAAAAATTCCTTAAAAATATATTTTAAATACAAAATTAACAAAAAGAACTTAAAAAGAATTTAAAATACAATAAAAACATGAAAAATGTCTGTTTAATGTCTAAGTTGAATATAAATAATAATTATTCATTATTCTTTACAAATCAAGATTAAAATATTCTTTAATTTTATGCTTTAATAAGTTATATTCTTCTGCATGTTGTTTATGCTAATTGTAAGGTGTTTGTCATCATACTTAAGGGTAAATCACAAGGTGAAAATGAATTTTGTGTTACTTATTCTTTAAAAAAAAAAATTGACAAAAATAGGTTTTTTTAAGGTTTACTGATAGTTATATTCTTTTGCAAGTTATTTATGCTAGTTTTATTGTTTGTTCTCATTTTAAGGCATTAAATCTGATTTCTGTCAAAATGCAGGTTGTGTCATGGCTTTTGGAACCAAATAATGATATAGGGTAGAGTATGACTATAATCAAATATATCATGACTATTTTTCTTTTATAATAATGAAAAAAGAAACTGAGATTTATTGAGGTAGTAAAACCAAATAAAGATCCCAAAAATTCATGTTAATGTCAACTCATAAAACAAAATGTTAATTTGATTTTTCAGACAAGCGTCAACTTTTGGCAATTGGTGATAACTCGGGCACATTACATGTATTGGAAGTACCATGGAGTTTAAGGACACTTATGATAAATGAGGTATAATGATCTATTCATTTTCTTTTGCTTTTCCATTTGTTTCTTCTCTTCTGTTAGATAATATAAAGTAATGTCAAGAGTGTTTGTCATAAAATTCATAGCTTCAATTAACTCTTTATAGACAAGTTGACTAAATATATGTATTTGTTTTAATACAAATCTGCCTTAGAGTGGTATATGTTATTGAATCAACCTAAGGACTATAGCAACTTGCACGTAGCAGTTGTGTGCTTCAAAATTAGCAAATTATTTTATAACAGATGATCAAATTTTATAATTTTGAAAAAAAAAAAAAAAAAAAAAAAAAAAAAAAAAAAAGCATAAATGGCCAGGATATGTACAGGCCAGTCTTAATTTTGATAATTAATTTGAAGTAGGGGAAACATGAATTTAGTTCCAATTATAACTAACTTGTAACAATTATATTTGTAATAATTGGTTTTCATGGAAATAACCAAAATTCAGGAATAAAATTATTTATACCATAGTTTGAATAAAATACTACCAACCAGAATGTTAACTTGTATAGTTAGCTCACAAATTAAATTTAAAGGAAAGGGTTGTCTTTTTAATTTATTCTAGTTAATCTAAATGAATATATCTTTAGACCTTTTTAGTTCTGAAATAAAGTAGTTCAGGTTAAAGTCTGAATTGCTCATTTTTGATAAATCATCCATGCTATGATAGAAAAAAAAAATCTATGGCAATGATGTTTGATAACCTTTCTTATGCTTTTGTTGCTTCTCAGCAAAAATTGTCTTAAATAGGAAAATTTTCAAAACTTATTACATACATTTGAAGGTTTCTTGGGTTAATTTTGAATTTTTTATATTTTCATTTTAAGGTGGCTTCTTTTAATCATTACATTGAGAGAGAAACAAAAAGGCAAGCATTTGTGGTGAACAGATGGAATTTCCGGGAGCAAGAAAAGCGACAAAAAGAACTTGAAAAGAAGAATGTGGTAAGTTTCCATTTATCATTAATTTATAATGCATCTTAGTTGACATGTTAGGATATGTTTCCTATTAATTCTTGCACATCAACAACTTTTAAATTTACAATTTTTCTTTTGAATTCAAGTTGCTATTGTTTAAAAATAATTGTATATTATGTCATTTCAGATCAGACGGCCCCAATATTTGTCAGAAGAAGAAAATGAACAGAAACTAAAAAGTTTATATAATGCATACTTGGAGGAGGAAGCATCAGTGCTCCGAACATTAGGTCTGAAAACTGAGGAGACAGACCTTCCAGAAAAATAGACTTACTCAGGAATTGATTGTGAACATTTAATTGACAAAATTTGTTTAATGCATATTCTTATACTTTTATTATGTCTGATTGGTTTTATATATATATATATTTTAGTTCTCGTGAGGAAGGTGTACCTTGAAAACCGAAACTGTGGTAAAGAGAAAAACTTTTTTCTACAACTATAAATGCTCTATGTTTTACAAAATATATTGAGCCCTTTTGAATTAACTACTTATGCTACTACAATGAAAACGGGGTAGTAACTTTGTGATGAAAAAAAAATAAAAAAAATAAAAAGTGTGTGTGTTTTGAAGCAGATGTTTAAATGAGGCAAATTGTAATTTACTGAATTAAACAAGTATTTTTTTTATCAGTTACAAATAAATAAAAATGAAAATTTGAGAAAGTTCCATTTCTAGAACAAACAGAAACATGTCTATTCTTTAAAAATAAACTGGACATATTAAGAATAGATTTTTGACCACAAGAAAATATGTATAAATTATCTAAATCACAGTATTTTTTATACGGTCAAGAAATAAACAGGCAGATGAAAGGGCTGAGAAGCAGATCATAGTACATTTATCAAGAAAATATAACAGAAATCTTTCTTGTGCAAGATAGATAATTCTGGAGACAGAGTTATATAAAGAATTTATTTTCCATTTTTATGGTACCTGAGGAAACTTGCCTATTGTAAACATGTTACTTAGAAAGAAGGTAGAGAAAAAATGCATATGGTGTTAATAGTAGCAATAGTAAAGCAGCAATTCTATGCAAATTATTTTAACAATAAATTGGAAAAAATAAAACAAATCACCTAAAGTGACATTTTGATTCAGTTTTTATTCAAATATTCAATCATTCCCATCACAAAAAAATGAGATGAAGAGGCTGATGACAAAACAAGGTTGAATAAAATCTGAATGTATTTACAAAAATCAAATGTTTCTTCTCATTCATACTGTGATCTGCATTCATCCAAGCTGACACCATCTGAAAAAAAAAGAAAGAGAATAAACATTATTAAAATCTTAATGAAAGGAACTGAATGTTATATGTTTGTCCATTGCCATTGATAATGCAGTGGATGCTGAGAGCTATTCGATCTAATGAGTCCTGGGACCTACAGATTAGATTTGAAGGAGTCCCCGGGAAGAGGGGATCAATGCATGAACTAAAAATATATTGCTTTAAATTTTTTGAATAAACATTTATCTAAAATAAAAGCTCTTCTTTCATTATTTCATTTAACAAAAAAATATTCAAATCAGATTATTAGTTTATTTTTAGTGATTTAAAAAAAAAAAAATGTTTCCTGAATGTAATTAGTTTCCTCCTGTTTAATTTGTTTTTAAGAAAATATTAAAATGTTTATGTGCAATGTATCTATATTTTTTTTAATGGAAAAATTGTATCTGTGCATCCCTAGGATGCATATGATTTTACTGCATTGTTTTAGATTTTTATGCATCAGGTATGCAGGACATGTACCTATCAGCGTTTAAGCTCAGCAAATAACCAACAAAAGTAATTTGTTTATATTAGTGAAGATTTGGGTAAGTGCCAGCTCCACATTTTGGCTGATCTGATAAAAAATAATGGTACATTAGTGTATTCCTCATCAGGTTTTGAATTGAGAGTTTGTCCTTCTCTTAGATTGGTTGCCTTATAGTCAGATAGAGCATGCTGGGAGAGTACCTAAGAAAGAATGGCCCTGTACCAGACTTGGAGAGACCATGTACACAAGTGGCGTATAATCATGCACTCAACAATAGAAATAACTGGACAAACTTTGTGGCAGGTAAATGGTGGCATATGCAAATCAGTTGGCTAGAGCTGTACTCAAGGATCTGGAGGTTATGTGATAAAAAAAAATCAAAACAAGAAAATATATTTCGCCCTCTTTCTCTCTCCAGCACTAAAGGATACAGACCTCTGCATATTTGCTTTGATCTTTCTCGGCTGGTGACCAACCCCCTTGCTACCCAAGATGATAAACCATTTAATACAAATCTGAGACTTGGGTGTCATTATCTTTAATAGCCACAAAACATGCCTATATAACAATATGAAGGCTAGAAAACCCCCCTGTCTGTCTAGGTACTTTATTCATAGTTGGTGGTGGTTGGGGATAAGAGCTAGATACTTTTTCAAAGGGCAATTAGTATAGTGTAAAGTAAAAAAAAACCTCATCCAGAATTTGAACTTTGAGTTCATTTTCTTTAATGATAACCATTATGCCACCTGCACCTCTTAATAGGAATAATTAAGATTATTTACATATGGATTTGTACATCTGTAGGAGCCTTTATCTTGTTGGAGAGTTAAGAATGCAGGAGCATCACTCAACTGAAATCCTTTGAGTAAGAATAAAGTGAAGAGAGAATAAGTTGGAAGAAAAGAGAACACACAAGAGAGAAAGAAATGTTATCTACTGAATTATTAAGTGAAAAAGAATCATGGATTAAATTGCTATGAGGTTTTTTTTTAAAGAAAAAAAAAAAAAACAAAACAAAAAAAAAAACATTCACTTGAACAATGCTTCATGTTACTATAATTTCTCATTACTTTCTAATGACCCAAAAATTGTTGCATTGTATTTTATATATAAATAGATGGATAATAATGAATTGCTGTTGTCAATTACTAATCATCCCAGATCAATTTTATGAGGTTAGGAAATGAACAGGTAAATAATAGGGCTGAAAAGCAGCAAACCCTGAAGTTGTGAGTTTCTTACTGAATGCCCCATACTTTTAACATTGTGCTAAACTAAGCTAAGTTTAGTAAAAATAAATAAGTAATATAGTAGAGGCAAGAATTATTCATTTTATAAAAGGTCATGTTTGCTACAAATAGTACATTATTACAGTTTCTATGTAATATTTGGCTATATTGTTTTTAAATATCTGATATTATAATCTATGAGAAGAATTCTTATTCTATTGTCTAAGTTACAGTTTGATGGTATTGTATAGTATTTCTCATTAGCTAATTTGTTTATTTCTATATTGTCTCATAAAGAAATGTAGAGTATCCAACCCCTAAAAAACAACACATTGGGTCATTAGTTTGTTTTCTCCCCTTTAAATATTTCACCCTTAAATCAGGTGAATTGTTGGCTTCTTTTTCAGTGACTGCACTAAAAAGAAGAGAAAAATTTTGTAATCTGAAAAATGAATAGTAAATTTTCAAATTGTTATTCTTAAACCAAGACACCTGCTTGGATTTTTTTCAGGATGTTTTAAATAGAAAGTGATGTGGTTGTAAGAAAACTTGATTATTTCTGCCATTTGGTTGCTGTAGCATATAAAACAATGTCACAAGACATGGATAAAAGTGAAAAGCAGAAATCTAGCAAACATTCGAGATTTAATGACATTTATAATTGGATTAATTTTCTTCATTGGATAAAGTTTGTGATTTTATTTTTATGCGGGCAATTTCATTTTGTATAAGGATAAAATGTAAGAATTTTAGCTAAGGGAACAGAAGGTTTTTTAAAAATATCAACCATTTGACTCTCGTATCTGGGCTTTCAGAATTCTCTCTCTCTCACACACACAGAATATTGAGCACAAAACACATTCAAATTTCACTCTTCAGTACAGACATCTTTGTTGAAAGCTATTCCATTAAAAGAAAAGTAGTGAATAGTTGTTATATTAAGCTTTCTATTATAAGTACCTGACTATCTTCGCCCTGAGTTTATATTGTGTAGAAAAATGGAAATTAGCAGGTTCAAAGTTTAATGTAGAAAACATGTTTGTTTAAAATAATTGATCAAGTAACAATCTTTTTTATAACTTGGGATGAGAAAATACAAGGACAATTATTTGCTCACTCAAAATTTAGAGACATTTGTGTTTAAAATGAATTGTTAGGTTGCTGTTTTGTGGAGTGAGATTCATAGATTCAACTTTTATTCATCTCATTTACAAACTGTAACAATGATTTTGACTTATATCATATACTGCTTACAAATTTACACATTTAATAGGAAATTTGTTTTTATCTCAACATTTATTTAAGTGTTACACTACATTTTAAATAAATACCATATCTTTACAGCAAAATTAATACTAATGTCAACATAAAGAGGCTCCAAAATTTTATTTCACATATATAAAAATGCAGTTAAATTTGAAAATGTTCTGATTAAATAACTTACCATAGATATAAAATGTTTTTTTATTCGTCTATCTTTTTGGGATGATTCACAGCTACATAGTGATAAAGTACAACTAAAAGAAACAGTACCACACCAAGAGCATTGGCAAAGATTGCCAGTTGCACATCTGTAATCATCCTGCAAAAAATTGAAACAGAAAACTTTAATATACATTTATTAACATGAAAAAAGAATGTACATAACACATAAATGACAAATCTTGTTTACTTTAATTTTAAAACCTTTTATCATTTGTGGTGTTACAATATCTATCATGATTTTTAAAAGTATCTGTACATCAATGGTAAGAGAACCAGCCTGGCAAACTATTTCACATACCCACTTAAAAAAATCCCTGACTACATTTGTTTATGTATATTCATGACCTATGATCACCCTATCTTCAGGTAAAAATCACATTAAGGGGGTGAAAAAAATGTTTCAACTGACCAATTGCTATCAAAGCAAAAAAAGAAATTTAATTACTTGAATAAATTCATTGAAGTTGTATTAAGATTTTAAAAAAAACATGATTGGAATAAGAGAACCATTTTGGAATGTTAGTATTAACACTCAGAATTTTATTTTAAAAAAAAAACCTTTGTAATAAAGATCTAGCAAGTTAAAAAAGGGAATCTGGGGTAGGTAGATCTAGTTATTGCTAACTCAGGTTTGTATACTTATTTCCATATCAACTTGTCAAACCCTTAAATATAAAAAAAGGTTTTAATTAAAAATTTAAACAGCTTTCCTTCCTATAGAACATGTGTAAATTTAATCCAAGAAAATATTTTCTGCAATATAGCATTAAAAAAATTAAAGAAATTATGTAAAAAAATAAAATAATGGACAATTATTTTTATTCATTTATTCAAATATATCTAATATTGAATTAAAAATGTAAAACCTTCAAAGTTTGTAAAAGTAACTTTTCTTTTTAACAACTTTTTTTGCAGTTAAAGTTATTTTGCAGTTAAAGTCAAAATTAAATTTTAACCAAGATATTTATTGCAATAAATTAAGATTTTTAATTAAAAATTCCATGGTCATAGCTAAATTGGTTAATTCCTAAACAGAAAAATTAAGGAAGAAGAGGCGAACTTAAAAAACAAAAAAAAAAAAACAAACAACAATATCTCTTCCGTTGTGATGTACAATTTTGTACACGTGAACATTAAAACCACGCAATCAACTTTTTACAGGAGATTAAAAAAAGCCGGTGGTTAAGATTTTATTGGTTAATAAATATTAATCTATTTTCAAATGATGATAAGAAAAATACACTGCAAATAGATGTTTTTAATTTTTAATTTATTTAAATAAATGAATTATTTCTCAAATTTTATAAGCATGATTTTTACATGTTATGTGTAACAATGTGGGTGGTAACTCTTAAATTTAAATCAAGCAGTAAATAATTTCTGCAGACGAAATAGATAATCCAATTTTCGTCGTCGTCAAGAGATAAAGAAAAGAAAAACCCCAAAAACTTCTCACCGAACCTTTGAAATAATATTTTTAGTTTTATTTAGTAAAAATAAATTTTAAGCCATAACGGAAGCAGCAAAACATTCAGATTACAATTTTTTCACACGTTCCTGGATGAAAAATTTGAATTGCACAAATGTTTTACTCACTCATTCATTCTAAAAAAAATATCCAAAACAAATTGAAAAACGGCAGATATCAAAATGAGAGTTAAGATCTAACCTTTTTAATTTTAATTATAAAAGAATGACAATGAAGTAAAATAACTTTTACGTCTTTTTGAAAATGAAAATAAAACCATTTGAACCCTGAATTGGTTGTAATTTAAAAAGACGAACTGAAATCATGATAAAAAATTAACTGCATTTTTTAGAGTAAAAATCAAACTTCAAATTCCACACGAAAATATAAAGTTGGCTTTACTCGAATAATAAATATTTTACTAATAAATATCTCAGCTTTTCGATAATTTGAATGAAGATATCGCTCAATAAACAGCTGTTAATATTGACTGAATAGTTTAAATATGTGCATTAAAATAACGTATACGTGTATAAGGAATTTAAATGTGCCATAATTTAAACTGAACAAAAGTGTAAAGTCGCAAAATAAAAATTAAAACGATTTAATTATGAATTTGTGAGAGTCCAGATGATAATACTATAGAATTGTTTTTGTAATCTGGACTGCTCACTTATCTAAAGTAAAGGAAGCATGAAGAAGCCGGTAACAAGGAAATCTGTGAACAAAAAAAGTCAGTAAATCGATACAGGAGAACATTTTAAAATTATTAATCTGTCGAATAAATTTTTAGCATCTTACCTAATCTTTTGTAAGGAGAAAAACTCAAAAGAATGAGCACTGCTTGAATAGTGTCACGATGATTCGGTAGCAACGTGTCAATAAACTGATGGCTGCTCCCTTAACCGCAAAGGGAGGCAACTACAATAGTTACTTCCGGTTTACGAATTTAATTTAAAAACATCTCTTGCTTGTTTATATTTATACGATACCAGTATTAATCTCTTTTCAGTGGATTGAGAAAATAAAAAAATAAAATTATCACCTTCATTTACATTTTCAAACGGTATTTATTTTTTAAAACTCTTAACATCACCAAATTTTACTTCTTGAATTTTAGCACTGTTGAATACGTTTTAAAACAAACACAACACAAACTAAAACTTAAGTTAACAACAGCATACAGAAGTATTACAGATGCGACAACATTGATAGTTCTTTTTTATGTGTATTCATTTATTTCAATAATACGAAGCAGCTATTTAATGTCATTAACTATTTCCTTAGTTAAATTTATGTTCAATTAGATTTTAAAAAATAATCTTAATTAGATTTTGAATTCTTAATTAAAAAACTTTAAATGATGATTGCCCAGATTCACATGACATAACCCATAATTGCCATACATAGTCTAAAACCTTTTTCTGAATCGAACAGATTGCTATATGAGGGGTGAGTAGTAATTTATAGCCATGAAAAATTCCATTATTATAGGAAGAAATAAAGAGAGCCATTTCGTTGGATATCATTAATAAATAAATTTTATTTAATAAATATTTCTAGCTTGTGTAGGAATTGGGTGTAGGGGAGATAATCAAGTCACTTAAAATTCTCATTCTACATAAAGATCTAAGTTAAGTAACTTCACTCGGAAATCATTTACTATGCTATGTATGGTATAAGGCCATAAGTATGGGGTATTCAGTAAGTATCTGCTAATTAGCTTTCTAATGCTAACCATTACACCACGCCAAACGCTCCTAAAAATGAGCGTAGCTTAATTTGTCACAAGATCGCATGTGTAGGACAACTAGTGAGGATCGAACTCACGACCCGGAATTATGCGAGATTTAGCACGTTAACCATTACACCACGACAATGTACCTTAAGCCAGCAATTCTTAACCTTTAATTTACAGTACTGACCAGTTTAATACTCTTTATTTAGCACAAATATACTGTGTTTTAACATGAAGCTCGAACCGGGTGGGGTGAGTGGTCATATGGGGTGACAAGTGGTTTAATGTTTTAGGTTTAAAAGGTAGCTTGTTATTCCTGGTGCGTGTTCCTAGGGTTTGCTTTTAACCCCGTCTTATTTGGTGGTCGCGCTGAAAAGGAATTCAAAGAGAGAAAGGAAGAGACAAAGACAAAAGGTAGTTTTAGGATTTAAGCTTTATTCTCGGGTCATAACCACCGCGTGGTAAGGAAATCCTTTCCTAACCAGTATTCGTATCTTGTCCCAGATAAAGCCTAAGTCCGAATGGCTGAAAGATTCTCTTGGGGGATCAGAAGTGGGTCCTTGATCCCGCACATGCTCGGAGGGTTCTTCCATTGTGAAGGCTCATGGGAGTTTGTTATTTTTAAAATTTTAATTTTATTTTAAATCCCCACAGTCATCAGGAAATTTATACTATCTTAGCTAGTGATATTCATACTTACAATAAATGCATTCGCTCGATCTCTTTCCATACTAACTTGCACCAACATACCACATCCTTACTGTGGACTAACGTATTTAAAATTGTAGCAGACGATTTATGGTCTCGACGACTGTATGTTGTTTTCGTATGCTTGACTTTTTGGAAACCACAACTCGTCGTAAACATTTTTAGTTGATGGAACAAACCCGGACACTTTGTAGTGTAAGCCTGTGTGTATAATATATCATAGTGTGGATATATATGCAAAAACAATTCACTACGAATGTGGTGATTCAGTCCACGAGTGTTAACAGACAAGAGTTAAAGAAGTAAAACACAAACACAACTTAGAATTCGAATAAAGACATGTATTACGGACATACATAACATAAATTGTTGCAAATTAAGGTTTGTCTGCGGGAATGTTATATAAAATTAAGTTAAGTAACTTCATCCGTCCACTTAGCTGAAGTCCCGAGGTAGGGTGGGTTATCGGAGCCCCTTACCTACGGCTATCTGCTCGCCCAGAAGAATATAGGAGAAGCTTTTTCGTACGTTTGTCTTCGGGAGTCTTGAACAGAAAAGGAAGAATTTGCCTCTTTGGTTTAGCCGCTAAAGAATGCCGGCCTGTGATTGGTTGTTTGATAGCGAGGCTCGTAGAACAAAGACGATAACCCTACCTCAGATATTTTTTATACAAATTAACAAAAAAAAAAAAACAAAAAAAAAAGATTTTTTTATTGCCTGAGAAAACTTAGAAGAACAATACAAAAATGAAATGAGTAATATAGAGAGTTGTATGAAAGAAATATCCCAATAGGAAAATAGTTTTTAGAAGAGATAGCTTTGAGGTCCTTGATATAATAGCTAATAATGTGGGGTGACGGTAGGTTTAATGTTTTAGGTTTAAAAGGTAACTGGTTATTTTTGGTGCGTGTTCCTGGGGTTTGCATTTGACTCCATCTTATTTGGTGGTCGCGCTGAAAAGGAATTCAAGGGAAGAAAAGAAAGAGACAAAGACTAAAGGCAGTTTTATAATTTAGGCTTTATTCACGGGTCATAGCCACCATATGGTAAGAAAATTTATTCCTGGCCACTAGTAGTAGTGCTTTGTCCCAGATAAGGCCTAAGTTAGAATGGCCGAGAGATTCTCTTGGGGCTCAGAAGTGGGTCCTTTTTCCCGCACATGCTCGGAGGGTTCTTCCGTTGTGAAGGCTCATGGGAGTTTGTTATATATATATATATATATATATATATATATATATATATGAATTATTTGGTACAGAAAAACTTATATAGTACTAAAATTGGAGGAATCATATGTATGTAGGGAGATCATACAAGTTATAAGATGGCAATATTTTATTACGAAAATAAAATATAAAATGTGGGGAATACGAAGGCCTTTTCGACTGGTTCTTTTACAAGTATAAACAACGGCGACGAATAAAAGTCAGATTGTATAAGAAATATTCTTTAAGAACAAATGGAGGTGAGCCAGAGGGGGCAAAAGGGGGGGGGGCATATATATAAACCCTCAGGTTGAACAGGGATTGGAGATGTCTCCCAACAAGTAAAGGGAGTGTTTGGGTTTTTGTCTGCACAAAGTGGGGCGAAAGAATGAAATATAAGCAGCTTCAAGAATGGTTAGGTGCTGCTTAGACCTAGCTCTGTGCAAGACGGAGACAGAACTCTCGTCAGTATAGTCGGCCCTACAAGCATTATAGATGACAAGTGTTCGGCTATGGCCGAATCATATGCTTGAAAATGCCCGGATGCAGTAGCAATGGCGTTGCGTAGTGTACGAGGAACATGCTGTTTTATTCTAATGTCAAGTCTCTGGGATGTACGGCCTATGTATACCGAATTACATCAGCATTTAAACTTATAAATGAGATTACTCTGTTGGAAGATAGGCAGTACATCTTTATGAAAAGACCGAAATGCGGGTCGAGGAGGTGATTATGGTACGCACCTTAACTGCATTGTAGCAACGCATGACCAAGGAGGAGATCTTATCAGCGATGGTCTGGCTAGTGGGGCAAATCCATGGGAGTCTAACGTAAACAGGACATTTAGATGGACCGAAAGGTTTATTGCTTCTAAACTTGTTTACAGTTAGATTAATGGTTTTAGTAATTACCTCATCTGGGTACCCATTATTCAAAAACAAATTTCTAATTTGTTCAAATTCACTCGATTTTGTTGCTGGAACAAATTTTAAGGGCCCTAAATGTCAGACACTTAATGAAGTTAATTTTCCCCGATTTAGGGGCAAAGGTATCCCAACTTAAATAGAGCCCAGTGAATGTAGGCTTTCTGTAAATGCTAGTTACGAAAGTCGACGAATTCTTTTCTACTAATACATCCAGAAAAGGCAGTTTATTATTATTTTCAGCCTCCATGGTAAAGGATAAGGAAGGATGTAAATTATTTAGTTCATTGAAGAACACTAAAGCATCGCTACGTGAATTAAAATTAACAAAAGTATCATCAACGTAACGAAAGTAGATGTAGGGCTTAGGGAGCCTGTTAAATAGGAGTTGTTCGTGAAAACCAACGAAAACAGTAGCCAAAAGGCTGCCAAGAGGAGATCCCATACTAATGCCATCTATTTGGCGATACATGGTGTCATTAAAACTGAATGAGACCGACTTAGTAGCAAGTTCCATCAATTCAACAAAAATATGTCCAGGAAAAGAAGGAGTTAACTTAGGTTTGCTACGATATAAAAATCGGCACAAATAGAGATTGTCTCGTTAAGGGGAATATTAGTAAATAACGAGACAATGTCAAAAGACACCATGTATTGAGTGTCAGTACAGGGAGGGAACTGACGGATTATGGAAGAGAAAGTGAAAGAGTCACTAATACAGTATTTAGAATAAAATTCTAAAACTGGATTAAGTAACTGGACAAGCCATTTTGCCAAAGCATGTTGGGCAGAATGGCACATGGACAATATGGGTCGCAGAGGGACATCAGGTTTATGTATTTTAGGTAAACCGTATAATCTGGGCCTCTGTGAACCGACTGAGCGAATTAAATCATAAACCTCTTTAGAGATCAATTTTTTCTTGTGTAACTCAAGAAAACGTTTCTGTAATTTAATCTCAAGTCTGTGTGTGTCGTCAAAAGACAGATCACCGAGTTTGAGAAATTTGGAAGTATCACTTAAGATAGTGGACATTTTGCGGTAGTAATCAGGACGGTTCAAAATAACAACACCAGCACCCATATATATATATATATATATATATATAATATATATAAGATTTTATGTTTGTTTTTATAGAAGCAATGTTGAATAAATTATTATTTATATTTTGCTTGAAGGCAATTGTAAATGCATGTATCGCATAAATTCGATAATTATAGAAAATAATCTTGACAAGTAAATCCCGCAAAGGATGGTTCGCTATGCAGACTAAATAAACGTCCACTTACCTACTATGGCAGGGGCGTGTAATAGTATCTTTGACAAGGTTAATTTCGCAGGGATTGTTCGCTATGTACCGGCGGCCGAACGGATATGGTCTCTGACTATGCCTGTGAAGTCCCGGTTTCGATTCCTGTCGGAGGGGAGTCGTTAGTATACATCGCTGAAGAGACTTAATAAAGTCGAAACAGTCTGTACGGTGTTCTGCATAGCGAACCATCCTTTGCAGGATTTACTTGTCAAGATTATTTTCTATAATTATCGAATTTATGCGATACATGCATTTACAATTGCCTTCAAGCAAAAATATAAATAATAATAATAATAATATATATATATATATATATGATTTTAATTTTATTTTAATCACCACTGTAGAAAGGAAAATATAAACTTGAGCATGTTCTCATATGTCATGCGACACGTGATTTCCGGTGCGAGAAGCCCTATTGTCTTGTAAACAGAAGAGGTGCTGTTAGCCCAGCTTAGACTGGAAGGTGAACGAAGGTTTGACTTTGCCACTTGTCTTTTTATCATGCTGCTCGCTATGACACCTAGCGCCTACTAGCAGACACGGGAGATAATTACCTCTCATGTCCCCTGGCGTCGAATTGGTGAACCATTGTAATTAAGGAATGTAATCACTATAATGGCTTTCTTCTTCTATCTCTGCTAATTATTATTTTTTCTTTTCGTATTGTCTTACTAATGCCAGCCTGAAAGGTCTACTCTCAGGAAGAAGAGAACATTGTTATACACATAGCTCAGTCAGTAGAGCATCCGCCTCAGAACCACAAGGTACCGGGTTCGATAACAGCTCTCGCCAACTCAGCGCAAGAGTAGCACAGCTTGGATATGTGCGGTAAATGTGTAATGGTTATCGTTTGAAGGAAATGGAGTTCAAACCCTGGATGAGACAATATTCATTTCATATAGCGCTAATACCCTTTGGTTAAAATATGTGTCCAACTATTTTCCATTCAACTATGGGTAAATAGTATGGCGGACTGGGCTCTTCGAAGGAATTAAAACCCTCACAACCAAGTCATAGGTGACAACAAATCTGAAATCTGATGAGACATCCATATTCTCGAAACTTGAGTCAGTTACTAAATCAAATAAAAAACACGCAATATGAGTCAAGGTAAAAATCATACATAAGTAAAAGGTAGATATTCTAGGTAAAACAAGACATTAGGTTTATAGGTTCCAAAATTCACACTGAATTGTCAAATTGGATACATAGCATAGTGGATAAGGGTACTGGGTTAAGGCAGTTCTAAGTGATAGTTATATCTAGGCTGCTGGTTCAATTCTGGTCAAGGGTGACAGTAACATAGAATACTATTTAACACAGCTTAACACCTGTACCCCAGCTATGGTTAGCGGAATGAGAACAGGATACCCTCGTGGATTGAATAAAGGGTTAGGTTCAATGTTTCGTGAAGGCTCTCGATTACGACAAGAAAGGTCCCGAGTTCGAAAAGAAGTTCCCGAGTCCGACAAGAAATACCTGAAGAAGGCCGGAGGGAACAATAAAGACGAGGACAATAGTCCAAATAATCCAAATAATCCAAATCAAAGAAGACATTTCTCGTGGCAAAATAACCGCTTGAATTAGTCCATGGTTTTATGATATAACTGACTACAGAGTCGAATTATTGTGGAAAATCTGTAATAGTATTGAGAATTCTGGGGTATGGGGGTTATCGTTCTTTGTCTGCGAGCCTCTGTTTCGAACCAACCAATCACGAGCCAGCATACTTTGGCGGCAAAGCCGAATAAGCAAACTAGGTCTCTTCTGATCCAGCACTCACTGGGGGCAGACCTAAATAAAGGTCGCTCCTCTTCCTCAACAACCAGAATCGGAGTCGGACATCAAACAGAACGTCTATCATATCCGAACTATCAGAAGGCCGCAGCAAGGGCTCCGATAATACCCCATATCAGGACTTAGATAAGTGACAAATTATATTTGTGCAGACGAACTAAAGTTTGCAATCCTTATTGTTATTCTGTAATACAAGTCTTTTATTCCTATTTCTAGTTGTTTGGTTATTTCTTTAACTCTCAACCTGTCTGCCACACTCGTGGTTAACTCCATACTTCAAACCTTGGAGTACTGTCGTTCGTGTCTAGTTTCTTTATAATTGTCGTGGAATGAGAAATTCAGGCTTTACTCGGGAATTAACTCGACGACAATGCATTTGTGAGAAAAGTCTGTCCCTCTACTTAACTAGTCAGATGTGTCGCAAATGTAACGGAGGGTATTGCTTCTAAGCAGTCGTTAGTAGATATAATTTTGCAGGCAATACACATATGGGGTGGCAAGAGGCTTTGTGTTTTAGGTTTTAAAATGTAGCTGTTATTATTCCTGGTGCGTGTTCGTGGGGTTTTGCTTTTTATCCCATCTTCTTTGGTAGTCGCGCTGAAAAGAAAGGAACGAAAAGGAACGAAAAGGAAGAGACAAAGACAAAAGGTTGTTTCATGATTTAGGCTATATTCGCGGGTCATAGCCACCACGTGACAAGGAAGCTTCTCCCTGGCCAGTAGTAGTGCTTTATCCGAGTTAAGGCCTAAGTTCTAATGGCCGAGAGATTCTCTTAGGGTCGGAAGTAGGTCCTTTTCCCGCATATGCGCGGGGGGTTCTTCCGGTGAAGGCTCATGGGAGTTTGTTGTTTTTTATCTTTTTAAAATTTAAATTTTATTTTAATCCCCACACACAAACCTACCAGGTTGAGAATATGTAATATAATTATATTATACTAGCTAAATTACCCAGTCCATGACCGGACTAAAAAAAATAGGAACACCAGAGAGTGTTTTCAGACATATCTACATCCAAGGGTAAATAGCTATTGAAATTTTCATGAAAGTCGGACCATTAATTGATTTTTCATAGAATTTTTAAAAAAATTATTGTCGTAACTTGTTTTTGGTTACGTTAATTGATTTAACGGTGCAAATATAAAACCTTTTTTTTCAGTCATAATTTTAATTATTTCCGTGAGCTTAAATTTATTTTAAATAATCAGGAGTTTGTTTAATGTTTCTTCTTTCGAATGGAAAAAGTTTTTTCAAGATAAAATTAATTTTTATGAAAGTTTCATTGTGTTGAATATAGGGGGGGAGGGGGATAAACACCCCCCCCCAAAAAAAAAACAAAAACAAATTATTATACATTTAATGTTGAAAAATATTTTTTAAACTAAGTTTAATTGAAATTATACATTGCAATACTAACACAAACAACTGTCTCAATGATAGATTCAATAATTAATTTCAATGGTTAATTAAATGTATTGTAATTTGGGTTTTTTGTTTATTTCTTTTAAGCAATACGTAATTAAAAACAACCTTAATCCCCTAAAACCGTAACCCAATTCGCAAAATGTTAATTCATAGACTGTAGTTAAACTGTCATTGGGTACCACCAAAAAAACTTTCCGTTTTAATTTTTCCGACCTAAATCAGAAGTCAGCCCTCTTTATTTATACTGTAATTAGTAAACTATAAACATAAAAATGTTACGCCCCCAAAATAAGGGAGGGGTCTACAAAGTGTCTGGGTTTGTTCCATCTCAACTCAAAATGTTAACGACGAGTTGTGGTTTCCAAACGTTGTCGAGACCATAGCTCGTCCGCTACACGTTGGAGTAGGTTCATGGATTTGAAAACGCGTTAGATTTTAGTTTGGTGACACTAGTATAACAGCTAATAAAAAAAGAAAAGAAAAAGAAACGCTTTGGGTGATATCGAGTTGACGCTATTGAAATACGACCATGCCGAATTCGTGCCGCATATGAAGTTGAAAAATTTTGCATAATTTTTTTTATTTTTATAGTTAACGAGATGACTTACTTTCCGCGAAACACATACGTTCGGCATGTCAGATTTTAGAAAAGAACATGGTCGCCATTAACGGGCAGGGTGTGGTCTCGTTTTGTCTCGTTCATAGCGTGATCATGGCGACGACTATGCAAATTATCCTCACAGCAAAACTAGATATAAGGTGTTTGTTTTGGCAGTTGTGACTGCGCCATGAATGGGGATTGTCGCTGTGACTTGAACGTATGCAAGAAAGTCTGTAACCGAGAGACCACAAAGACGGAGAAACGTAGGTATTTTAGTTCTGGGAAGTCTGCGTGAGAGGGACGGTTTTCTTTTCCGGAAATCGGGCGTTTTCCGTTTAGTTTGTTGTTTGGATTTTAAATGAATTGTTTGTGACAACAGTCTCATTACTTTTCAGACACACCTTGTATATTTCCTATTCCACTGGAGTAAGAAAATCTTTGGTGAATTTTGATTTTTTGGTCACTTGTTTCGAAAAATATTGCTTGTGACTGAATCCGTGTTTCCGTTTGTCTTTAGACACTGAAAGAGAAATTAGGAACAAAATGAAACGTTGATTAACGATATGAGTGTTGGCGCATAAATTAGTCGATAACATTGGGTCTTTTTCTTTCTCTGATTTGTCACAAAAAGGGCTAACATGTCCCCTTGAGTCACACTGCATATCTAAACGATATTTTGTTCAGATTTCCTGGGCAATTCTTGCTTTTATGTCCAGTTAGCTCAGTCGGTAGAGCGTTCAGCTAGAAATCACAAGGTTCCTTGTTCGATACCGGTCCTCGCCAACTCAGCGTATGAGTAGCACATGGATCTGTGCGATAAAGTAAGGAGCTGATGGTAGGTGTGGCGCTCTACCTCAGACGCCCAAAACAATATCCTTGGTCTAACGCTATTGAAAAAAGGATAGACTCCCTCGCTGACTGGCTGATACCGACTTTAGGCCGCCCCGCCGACTTTACTTACTTATAAAACACAAGGTGCATTGGTTAAGTTCCTAAAAAATAAAATAAAAAATAAGTAAAGTTATCGGGGTGGCCTAAAGTCGGTATCAGCAAAACAGCGAGGGAGTCTATCTCCTTTTCACTAGCACTAAACCGATGAGATTATTTTTTGGCATCTGAGGCGGAGCGCCACGCCTACTGTCAGCTCCCACTTTACCGCCAGATCCCTGTGATACTCATACACTGAGTTGGCGAGGACTGGTATCGAACCAGGAACCTTTAGGTTCCCAGCCGAACACTCTACCAAATGAACTAAACCGGTCCTAGTCTGGGCACTCTAATATGCCGTTTAGCGACTCATAGAATGATCATCTGTTTGTGCAAAGCTTGCAGTAACTGAGAAGTCTGCTCTCGTGACAAAGTTTTCTAGTGCGGATATAAATTCTTATTCCTTGCCTTTTGGTAGTTTTTTGCTTTTCTTCTTCCAAGGTTTAAAAATATTCCCGTCGGGATTTAATTTTTTTTCCCTTGCTGGTTTTTACCTGTGTTTTAATATTTTCAATGTAATTATCGAAAATATCTTTAATTGTTGGATAATTAGTGCCAACTTTATGCACTAACTCCCTTTGAAGAATATTCGTTAATTTGGGGAAAATTATGTGGCTAACAATTTTATACCCAGGAGTATTTTCTTCAAAAACATCCAAATTGTAAGAAGTTCTGAGATCTGACAAATCCGCTCTCATTTCCGATAAAAATGCTTTGCATTTACGAAATCTGTACCGTAATTGGGTGATACGTCCAATAATTGCTTAAAAATTGCATTCAGAATTAAATGTACTAGAAAATATATGAACCCTCTGAGTGCAAGTATTTAAGTTTTAATGTAATAAGATATCATATCAAATTAGAAAGGCTAATGAAACTAAATAAGAATACAAATAAAAATATTTGAAACAAAGGGGGATATAATCGAAAAATAGAACAACTGAAACTTGCTCTTCCATCACTCCCGTATTTCATTGTTAAATTTTCCTAATTTAACTATTCAGTTAAATTAGGAAGTAAAGAATGAAATTACAGTTATTTCTTCTTGTTAATGGATTTCTTTAAAGATCTATCGAGATTTTTGCACATATTTATTAGAATAAAGCCAAACAATTAGAAATCAATAATAATAAGCACATATTTATTGAAATCAAATTTTTGATATCAATAGGCAAATTAGCCTTCCTGTTCACATTGTAAACCGCTATTTTGTTGTATATATAAATACAATTGCATGTCATTAGTATGTAGATATGGTAAACAGAATAATTTATCAGTCAAGAGTGGTTCCCTTTTGATCATGTTAGACTTATAGGAAATAACCAAGAGATAATTTCGTTTTGTTTGAACGCACTGAACTGATACAATTGTAAAACTGGTCCAGAAATTCTTGAATCTAAATTTGCTGCTGAATCTAGGACACTGTAGCCTCGGGGCAGATGCTCCTGTTTGCATGTTAAAAATGGACGGGTGTAATTCTTGGCCATTAGCGGCACAACTGGAAATGAATTCAGTTGTCTATGAAAAAGACATTTTCATCCTGTTGAATTTGTTGACTTCTGACCGATAAGTCATTCCACTTTTTTCATCGGCTAAATAACCGATTAGTATTATTTGCATAATTCGGACTCATCTTCATTGTTATCTGTACAACGTTTCGGCCGATGTGCCCCCCGGCCTTCTTTAGGTGTAAAATAATAATTAACACAGTTTAACACCTGTACCCCAGCTATGGTTAGCAGAATGAGAACAGGATATCCACGTGGACTGAATAAAGGGTTAGGTTCAAAGTTCCGTGATGGCTCCCGATTACGACAAGAAGGTTCCCGAGTCCGAGATGGTTCTCGAGAAGGCCGGAGGGCACATCGGCCGAAACGTTGTACAGATAACAATGAAGATGAGGACAATAGTCCGAATTATACAAATAATACTAATTATCAAGCCTCATCTAAAAAATTCAGAGAAATAGCCGTTTGTTTTGAAGAAAAGCCATGGAAAATAAAAATTCGGGACTCTCAGTAAACACCGTTTCTTTCTCGAATTCTTGAACTCGCTGGTTCAAATCAAACGAACAATAAACATTATTTTCTCCGTCGTCGACACTGTCACTCCTTCTACCGCCTGGTTCGTTCTGCTTCAGTGTGAACAACTGCCTGCTTTTATTACAGTTCACTTAATCGTTATGTAAATTACACCTCGAGCCGTTCGAGGCTTTCATGCACGGCACAGGTGATTCTTTGCTGCTTACGTTGGGGATATCGGCTATGCTCATTACATGTTTTAAGGTCGACTTCTGCTTATCGTAAGCTTCTCTCACCTTAAAATTAAAGTTTTTAATTTCTTTCATCCAATTGTTCCCGGTTTTTTCTCTTCTTGAAAGAGAGATTTTATTCATTTTTTTCCTGTTGTTGTTGTTGTTGTTGGCATCCTTCCATCTACAAGAGACGATGGAGTAGTGTCCAATTTTTTCCTTTGAGACTACATAGCCTGGGCGGGTTGATACAAAGGATATGCTGTTGGCCAAGCAGCAAATCCCCCTCTCCACACAGCCGCTGTGATCTAAAGGAAACGTAAGGAACCAATGCTGTTTGGCAACGGTAGTGTCGCAGGAGTTGCTGGGTAGCACTGGATTTCAGCATCACATCACCTTAGGGACTCCGGCTCCTGATTTGTTTTCGGGATTTACTCTCCTAGACTTTCCTTGAAAGGCAGTGGAGGTTTTGTGTTGACTTAGATCGGTTGCCGACCAATGCCAAGGAGCCCCTTTTAACCCATTTGGGGATTTATGTGAGTAGTAAGTAGCCCAATCCTACTACTGTCGGAGTTCCTGAAAAATGAAAGGCCTGTAAGTCATTTAAAAGACAAAATATTTTTCTCTAGAGGCCAGTAAAAACT
This sequence comes from Doryteuthis pealeii, assembly GCA_023376005.1. Taxonomy (NCBI): domain Eukaryota; kingdom Metazoa; phylum Mollusca; class Cephalopoda; order Myopsida; family Loliginidae; genus Doryteuthis; species Doryteuthis pealeii. Next base: position 33,310,137 of record CM042160.1, on the reverse strand, counting down.
TTAAACCTTTTACGTTTTGAAATTCCGACATTTTGGATGGAAAATGATTATAAATTCGTCTATTTCACAATAGGTGGTGTGTGAGAATACTCGGTCTGCACTCCTGCACCTTCGTTGCACAATGTCTATGACCACAACATTGTGATATTCTGTGTTGGCCGATTCGAAGGGCACGAGTTACAGACAGGTTCACAAGGATTAAAAACAAAAACAAAAGCAAAACACAAGTCTGATAACAGGACGCTGATGGAAGAAGAAGTTGTCACACTTGTGCAGTTTGTGGTGGTCTATGTCAGCTGGCAAGAAAGTTGTAGTAAGTCTAAGTCGATTACTGGCTTCACTGATGTGAGTCCCTGGCTATTTCCTATCTCTGCTCCTACGATACTATCTCTGCTGCCTAAGGACTGGAGCTTGACTGAATATATGTAAAATTCCACCTCACACATCTCTACGGACCCGACCACCCAGATGCTCAGCACTTAATTTAATCTCAGACTTTTCGTCTATGATTTCTCTTAAAATTAAAACACTTACTTTTTTCTTCAGTCTTTGCGTCCTCAATATTCCGACCATTAATTTCCTCAAAAGAGATTTTCTCATAAAAACAGCATTTTGCTTTTAACACTTAGATACCTAAAGATTTTATCTTTAACTGGGTTAACTTCATGGTGGCCGTTCAATTCTCTTAAACTTTACGGCCCAATCTTTTGTGTCCGTAAAAGGACAACCACCCACCCATATACCTATGCCTGGGCTTTAACACATTCTATTTTTTTTCTGATCATGTTCTCCCTTAACCATAGTGTCACAGTGACTTCACTTACAATATTTTATTCCTAACTTCAAAATGATTTCCCGATTTTCATGCAGAATTGTCTGCGATAATGCATTCGGTTTAGCCCAGTCGGTAGAACGTCAACCTAAGGAACCACAAGGTTCCGGGTTCGATACCGGCCCTCGCTAACAGCACATGAGTAGCACTACTTTAATATTAAACACCTATTCAGTGTTTGTGTTTCATTGTTTGATGGCATATCAGCCTTTTGGGGTCAAAACCATCCTTGTAGAAGAACAGTAAATAAAAAGTTGTCATCAGGGTCACCTTAAGTCAGTATCAGCCAGGATAGTAAACAGTTATATACAATGCACAGTATTAGTGTATATAACTACATACTATGCTCAGTACTGATTTATATCACTATTCACTATGCTCAGTACTAGTATATATCTCTCATAACTATGTTCAGTACTAGTGTATATAACTGTTTACTTGGATCTGTACGGTAAAGCGGGGAGGTAATAGGAGGTGTGGCGTTCCACCTCAGACGCAAAACAATCTCCTTGGTCTAGCGCTAGTTAAAAGGGGGTATACTCCCTCGCTATCCGACTAATGCCGACGATAGGCCACTCTGCTGACTTTACTTTTTCTATCTGCAATAATGTGGGGAATTTTATCCCGAAAGTAATACTGATTAAACCCAAAGTCTTGAAGGGTTGTGGTGTAATAGCAAGCTAGATTAGCAGACTATTGTTAGTGAGTTCGATTCTCACTGAGTGCCCCATACATCTGACCTTGTGCCGTATCTGAGCTACGCTTAATAAACAACTATGTACAGACGTTAAGCGTTAAAGACAAACAGGGTCGACGACTTATGACAAAAGGAAAACGCAAGAACAGTTAAATAAATTTACTGTACAAAAGAAGGAAAAACAGATGCAAGGAAATGGTGTGCAGATAATGTGCTTATACTGGACTTGTATATGCGTTCTGTCTATGGAAGTGCGTGGTGTAATGGTTTGAGTCATAGGAAATGGACTCGTCGATCCGAGTTCAAATCCTGGATGAAGCTGTTTACATTTCGCATAGCGCTAATACCCTTGGGAAAAGTGTGAATCTAACTATTCTCCCTCCACCTATGGTAGTAGGGTGGATTGGGCTCTTTAACCTTGGTTAGGCAACCAGTCTAGGAGAAGGAAAACTCTGAATTCAAACCTGTTAAACTCCGCTTATTAAATTGACCTTGTTTCGCATCCTGCTCGTGTGGAAAGGTTGGTATATATATATATATATATATATATATATATATATATTGGGGTACCAAGTTTCTTGGTATAAGGGTGATTCTAACCTGGTCTTTTTCTCTAACAGTATGTTGCTGTAGAGTTCCAGTTCCGTTTGAGAGCTCAATGTTTAATTTTAATAAACAGAGCAAATTAATTTGTGAATAAAAAAGCCTTAAATACCGGGGGTATCGTGATTATGGATCATAATCACGAAATTTTTATTCACAAATATATATATATGTGGGCAATTCCATGCAAAATCATCCAGAAAAAAGTAAAATTGTCACCCAACCCCTTCAATCTTTCTTAAATTTTGTACATGTGTGGACTATGTTAAAGTTAGACATTCTCCAAAATTTGAGCTTCCAATTCCAAAAATCGGCGGAGTTATAAATTACAAAAAGTCGCCATTTTTCGTGAACCCCACCAAATTTTGAGAGCTAAAAATCGACATAACTCTGCCAATTTTTGGAATTGGAAGCTCAAATTTTTGGGATTGTCTAACGTTAACAGTCCACACCTGTACAAAATTTCAGAAAAATTGAAGTGGGTGGGTGACATGAAATTACCCATATATATATATATATATATATATATATATATATATATATATATGTGTGTGTGTGTGTGTGTGTGTGTGTGTGTGTGTTTTGTCTTGGTAACTGGACAGTACATGGGTGCCTTAATGGTAGTAGCAGAGTTCTTAGAGGATCTTGGCTTGGTGCTAAATGGAAGTTAGAGCCACTTTTTTGCAGGCCGTCTTGGGTTCGTTGTCCAAGAGCAATCTCCAACTGTGTCACTGCCTGGTGTTGGACGCTGTACAGCCAGAGCGAAAGAGTAAGAAGTTAGGGAATTGGTCAGTTATATAGGGGGCTTCTCGTTGTTTAAAGCAGGGGTTCCCAACCTTTTTCAGCTCATGGCCCACTTTGAAACCAGAATTTTTTGGTGGCCCATGAAATTATTATAATATAAATTATTCAATTGGCATATATAAAGTCAGTATATATATAAAACATAATAAAAGGGTGTATCAGGGGCGTAAATCTCTCCCCTCTCGTGAATTAGTTGACGTCTTACTTTCTAGAAAATATAAATTTCCCACATATATGATTGGATTTTGTATATAAAAACTATATTTCCTTGGCCCACCTGAAATTTGCTGTGGCCCATTTTGGACATGTGACCATAGGTTGTGAACCACTGGTCTAAAGGAGAGCCTATATTGGACAATTTGGCCATTCCATGTGCGTCGGATAAATTCCCAAAATAGTAAAAAGTAAAGACGTAGGGATGACCTAAAATCGATATCAGCCAGACAGCGATGGATTTAATTTTTTTTAATAGAGAGCCTTTCTCTGATTGGATGTAGCAATAACGTGTCGCACCCAGTACTTTTGGTGCTCGTATTCAACAGACACCTATGGACCAGCTCCACGGCAAGACCTAAAGAATTTATCTACCAGAGGACAAGCTCCCCTTTTCAAAAAGCGCTAGTCTGAGATTGTTTTTGGCATCTGACGCGGAGCACTACACCTGCCATCAACTCATCACTCTACCGCAAAGATCCCTGTGCTATTCATGCGCTGTTGGCGAGGGTCGGCATTGAACGCGGGACCTTGCAGCTCTACTGACTGAGCTAAATCGGCCACCAAACATTGTTACTGAGTTGTGCTCTAAAAGTCTTTCCAGCGAGTTGAATGGTAATTTAGATTTGTCTTGTACTTGAGAAAGTTGAGAAATACACATCTTGATTTAGGTTGCACTTTTTATTTGTAAATATTTCGTTGTGTAGTCCACTAGGGACCTCCAACCTCCTTATATTTTTTTATTTTTTTCTATAGAGTTAAGGGTCTGAATAATTATATCAGAAGATTTTTATAAGTTTCTATATGGGATTTCTTTAGTAAAAGAACCACGAATACAGAATTATACTAATTTTTTTTTTTTAGCAGAATTCAGTAGTCATGGTTCTTTTACTAAAAATATCCAGTATAGAAACTTGATATAATTATTCAGACTCTTATCAAAAAATTAAAAATCGTTTTTTATCGGTTCATTTTTTCAGATTTCATAAAATAGACCTCGTAAAAAATATTTCCCTTAACATATAATACGAAAAACCTATTTCAAACATAATTTCATCAAAAGGTAAGCAATTACCGAAATTCTCGTGAAAATTTGACTGTTAGTTGATTTTTCATAGAATTCTTTAAAAAGCCGGTAGTCATAACTTGTTTTTGGTTACGTGAAATTTCAATTGTTTTCTTCTATAATTTTCATTATTTCCGTTAGCCGAATTTTAAAAAAAATCAGGAGTTTTTTTAGTTTCTTCTTTTGAATGGTCCAAAATTTTGAAGATAATATTAACCTTTATGCAAGTTTCATTGTGTTGAATAAAGGGAAGGGGGTAAATTTGACACGTCAAATTGGAGGTCCCTATAAGTCCACGTTATATTCCTTTTTGAATTTGGCGGGACCTGTTACGAATTTGCATATTTTTATTCTTAACTTTATATATTATATTTTCGTATAATTGACAAAATTGAGTTTTGCTGACGTCAAAAAGCCCTTTTTGAGCTTGAATCTTAAAAAAAATGTTCAGTTATTTTAAAATTGAATAGTTACGATTGTTTAAAACAAAGGTGGCACAGCAGTTGCTCATTATGTAGTAAGCATATTTCTGTTGGATATTCGTTCGAAAACTGCGTTATCTTTATCGGAGTCGACATATGAAGTATGCATGTTGTCCTCAATAATTTTTTTTAGTACCAAAATTTTGTATAAATTGTCCTTACTTGTTGAAGGAAATGGCGATATATGTTCGTTCGCTGGGATGTTGTTCTTGGTGGTTGACTTTTTTTTCAATATGCACGAGTGGCAGATTATTTCTTTTCTTCAAGTCCAAGTAGTTCCCACTGAATTTGTAAATTTTGCCAGTTCACCATTTTTGAAATTTGTCAGATTGAATTATTTCGTTTTGTGTTTGTATAAAGTTAGCACGTTTTAGCATCGTATTTTTATGTCAATTTGACAGAATCATACAGGGGTTTAAAAATATTTTTTTATCATTTGAGATGTACAAGGTGTTTAAAAAGATTGATCTCATTTAAGATGTACAATGTTATTTTTTGCAGGGTATCATATATTTCCCCCACATTAACAGGTAGGCAATTAAATTCGGATGAAGAAGACTCAAATATATGAAGATACAATATATATTCACAAAAATACAACTTGCAAACTTCATGGTGTTGCGACAGACTTATCTGCTGAGTTCCATCTTAGTTCTGGGGGAGACTGGATTAGACATGTTGCTGCTGTGATCCTCAACACTACAAGAAAGGGGGTTCATGTAAGTATTGGTGCCAAGGGCAGATAATTAATCCTTAAGTTTTCCAATAGTATGGGGTGTTTCAGAAATATTGATATCATTTCGTAATCTAATAAGTTGACTTATTCTCATTCAAATGATCTCAAATTTTAACAGCATGTTTAGAAAAAGAAAAAAAACTCAACATTTAATGTTTAAACGCCTGTTAATTTCAAGAGAATGTGTGATGGAGAACGAAGCGGTAATGCACAGCAACTGCCGTGTTCAATGAGAAAAAGAGCAATACATTGTCTTGCCTGCTGGAGTCGAACCCGCGTCCTCCCGAATGCAAGAAAATGAGACTTGGGCGTTGTGTGGACGAGGGGTTCGATTCAGGTGTCCGGATGTTGGGAAGCTACGTCCATAAGTAGCTGGAGGCTAAGGAGGACGAAAACAGAGCGGTGCGCGCACCGGCAGAGACGAAACGACATAAGACTTCAGTTGAAACTAGTGGGAAAAGACAAAAGAACAGTGACGAACTTAACCAGTTTGCGGCGGATTTGAATGTGGACTCCCCCTCAACACAGAATTTATTTTTGTACAACAAAGAATGGCATTTCTATACCTGAAACAAAAATGCAACAATACAAAAAGACTTCTGTCTGCTCAACACTCATGGCGTGAATCTGTGGGGATTAATAAAAATAAAATTAAACCAAATAAAACTAAAAAATAATAAAATAATAAATATATATTTAAACCCATTTATGGAGTTAGGTTTAGTTCGTTCGCACCCTATCCCCAATAAAGCTGGTTCTTCCTTCTTGTGAGCTGGTAAGCTGAAATGGAATTTAATGAAAGAGGCGAAGGAACAGACACAGGGATGACTTTAGAATAAGACCTTTATTAGCTGATTCACACTATTTCGTTTAGGGGAAATATTTCCCGAGCAAGTCAATAGGTGTTTCCTCTACAAAGTATTGGAGTAAAAAAAAAAAAAAAAAAGGCTGAGAAACCTTTTGGGCACCAAAAATTCGGGGTGTGGGTGCGCATGCTTAGAGGGCTTTTCTGGTCTGAAGCTTTCTGGGAGATTGTTACTTTTTATGTCTTTTATTTATTTATTTATTTAATTTTGTTTTACTTGGTTTAATTTTATTTTTATCAATCCCCACAACATTAAATTATCTACATTGGTGATGGTCGACAAAGAAGTCGTAGCTTTCTAATCCTAACCGTAATATATTTCATTACAGTTTTCTTTTAAAGAATTAGGTGTGTTCTATATGTGTATTAGTGGTGTTGTGTCAGTAGAATTCGTCTGTGTCTATATATTAAGAGATTGGGAGCATTTCTCTGATTGGGTGTAGCAATCACGTGTCACACCCAGTAGTTTTGGCGATCATATTCAACAGACACATATGGACCAGCTTCACGGCAAGACCTAAAAAATGAATCTACCAGAGGACAGGCTCCATAGAAGATACAAGATACCGTTATTCACTTTTCACCAGAGTGGTAGGTCTTTCAAACTTGACTCTATATATAGGAAGAACATTTATACTGTTTTCATTCATTTATTTGTTGTTCTTAGCCTAACACAATAGTAGAAAGACGACACTATATTACTCGTGATTGATTGATTGATTTTAACAGCATATCAGCCCATCTTGGGTTATTTTATGCCAAGAGGTTAGGGAATACCGTTCATATTTATATTTTTGAGTAGTTGCTTCTTAAGAGCTTTTTTTGCACATAGAAAAAAAAAGCTAACTATCGAATACAAATAATTTGACAGTTTTATGGTTTAAAGTATTTCTATCTTATACTAATAATTATATTTTTCAAGTAACTATTTCTATATAATAATTGTCATTTGTTTGCAGTTTCAAGTAACTAATAATAATCCCAATTAAAAATTATAGCTTCAAGTAAGTATTCTTAATACTGCGGAAAAAAACGCCAAAATAATAGGGCGAATCGCCATTTGGGGAATGGCCGACCTACGAAAAGTGCTACTACCTGCGATAATGGGAAAAATAAGGAAAAAAAGCAACTTTCTTGATTCAGAAGGTAGTAAAAAGATTGTAATAATGTTTCATTGCGACCTAAAGATTCCGTAGGTCTAGTAAAGGTAGTTGTGTCTGCCTACTGCCAGCAAGATTAGTTGAAAAAAAAAAAAAAAAAATGCAACACAAACAAAGAGAAGTGTTAATATAAAGGTGTCAACCAATCAAAACGAAGAATAAATTTACATAAGCACGACTAACAAACACACTAAAAAGATATCCAACAAGCAGACTAATTTCCCTGCTCCAGAATCGCAGGCAAGCACCTATCATGTTTTCTTTTCTTTTTTTTTTTTCAACAATACAAATAATTCCCGCTCCGATCAATTTCACGTCAAGCCTAGCACCTATATGATTTTCCCAAACCTATTGCCCTTATGGCATTTTATCATATGGGTGCTATAGCTGCGGGTCTACATGTCCTGGAATGACGTTAAACTCTATCTGATGGTGAACACCTCTTCATCACATTGCTCCCTGGTCCACTCTGACAGTGGTAGTACCTGTTAGGGTCTCATCTATGGGTTCCATAAGAATTGATTATTTCAAAACTTTATCAGCATTAAATGGCCCACTGAGGTTGATATGCCGTAATAATTTACAGTTATGGCATCAAGTATTCCTATCTAATACTGATAAGTTTTTAAACATTTCTATTTGACAAATAGTTGGGAACCTAATAGGTACTACCACTCTAGGCTAGAATGAACCTGGTAGTATGTAATTACCCAACCCCTCCGCCACGAGCATGATATGACACAAGGTCAGTTTTTTTAAGCGGAGTAAAGCTGTTTTGAATTCAGAGTTTTCTCTCGTCTAAACTAGTTGCCCAACCAAGGCTATATAACCCAACCTACTTACTACTTACTCTTAGTATTATTTGCGTTATTCAGACTATTGTCCTCATCTTCATTGCTATCTGTACAACGTTTCGGCCGATGTGCCCTGCGGCCTTCTTCAGGTATTTCTTGTCGGACTGGAGCCTTCTTTTCGGACACGGGAACCTTCTTGTCGTAATCGGGAGCTATCACGAACTTTGAATCTAACCCTTTATTCAATCCACGGTTGTATTCTGTTCTCATTCCGATAACCATAAGAAGGCCGGAGGGTACATCGGCTGAAACGTTGTACAGATAGCAATGAAGATGAGGACAATAGTCCGAATAAGGCAGATTAATCACCAAGCCTAATCTCAAACATTCAGAGATATACTTACTCTTAATTGGGCCGGGAGAAAGATGAATTCATGCTTTTCCCAAGGAAATTAGCGTTAAGTGAAACTCAAACAGGTTTGCTCGGGATTTGAACTCTAGTCACCGTATCCATTTCCTACGACGATAACAGTTACACTTGAACCCCCACTAACTTGGGAGTAATGGTAATGAAGGGGAACACTCCACTCCACTGATATCTAGAATTGGAGCTTCACCATCAGTTGCAGTTTAGTCTCATACCCGGTACACACTGTGTGTTTCAAGCAACTCCGTATTTTCTTAGATGCGCGTGTATTACGGATGAGAAAAAAAACTTTTGGTTATTTCTATAAGTCCAACATAAACAAAGGGGACCACTCTTAACTGATAAATTATTTATTTTTCCATAAAACTAGCCGTAAACCCTAACCCCGTCTTCTTTTTTCTCAGTAGATCAATAAATAAATAAATAATTTATCAGCCAAGAGTGGTTCCCCTTTGTTTATGTTGGAGTTATAGGAAATAACCACTTTTTATTCATCTTTATTTCTGCCTCCTTAATGTATCTAATTTCGTTTTGTAATTAATACATATTATATAGTTAAGTTGTTCTTATATAATTACATAATGTACACTAGCAACCCACCCAAAAAGCAAAAACCCCCCCCTTAAAAAACGACCTCCGTTTATTTTTTAAAGATATTGCCTGAGGGATGGGGGTTAAATTCAATGTTAGAGGGTTTGTATCATAAGTAAGTAAAATCATCAAATTTATTAAAGGAGTAAAAATAAAATAAAAAATTTTGAAATGGAAAAACTCCTCAAATAAAATGTTTCGTGTATCTATTAAAAATTAATTAAATAATTATTTCGAATATTTTACAAATAAATTTTACGCAAAATCATAGACATTTATTTATTTGCAATTTTTTTTAGTTAACTTCTTGTTACTGAAAAAAGTTGCGAGAGTAAAAACATATTTAAAATTGATTACAGGGTTGTTCTTTATTCTAATTATTGTGATGTAAGTAATGACGCAGTTTCCGTTACAGACAAATGGAGACCGAATTTCTTTAGAAGAGTTATTCATTTCTTTTTCATAAACATTCATCTTAATTTCAAAATGCTTTTCAGGCTAAACTTGTAAATCGGTCGGAAAATTAGGGTGACCCAGAAAAACAGAACCCACAAATTTTGTAATAAAACTGTTAATTTTAACTAAGGGGGGGGGGGGTTAGGGGTTAGGGTTTAAGGGTTAGTTTAATGGGAAAATAAATAATTTAGGTTCTGTTTTTTCTCGGTCACCCTGTATACAGAGTGACCCAGGAAAAACAGAACCCACAAATTTTGTAATAAAACTGTTAATTTTAACTAGGGGTGTTTAGGGTTTTTAGGGTTAGTTTAATGGGAAAATAAATAAATAATATGGGTTCTGTTTTTTTCTGGGTCACTCTAATTTTCTGACCGATTTCCAAGTTTAGCCGCTTTTCATAACACATAATCAGTTAATATTCATCTCTACAGAGTAATACAGCATATTCTAAGTCCCACCGACGGGCTAGTATATTAAATACAATTGCATCTTATTAGTATGTAGATATGTCAAACATATTTAACTCCGGTTTCGACTGAGGGGTCCGGTGGCTTCAGCCGCTAGACCTTACAAGCCAACATCGTTGATCCAAGGGGACCATCCCCCAGGCAATACCAGCCCGCTCGATTTAAAGGGGCGGGGCTGGGTTTATTGCCCGGTGCCTGAGGGGGAATGCCGACGGGATCAACGCATTTTTGCACCCCCCACCCACGAGTCTCGGATTGTGGGTAGTCCCACATTAATAGGGACTTGTGCCTAACCCGTACACGTGGAGTACGTGATAAATATCTTAATATATAGATATGTCCAACAGTATAAATAATGTAAGACAATTTTATTAATAATTGTGGTTTAAATGAAAATAAAATCATGGATAATATGACGTAAATAACTAAGGGAGTTGTGACTTGAGTAGTGATATAGTTTCGGTTACAGACAGAAATATACACCATCTCTATTATAATAAGAGTAATAGTAATTGGTAAATTTAAATGTTGTTCATCTCTTAGATTAGCGTTTGTCAGAGATGAAAAGCAATACTGGAGTCTTAGCTATAGCTTAGGGTCTCACAAACTCGGAACCTGATTTAAAAAAAAATATTTCATTAGTTTTCTTTACTATCATTTAACACTTATACATCAAAAGTTATATATAGTAAGAACAAAAAGTGATAAGACAAACAGGAATATTTCTTATATGTTATTTATTCTCAACTAGTTTCGACTTTAGGTCATCGTCAGGAGAAAATTTCTTGTTTGAAGAAATTGATTTGAGAGTTTTTTTTAAAAGGAGCATTATAAAAGAATTATATAAATTGAAATATTTTTTGAGGGTTTGACATGCTATTATAATCCGCGCTTCCATGTGTATGACTATATATGTACACATATAAATGTCTGTATGTGTGTAGATATATGTTTGTGAGAGTGAGTGTGCGTGTATTTCGGTACTGTGTGTGTGACTTTTAGATTTTCAAATGGGTTAAGGAGAGGTTTGTTTGATATAAATGGGCAGCCCACACTGAAGAGACGGGAAACGTCTAAACACACTGTCTGTGGATGACAATTATATGCTCCCAAAACCCGGTAGAGCTCTATAGGAGCGGGTTTAATTGACTTTCACCCTAGCGTAATAAAGCAAGACTCGTCAGTTGTTTACAGATTTGAGCTTTCTGGTAATCGTAAAATATATACACCGATGTAGGTATATATCAGTTAAACACTGCTTCTTACTGGCAGCTACCGACGACCGAGAGATTAAGGGAGCGGACTGATGAAAAGTCCGTCGGGTTTCGGTCCCGGCTAGAAGTAGTTGCTGGGTTTAGTCACACTGAAGAGACCTGAAACGTCGAAACATGGTGTCTACGGATGACTATATTATATATATATATATATATATATATATATATATATATATAGTTTTTGAGACCATTCCCAGGGAAAATGTAACATCAGCTTGCTCTAGGTTCCAGAGCAGGATTGAGGATATGATCGATGCTAATGGTGGTTATTTTGAGTGAAAATTGTTGACAGTAGTGTAATTTCCGTGCCTGTTGAATCTCTTTACAATCCATTAAATCTTGTAATTACCAAGCACTTTTTCTTTTTCCTTATGAAACTGTCAAATTTCTCCCGAACATCCATATATATATATATATATATATATATATATATATAGAGAGAGAGAGATTATTATTAAAAAAATTATAATATTTTTAGAGAAATGCTTAAGATTTCATATAGCCTAGGGCTTCAACAGGTGAAAGTCCGGATCTGGTGAAGCGTTATAGTTTATTCTTATTCAAACCTGTAGTCGTGATTTACGTCTGTTTTGAATGTGTTAAAAAAGCAAATAAAAAACACTCCTAGGTATATAATTTCAGTATGATTTCCAGAAGGTCAAGTTAATATCTATTTGTTAACTGTGATTGGCTAGAAATATTTCTACTTAGTCACGTGGTATATTTTCCAGTACGTCCGTTATCTTATCATAAATAATGTGAATTTATTTTTATGCGCCGTTTTTGAGGTTGGCTGTTGAGATGAGCGTGTCTCTATACATTAAGAAAATAGTACAGAGTATACGAACATTATGAAATAAAGCATTTTTTAAAAAGATCAAATATAACAGAATGTTAATGAAAGAGTTAAACTAGGTATTGTTACGAACGGATTCCCGCTACTAAGCTACCTTTTAAAGTCGCAATGCTTGCAGACTTTCAAAACTAGGCGCTGACTATAGCAAAGGCCGAATTTTGTAACTAAAATCCGGGCTGGCAAAATTAAAGGCAAGACAAACAACAACAACAACAGCAATAATAATAATAATAATAATAATAATAATAATAATTAAAAAAAAAAAAAAACTAGACACGACTGGGTTGGGAAGGTGATCCACTGGGAATTATGCAAGAAATTAAATTTTGACCACACAACAAAATGGTATATGCATAAACCAGAATCTGTTCTTGAGAACGAAACGCACAAAATTCTCTGGGACTTTGAAATAAAAACGGATCACCTATCCCAGCAAGAAGACCAGACCTAGTGTTAATTAACAAAAAAAGAAAGAACTTGTCAACTGGTGGATTTTGCAGTGCCAGCGGATCACAGGGTGAAGTTAAAGGAAAATGAAAAAATTGACAAATATCTGGACCTTGCCAGAGAACTGAAAAAGTTATGGAATATGAAAGTGAAAGTTATACCAATTGTAGTTGGTGCACTTGGAACAGTCCCAAAAGGATTAGAAAAGGGTTTGGAAAGTTTGGATATCAGAGGAAGAATTGAAACCATTCAGAACACTGCATGCTGCAATCTGCCAGAATACTCAGAAGAGTCCTGGAGACCTGAGGAGACTTGCTGTCACTCAGACTCCAGTGAAAGACCATCAGCTAACACTGATGTGAAAACTAAAAAAAAAAAAAAAAAAAAAAAAAAAAAAAAAAAAATGATATACTGTGCGGTGACAGAGAGGAGACTGTAAATCATATATTAAGTGAATTTAGCAAACTAGCACAGCGGGAATACAAAGCTAGGCACGACTGGGTTGGGAAGGTGATCCTCTGGGAATTATGCAAAAAACTGTTCTTGAGAATGAAACGCATAAAATTCTCTGGGACTTTGAGATAAAGACGGATCATCCTATCCCAACCAGGAGAACAGACCTAGTGTTGATTAACAAAAAAAAAAAAAAAAAAAAAAGAAAAAGAAAACATGTCAACTTGTGGACTTTGCAGTTCCAGCAGATCACAGGGTGAAGCTGAAAGAAAATGAAAAGATGGATAAATACCTGGACCTTGTCAGAGAATTGAAAAAGCTGTGGAATATAAGAGTGAAAGTGATACCAATTGTAGTTGGTGCACTTGGAATGGTCCCAATAAACTTGGAAAAAAGACTGGAGGAACTGGAGATCAGAGGAAGAATTGAGACCATCCATACTACTGCATTGCTGCAATCGGCTAGAATACTCAGAAGAGTCCTGGAAACCTGAGGAGACTTGTTGTCACTCAGACTCCAGTGAAATACAGTGAAAGACTCCAGTGAAATACAGTGAAAGACTCCAGTGAAATACCATCAGCTAACGCTGATGTGAAAAACTCAAAAGGAGTGAAAATAATAATAATGATAATAACAATAATAATAATAATAATAATAATAATAATAATAATTTGTAGACCAGATAAATAAAGTATAAGAACAGGAAGGAAAGAAACCTTCCTGTTTTTATTTTTAAAATGTCGGTGAACCTCTCCGACAGTCCAAAAGGCAGCAGAAATTTGAAAATAAAACAAATCACGTTGACAGACATTCAAATGAAAACGTGGTACAAGAACGAAAAAGGCAGAATAAACCTTAGCAATTCACAGTAATACAGAACGGGTGGGGCAGTTCCCCGAGTCTTAAACTGTCTCTTTTTATAGAGCCGTCCTTTCTTTATCTCGCCTCAACAACCCGCTCCTTCGTATTGTCTCTAAAACGTGGCCTTTCTGTGTTTCCCAGTGAACTTCTTTTAGAAGGCCGATGTCACTCAAACGCCCCCTCTTTCCATCGCCACAGTATTTCTCGCCAATGTGAGAAAAGGGGAAAGGAAGTATTCGTAATCTTCGCGTTTGTAACAGTAAAATAGATAAGGACTTTAAAAAAAAGGTTGAGATGACCCTTCTATTGGCACTATAAATAGATAATTATTAGTTAATCCAAGGCTGATCCCCTGGGTTTACAAAATGAACGAAACTGAATCGTACGTAGGATTGAAGACTAATGTTTCTTAGATTCTCTCGTCTGCATTCCTTACAAAACACACACACACACACACACACACACACAAAAAAAAGAATGCGGCACATTACTTAAGGAAGAAATGTTGTCATGCTATCTAAACTGAGTTTTTAGATTTTGCTGAGACAGTTGCACAATATTGAATACCATTAACACCCGGTACTCACCAAAATACTGGAACCGCTTAAGAAAATCCTGATTCCAAAAGAAGCTTTAATTGTTATCTGTACAACGTTTCGGCCGATATGCCCTCCGGCCTTCTTCAGGTATTTCTTGTCGGACTCGGGAACCTTCTTGTCGTAATCAGGAACCTTTTTGTCGTAATCGGGAACCTTCTTTTCGGACTCGGGTACCTTCTTGTCGTAATCGGGTACCTTCTTTTCGTAATCGGGAGCCATCACGGAACTTTGAACCTTTGAACAATAGTCCGAATAACGCAGATAATTCTAATCATAAAGCCTTATCTCAAACATTCAGAGAAATTGCTTAAATTGTTCTCTGTCTGTCTGTCCCTGTATGTGTATTGACCAGAATTTTCGTGTTTTTAAGAATTAAAGAAAATAGCTGTTTAATTCCAGTCAGACCATGAGTCGTAAAACTTTAACACAGGTATTATAACCTTGTTGGCAGGACTTAGAATACGCTGACTGTATCCTTTACAGAGTGATAAGACTCCTATTCCTACCCCCCCCCCAAAAAAAAAGAGAGAAATGTCCTGGGTATAACACTAAACTACGTCTGATGCGGAGGCTCAAGTTCAAGAGATCTGAGAAGTGTCGAGTAAGTCTTCACTCTCATTACACCCAGGTCTACTATGTCCCAGAGTGGTAGTACCTGTTAGCGTCCCATCTATGGGTCGAATAGATCTGTTTGTAAAAAAAAAAAAACTCTTAACACACAACTACACAAAAATCTAAATATGAACGCGCAATGAATCATCATCATCATCATCATGTCGCGCAATTAGCACGGATATCCATGACAATCTCTCGCCAACCTTCTCTATCATTCGTTGTCCCAGGGAGGTCCTCTGTGCAGCATCCAGCACCCTTGCAGAGTAGATCCTTGGAGGGCGGCCCACACTAGCATGTCCATGTGTTGGCTTCACAGGAGAACGTCGCTTATGAGTTCGTCCTTGCTCCTCCAGCACTGTCCAGCATGCCTCGTCCGTCTCACTCGGATGGTTTGTGAACCCCTAGATATAACCCTAGGACTATGTAAAAAAAACCCTACTTTCGGAAACATTTCAAACATTATTTGACCCATAGATGGTACCCTAACAGGCCAGAGTAGACCTGGGAGTAATGGCAATGAAGAGGTACTTGAGACTCACCAGATCTCCACAACTAGAGCCTCACTATCAGAGGCAGTTTAGTGTCATATCCAGAACGCACTTTTTTTGGGGGGGGGGCATGCATGGGATGCAATTAGTGTATACTAATCCCTACCAACAAAGTAAGTAAAGTCGTCGGGGTGGCCTAACGTTGGTATCAGCCAGACAGCGAGGGATCCTATACCCTTTTCACTAGCGCTAGACCAAGGAGATTGTTTAGGCATCTGCTCCTCACTACACAAAAAAATGTAAATATGAACGTGCAATGAATGCTATTCCTAACCCCTCGGCATAACACCAGATGAGTTAAGATGCCGTTAAAATCAATCAAACTAATCGACAGGTTGCTATTAACGAAAAGACAATTATCTGTTATTTGGCCAAATAGCAAATCACCAATTAAGAGGGGGACATCAACGCCCCCGCAACCCCAGAGACAAGTAGGTAAAACTTGACTTACCTTATTTGTGGAAAAATTGTAAACAATACCTTGTTGCGACCTTGATACTGGTACGATGGGAAATAACCTCTTAGGTCTGGTAAAGTTAGTGATATGAAATCAAACGATAGTTTGAAATACGCCAGATTTAGGGCAGGGTGGCGTCGTCAGTTATGTTATAGGCTGACCTCATAGGGGGGTTTCGGGTCTTCCAACATAATACCCCCCTCAGCCAGCCAGACCCCGTTGGAGACGATCAAACTCCAACACGCCACCCTTGTGCAACGCTAACAGAAAACTGAAATATACGTCGCGATCCTCGGCCTCTTTATACCCGATTGGCCACTTCCGCAGCCAATCATCAATGGATAAAGGAATACTTCCCAATCGACGATAATTGTCAACTGCAAAACTAGCAGGTAACGAGGTATTTATAATCCATTCAACCAATCAAAAACGAGAATTAAATTTTAATATCAACAACAAATATAAAACACTGTTAAAGCATTTTTCTGAATGTTTGAGATGAGGCTTGAGGATTACTATTATCTGCGTTATGCGGACTATTGTCCACATCTTCATTGTTATCCGAAACGTAGTACAGATAAAAATGGAGATGAGGACAATAGTCCGAATAACGCAGATAATGTTAAAGCATTCTTCGAACTTTTCTTTATTCCGAAGACTGCAGGTAAGTAAATGTTTCCATAGGATTTTTCCCGACAGTTAAAATGTAAAAGTATGGACCGTGTTGTTGATTCGCACAATCAAAAATAAAATTAGAAATACGTTTTTATCCAGATAATGCAAAAAAAAAAAAAAAAAAAGAAAAAAAAAAGAAAGGAAATCTTGCTAAATTAATGTGTTACGTGTTACTCGGGTATCTTCTTCCTTCTTGTTTGTTCATTTCTATCAGGAAATCACACGGAGACGTATTTGTGTATAAAGTAAAGTAAAGTCGTCGAGGTGGCGTAAAGTCGGTACCAACCTCCATGGATTATTTAATCCCAAAGGCATCCTTGTAGAAGAAAAGTGGCTGTACTATCTAACCCAGAAATGGGGTATGAAGAGTGTACTTACATTTCCCAGGGGTATTAGTCCGAAAGTGACTGCAATAGCGTGACTGGGGTTTGAACAAACTACGGTATCGCAGTCCAGCACGTTACCCACTTAACCGTCGGGACTCCCCCGGTTAAATTTTGATGACGAAATCTAACATTGACGTTGAGTTTGGAAAATGTGTAGAAAAGGTTCGTTACCGTTCGTTGATTAGCGTTCACAATTGAATTTTTACACTTTGTCCAAACTCAATGCTTTCAAAATATCCATCGTCTTTTTAACTACATAAATCCTTGTTCTTCTTGACTTATTTCATAATGACCCGAAGAAGGTTTCTTTATAAACCGAAATATTCGAAAATCAACACTACGACTAATAAATTTCCATCCATTGTAACATCCCGTGTTTGTTTTACCTTTTCTCCACACAGACACACACGCACACACACACACACACACACATACACACACACACACACATACATATATATTATATATATATATAATATATATATATATATATATATATATTCCCGATGGGGTGTGTAGCAAGGTTCTGTCAATGATGCTACAGGTGTTAGGTGCCGAGAGAGGTCGTAGGTGGGTCATATGCACTGGGTTTGGTGGGGATATAGTAAGTCATGTACAAATGGTAAATGGTAGTAGGATTTGTTATAAGTTATGTTCATATTATATATATCTCTAAATATATAAAGGAGAGATTTTGGTATGTACGTGTCGACGTATAACTCCAAAACGGGAGTCACTCAAATTTTAAATCTTGCATGCACATTAATATTCTTCTAACTAAGAAACACGCCAAATTTGATTATTTATTTTTACTGATTAAGGGGTGTAATTAATTAATTAAGCCAAAATCACCCAATTTGCGGAACTGTCCATATACCAGCCCCTGCTGATAATAAAATATTGTCTCTGCCTGCTTTTTGTTACAGCGATATCAGCAGCATAGTTTGATTTTAGTGAATTAATTTTCCAGTCTAAGCCGTTCAGCTCGGAATTTATCGCCTATTTATGGTCCAATCTTTAATAATTTTTATATCTTTAGAAAGAAAAGAAATTAATCTTTCTAAATATGTAATTTGTATGAGTTTTTATCAATTGAATAAATTTTTTACAGCGAGTTAACAAAAATGGCTTCGGTTAGCCACGCTGCCTTTTATTATCGCGATACAAGCAGTGCAGTCTATGCCAATCAGCTCAGAATCTCTCACCTATTTATGGTCCAATCTTTGAAATATTTATATCTTTAGAAATAAGATGAAATAGTCTTTCTGAATATGTAATTTGTATGTGTTTTTATAGATTAAATCATTTTTTACAGCGAGTTAAAAAAATACTACGTATAGCCGATAAATCGCCGATAATACGAATAAGGTTTTTTTCCCAGACTTAATTTGTCCATATTCTTAAATTGTACACTCATTTTAATTTTATTTTTTGTAATGCATAAAAATTGTAGAAAATCAAAATTTACGCTTTACGGTTATATTATTAAAAAATATTTTAATTGTAAATAAAAATATCGTGAATATCAGTTTACGGTTACATATTTGTATAAATTAAACTAACATTTTCATTCGAATAAAATGACTTTTAATTCTTTAATTTATTTATTAATTTTTATTGTTAGAGTTTTAAAGGGTTAGAAATAACAATAAAATTGACGAATGTCCTTAGAAACTGTTTTTCTTTTTTGGGGGAGGCAAGGAGTTTGTTAACTAATTATTTTCTAAAACCACGATAAAAAAAATCAACGGTGACTAATACGGACAAAATCCTGTGTTTTAATCTTTAGTCGAAGGCCCGACTGGATTTAAGTAGTATGTGTACTCAACAATTAGTTGTGAGACGAAATTTATTTCAAGTATTTCCGACAATATCCAGTTATTGGAACATTTCATTTTTGATATGTAAGTACGAAAAATTGTAAACACCCTGAGTGCTTTGTTTATCAAAATGACATGATTTGGTAGTAAATGACCCGAAAAGTTGATATCCCATAAAACAAAACAACTAACAACCAACATTTAAATTATTATTTAAAATATTCCTCAGAATTTGTCTTACAAATTAAATTTTAAGTTTTATGATTTTACTCTTTATTGTGACAATAATCATCGAACAATGTTTTCTATTTATAAGTCAATAAACATCGCTGAGAAAATAAACTCTTATAGTTTATAGTGCAACTTTTCAGTTCTTAAAAATTGGCATGTTTAAATATCATAGATTTCATAGATGACATTTGAACTTTTATGAAAATTGTTGTTTTGTAATTAATACTAATGCTAAAAAAAGTCTTAATTTTTTAGAGAACTACTGAAAACGTTGGTGGACCTGGCCATCTGGAAGCCCCCCCCCCCATCTACATTTTTTTTGTTTCCTTCAATGGATTATTATCGATTACATACCACTTAGGGTACAAACTAGCTGACATTGAATTTTTAACTCCCACCCCTCTGGCAATACGTTTCAAAAATCTATTTTTACATTGCCCGGAGGGTGTTTTTTTATTTTGTACTAGTACAAATGATTTTGAAACCTTTTTCTTTTCTATATTTGACCCATAGATGGGATCTTAACAGGTGACTCCGGTTCAGAGTAGACCTAGGATTAATGGCAATAAAAGGAGTACGCAACATACCGAAAGCTCCAGAAATGGAGCCTCACCACCAGGTTTAATATGGTGTCATACTCAGGACCATTTTATGTTTGAAGAAATTTCTGTTTTCAAAGTTTGATTTGAACATTTTTACAAAGTGTTGGTAACTAATGAAAATTTGTTGAAAGGTTCGTATCTTGAAAGGCTACCAGAATTCAGAAATATCGGTGCCGTTATAGTATGTAGCCTACCATTTTGATTCTGTTATTGTATGTGGCCTACCCGGTTTGAATGTGTTCTACCTCAGTAAGAGTATATTCATAGTAGTAGTAATAGTATTCATAAGTAGTAGGCAATTTATTGAAATAATTATTGTTCACATATATTCAATTTCAAGAAATGCAATTCAGTCATAAGCTGTATATAGTAATTAAGAATAATTAAAAAAGAATTTATCCATAATTTACATGAACCAGAGATCCATTCAGTTTAATGAGAAAATAAATAATTTGAGATGTTTTTTCTGGGTCACCCTGTACACAGGGTGACTCAGAAAAAACAGCCCACAAATTTTGTAATAAAACTTTATTTTAACTAGGGAGGGGTAGGGTTAGGCTTTCGGGAAAAACGCCCTAAGTTGTTTTTTTTTTTTTTTTTCAAGTGACGCGGCTCGGCTACGGACTTCAATCGTAGCTGGTGTTTATTTTCAGCAGCTACCGGCTAACGGTTTTTGAGGCAGGATGCCGGGGCGGAACTCTGCGAATATTACCTATGCTTTTTATGGTAGGTCACATTCTATAAGAGAGACATGATTTCGTAGGCCACATTCAAAAGGTAGGCCACATACTATAATGATACCGAAATATCTTCTGAATAGTTGAAAAAAGTTCCTTTTTCTATAGATGTTGCTGGTCATTTTGTTTTATAATTTTTTTTTACCGAAATTGTCGTTATGAGAATGTTGAAAGCTTCTGTGGTTGTCAAAAAGTATTTTCTTTAGAAATATATTTTGGGGGAAGGTTGAATTCTTCTACTACTGTTGTCAAAAAGTGCTTCTTCAAAAAATATATTTTGGGGGAGGGATCGCTGAAAATTATTTGAACATTCGAGAATCTTGTTTTTCTCCGTGGCTTAAGAAAGGGCGGTCCTCAAAAAATAAACATTAGTCGTTTGATTGGTGACGCGTCAAATTAACAAAGGTTTTCTTCTTGAAGGAGTTGACTTCAACATGACAATTTATTTTCTCTTTCTCTCTCACTCCCCTCCCCTCTCTCTTTCACACATACACACACCCTCTTTCTATCTCTATCTCGCTCTCACACACACTCTATCGCTTTTTCTTTCTCTTTCTCACTCTATCTCTTTCTCTTTCTCTTTCTCACTCTATCTCTTTCTATCTCTCTATTGTCAAATCGCATTTGAGATGCTTATTTATAGGAAGATAAGCTCTGGAAGATTTCCCGCCATTTCAGTAAGAATTTCCCGCTTTTTTTTTCAGCACGCACGATTTCATAGTTAACCAGACTGAAGGTCACAAAATTAAGCTCTTTTAAGGCAGTTAAACAGCACCGTTCCTTTTGTAGAAATTTTTGACAAAAAAGAAATTATGAATAAACTAGTGTAGTCATTATTATTTTTTTGCAAACATTTAGCGCCCTCACGATTGAATGGTAATTCACTTCCAGGTTACATTTTTAGAACAAAAAACAGCTTTTATCATAATTTTTGTGTGAGAACGTTTTTTCAAACGCTTTTTCAAATTCTTTTAGTACACACTGGAAGTTCCTTAGTTAAACATCAATCTATCTATACATACATGCATACTTATTCATTGAAGACTCAGTGGGTAAGCTTTTTCAGGCTTAGCCCGAAGATCTATTATGTCAAGTGTAATAATAAATGAACACACACGGTCGGACTTGAGAAAGCTTTATTCTACTTAGAATACAGTTGCAGTTTTCTTGGGAGTTTATATACTTTCAGAAAGCTAAAGATTTACACAAATGGAAGGTAATGATAAAACAGGGGAAGTAACTCTCAATTACTCATTACATCAAGTCTTTCTTTCGAACCATCATGAATAATTATTTTGATTTTTGATTTCTATAGCTTTGTTTTATTTTCGGGTCTTAAAATGTTGATTTAGTTAATTTTGAAGACAGTTTTCATGATAATCTAGCATGATGAAAGAAAGAAACAATGTGGCTATTCATTTCAGTCACATGAAAATCAGCCCCCCCCCAATCAAAAGAATTCTAAAAATATCAAAAGATTCTATTCTCAGATAAATAAATTTCTGACTAAAATAAAAATAAAAAAAAATCAGTTAAATCGAACTTAACGGACCTAAATAAAATATATAGTGCACCAGTTATTTTATTTAAAAACTTTTACATTTTTTCAGGTCATTTAACTTTGAACCACATATCTTTGAGGCGTAACACAGAATCTCAAAGATACGCGGTTCAAAGTTAAATGACCTGAAAAAATGTAAAAGCTTTAAAATAAAATAACTGGTGCATTATATCGTTTATTCATTAATATATCAACACTGAAAAATTCATTAAATTCGGCTAATTCCCTGATTTTTGGTATTTTTTTTCTTTCAGCGGGTTGACATACGATGGTGGAATTTAGGTCCATTAAGTTCGATCTAACCTAATAATCTTTAAATATCTCAAATGTGTTTTACTCCATGTCTTCAAAGACTATATTTTTGCTTCAACCTAACAGCTAAATTTTGACTATAAATATTTGTTTTCCCTGTTTAATATAATATCACGACCGAAATTTGATAATACGACATCGAGCCAAAATATTCGAATCCGATCTACATTCTGTGCGTGTTTGTTTGTAAATGCGCGTGCACGTGGTTCTGTGATCTGTTTAGCTGACGCAGACATTTATATTATTAGCAAAAAAAAAAAAAAAAAAAAAAATATTTAAGTTTTGATATAATCTAATTTTCTTTTGAATTAGAAAAAAAACTAATGAAATTAAATACGAACACAAAAAGATTAGTTATTTTTTACTTTATTCTAATTGATTTCAATACAAAATTATACATAGGATTGCTTTTAATACGTTTGAAAATAATACAATAATATTAGGAATCAATTATATCAAGTAATTATTAAACACAGTTTTGTTAAAACCGGTATGCAAATTTTTTACACTATATACTATGTAAATATTTATTTCTTAATGATATATAACACACATCGCAGGATTTAAAACCCATTAATAACATGGGCTCATCGGGGCCTGTGATTGTTAATGTAAATTAACAGCATTTATCCCAGCATTGATTTAAAGGGACAGGGCCTGAGGTACCCCCTTGAGGGGGAATGCCAACGGGATCAACGCATTTGTGTACCTACCAATCGGCTCGTCGGTGGGTCCACATAAAAATGTCCTTGTGTCACGCCCTCATAAGTGGGATGAGAGGCAAATACCTTAATAGCGTGGGCTCTTTGGGGACTGTGGGTTCGGCGGCTTCGGCCACTGGACTATTAATGTAAATTAACGGCGTTGATCCCAAGCAACACCTGCCCCCTTGATTTAAAGAAGCAAGGCTGGGTTTATTGCCCAGTGCCTGAAGCGCCCCCTTGAAGGGGAATGCCGATGGCATCAACGCATTTTTTGCACCTACCACCCAAATTGTATTTAGAAAAAATGTGATGAATGCTAAAATCCTTCTTATATTTAAATTATACATATAAATTAATAAAATCGAGACATTCATAACCAATAGTTGCCACTGAATATATATATATATATATGTGTGTGAAAATGGAAAGGGAATTGAATCCGACAATATGAGGAAAAATGAGTAAAGAAAAGAAATGTAGATGGATAAAATGAATTTAATCGATTAATGTGATATCGATTAAATTCATTTTATCCATCTACATTTCTTTTCTTTACTCATTTTTCCTCATATATATATATATATATATATATATATATATATATGGAGACTACATCAAGGTTATTCATGTTTGTGTTGTGGACGTTGATGTCTTTGAGTCTCTCTCTTTACCTATGAAAAAGAATCCAACAACTCCTTACCATACCTCGACATCCTACTAATAAAATCCGGAAACAAACTCACCTACAAAGTTTACCGCAAACTCACCAACAAAAACGACTACATCCATTTCTATTCCCATCACACACACACACACGCACACACACACACACACACACATATATATATGTATATATATATATGGCTAAATTTCAGGTAAAACTGTTGGAGGCGTATTGTGTAATGGTTACCGTCGTAGGAAATGGCTACGTCGACACAAGTTCAAATCCTAGACGCGGCTGTTTGCATTTCACATAGCGCTAATACCCCTGGTAAAGGTACGAATCCAACTAATCTCCCTCCGGCTATGAGCAAATAAGAGGGCAAGCTAGTCTTTTTAATGGCAACCCGTCGAGGAGAATGAGAACTCTGAATTCAAACTAAAGAGGGTTTCTTCTCGCTAGTCAAAACTATTTTGGTAGCTCCCCCTCCTCTTCCTCCATTTCAATTATATTATATATACTAGCAGATATATGCACCCTCCGGGTGCAAGTATTTAAGTTTAATGTAATAAAATATTGTATTAAATTAGAAAGGCTAATGAAACTAAATAAGAATACAGATAAAAAGATTTGAAACAGAGGGAGTATAATAAAAAATAGAACAACTGAAACTTACTCTTCCATCACTCTCGTCTTTCATTGTTATTTTTTCTAATTTAAGTATTTAGTTAAAAGAGGAAGTAAAGAATAAAATGACAGTTATTTTTTCTTGTTAATGGATTTCATTTAAGATTCATTGAAGAGATTTTCATTATATTCATTAGAATAAAACCAAGCAGTTAGAAATCAATAATACTAAGCATATATTTAATAAAATCACATTTTTAATATCAATATGCAAATTAGCCTTCCCGTTCACACTGTAAACCACTATTTTGTTGTATATATAAATATAATTGCATGTTGTCAGTATGTAGACATGGTTAATAATGTAAATCAATTTTATTAATAATTGAGGTTTAAATAAAAATACAATCATGGAAAATGTGATGTCAATAATTAAGGGAATAGTGATATGAGTAGTAATATAGTTTCGGTTACAGACAGAAAAGCACACAATCTCCATTATAATAAGATATATATTTTAAAACTTGGGTGTTTTCAAAATTTTAGCTGGTAGTTTGAGCCTTTTGGTCTCGTAAATATCTGTGTACATTTTCCCCGGAGCCGTGACTATACATCAGTTTTAGAGCAACATAAAGTGTCATTTTTTTTGTCTTCGTGTATGTTAATGCAAGGAAGGAAAGAAAGAGAGACGAGAAGAAAAGGTGGTTATTTCCTATAAGTCCAACATAAACAAAGGGGAATCACTCTTGACTGATGAATTATTTATTGATCTAGTAGGAAAAAAGTTAGGGTTAGGGTTTAAGGTTAATTTAATAGGAAAATAAATAAATAATTAATCAGTCAAGAGTGGTTCCCCTTTATTTATGTTGGAATTATAGGAAATAACCCTTTGCGTCTCGTAAACACCTGTATATATTTTCCCCGGAGCCGTGACTATACATCAGTTTTAGAGCAGTCCTTCTGTAAAAGCATTTTGGTAAATAGACTATCTCAAATACAGCCTTTGGCAGTAATAGGGGCTCTCTCTGTGTTTTATAGCCACAATATTAACCCTAGCCTCGTTTTCAGCAAAAAAATAGCGTCCCTAGCAACCGTTAGTGCCGTCCTTAGCAACAGTTTTAGAGCAGCATATATTGTCATTTTTTGTCTTCGTGTATGGTAATGCAAAGAAGGAGAGAAAGAAAGACGAGAAGAAAAGGTTGTTCTGGTGAGAACAACACTTTATCAATCACCATTAGTTACACTCTCCAACCGTGACTTTTATAGCGGTTGTGACCATCCCGATAGTATCTTTGGTTCTTCCTTTGATTAGTCGTTTCCATTTGTCTGGGTTTGCCACTCTCTCTGTAAAAGGTTTGAGGCCCAGTAAACAGTATAATTTCTCTTTGATATCGAAATCTCTTCATGTCCAACATCTCTACTATTGTTATTGGTTTAGTGTTATATTTATTTATTGATTTTTATTTTTATTTTATTCTTTTTTTTTTTGCTGCTTGTATAAAATAGTTTAATAAAAAAATTCAGCGGTAATACATAGAAATCTAATACTTATATAACATGGGAATGTTCATAGTTGCGTGTTCGTATCACGTCGGGGTCACCAAATTATTGTGTTAGTATAGCATTTAATTCTAAGGCTAACAGCAACAAATAAATGAATTAAAACTGAGTTTAAATCTAACAATTTATTAACGAGCACATGAAAAAATGAGTAACAATATAAAGTCCTTCCTGTGTATAAAGTTGAGTTTAAGGGACTTACCGGCGTGCTGAAGAAGATATCTGGTATCTTAGGGTGATTTCTTGGAGATGATTTAAAGTCGCTGCCTCATCGGATCTGGTCCGGGTTCTCTTTGGGTATTTTGGTATTTTGCGCCAAAACTTCTGGGCTCATCACGTGATTGGTATATCCAATCACAGAAAGCCTCTCCCTCACTTAACTCTATACACAGGAATTACCATTTTACTGACCCAACACTTACATTCACCATCTAGATAAAAATAAGTTTCAGTCATTTTTTTACTGAATAATTAAATCCAAAATTATATAGAAATCTATTACGTTTCTTTCCAGAATGGTCGCATTTGAAGTGCTTACTTTGAATACCTTCTCAACAGATATGCCTTTGGGTTCTGCACTTGTGACATCGGAATTACATTGTTGTGTAGGTTTTTGTCATTTGGATTTTTGAACAGTCAGTTGTTGATAGATTGGGATACAACAACGAGTGCTTCCTTGTGATGATACGTTCTTATTATTTGCATGAGGCGTCCGATTGTCATATTATCTTCCCTGAAATAATATAGCCTTCAGCTCTGGGTCTTTTATGTGGAATTGCACCAGAGCCGGTGCATACTACCCTGAACATCCCGACCAGGGTCCCAAGGCTGCCTAGGGACCCAGAAAGGTGGTGTAAGGATTAAATTCCTTATTTATTGTTCTCCTATTTGACGTTTCAGTAATTCCTCCCGGGTTTTTGAAGCTCCTGTAATTTCTCCTTTTTTTTTTCTTTTTTAAATTACCGCTTCCATTTTTATAATGCTGCTGGTTACGCCTCCGAATAGATATTGGCAAACACGACAGGTAATTACCTTTGGTGTCTCCTTGCATCAAATAGGATAACCATAGCAAGTAAGGAATGTAATATCAACCTATACCCACCCGTCAAATAGGAGAACCGTTGTAAGTAAGGAAAATAATCTCTACAGTAGGTTTCATATATTTTCAGCACCAGCCCTGAGTAACATTTTGTCTCTGACAAGGTTATCAGACCCAGCCGTGAAGTTGCATGTATTCACTTGTACTAGGTGACGAATAATGAATTTGTTTATTGTATCCCTCGTGCTTAGATACATTTCCCAAGGGCTTCGTGTGGGCTTTTTGGTATATTTTCTCTCATTGCGAAGGTTCTGTTGAAAAGCTGTATGGCTATTTGATATACAAGGTGTGTCAAAAATAGTATCGAGATTTTTCGTACTTTTTGACTCACCTTGTATTCTGAAAACACCCCCCCCCAAAAAAAAAAACAAACCCCAAACAAACAAACTTTGTTATTGCTGATGTTAGTGTCCTACAGTCTGATGAAGCTGATATCCGTGGAAATAAATTCATAACTGTCAACATGACCCAGTATTCAAGCCTTTTCTTTGATATATATATATATATTGGGAGAATATGTGCTTAATTGAAGTCATACCTAATTTTTGAAAATTAATTAATTGATAATTAATGAATTAGGCGGGCATTATCAATTGTCGGCTAAAAAAGCCATATCAAACACATTGTTTGTTTACTTCTCATTTGTGTGTATATATATATATATATATATGAAAAATAGAGGGAAATTAATCCGACAGTATGAAATTTAACATTATGAAAAAACATATGATGTTTGTTATGTAATTGCTGACAGTACTGTTTCGACCAAATCGATAAGTTATCGATTTGGTCGAAACAGTACTGTCAGCAATTACATAACAAACATCATATGTTTTTTCATAATGTTAAATTTCATATATATATAAGGTGTGTCATAAAAGTATCAAGAATGTGGCTGTATTTACCAAGATAGAAATGAACATTGAATGGAACGTTAATTTTTTTTCAGAATACAAGGTGTGTCAAAAAATACCAAATTTAAAACTGTATTTACCAAGATAGAAATGAAGAATGAATAGAACGTTATTTTTTTTTCAGAATACAAGGTGTGTCAAAAAGAACAAAAAAATCTCGATACTTTTTTGACACACCTCGTAAGTCTTTACGAACTTCTTCGTCCTTATTAGCCTCTTGTCCGCTTTTTTATTCCCCAGAATCTTTTCCCAGATTTCACTTAAACATTCTCCTCCCATTAACAATAATACATCTTTTTTGTTTGTTTAGCGTTAGCGGCATTGGAAGCGGTAATAGATATCTCTAGGTCTATTTGTCAGTGTTCCCACCCCTGATAAAGAATTTCTGGTACTTCGACCGTGTCTAACTGTTTAAGTGGTGATAATCCATCAAGCGCAACAGATTTGGTGGGCATCTTAAAATAGTCTGTTGACCGTCGTCTTCCGTAATTTGGAGTAGGCTGTACTTGCAAATTGGTCGGAAAATTAAAAAAGGAAAGTTTTTTGGTGGTCCACATGACAGTTTAACTACAGTCTATGAATGAACGAATTGGGTTACGGTTTAGGGGGGTGGGGATGAAGGTTGTTTTTAATTACGTATTGCTTAAAAAAATACTATACATTTACTTAACCATTGAAAATAATTATTGAACCCAACGGTAGACACATTAGTCTCAGTTGTTTGTGTTAGTATTGCAATGTATAATTTAAATTAAACTTGGTTTAAAAAAATATTTTTCATCATTAAATGTTAGTAATTTTTTTTAAGCAATACGTAATTAAAAACAACCTTAATCCCCAAACCCCTAAACCGTAACCCATTTCGCAAAAAGTTAATTCATAGACTGTAGTTAAACTGTCATGGGGGACCACCAAATAAGTTTCCGTTTTAATTTTCCGACCAATTTGCAAGTTTCGCCTTGGAGTTATTATTTAATTTTTTTTCTCGTTTTTCATGCGTAAATTTGAATATAAACCTTTTTTTTAATAAAAAAAAAAGTATTATTGGAATTATTCTTCCATTTTCAGAAAAATACCGACCATTGAACTAAAGGACGCCGTTAATAAAAGGGTAGGGAAAAAATGAAGTTACGAACGTTCTTGCTTGATAGTAAAAAAGAACTTTATTACAAATATCTCCACAAAGGAGGCAAAAATTAAACGTACACAATTCAAATAAGGAATTGCATAGGAATTCCCCATGCACAACGCTAAATAGACAATTTAGGCGCCAGGTAACAAAGATACAAATACAAAAAATATATAATAAATACAAAAATGCAAAAGTGTATAAAGAGAGTTACACCCATGTTCAGGGCGTTAATCAACCAATAACTACTCTTCAAAATATACTACAAAATGGTTATAAAAACTGGAAGAAAACACTTACTGTAGAAAGGGTTTAAGCAATAAAAGAACCCTTCCAAAAATACACTCTCTCGCAGGAGAGGTCAAAATTAGATAGAAGGAAAGATGAAAGTCCTTTCAAATGTCTCTTGTTCCTTTTCGCCAAACTTAGACCTTAAATGGAACGAGGCACGACAATTGGCCAGGAAGCAAATTCCTTTTCACGTGGTGGCTATGACCCGAGAATAAAGCCTAAATCCTATTCTTGCCGCCCCACATTGAATAATGTTTACGCGAAATAATAAAAAGCCCGCTATATTTGATTTAGAATAAAATTAACTTCTTTTTTTCTAGATTTTTAAATAAAAAGATTGGAGAGGTGTACTAACATATGGGCGATACTGTATACACGTACGTATACCAGTAAGTCCGTAGCTCAGTAGAATATTTTGACTGTGTCCACTGCAGAGAAGTAAGACCCCACCTAAAGGGGTATCCTAGGTATGGCACTAAACTACATCTGATGGTGAGACTCCAGTTTGAATATCAGTTGAGTGTGAAGTACCTTTTGATTGCTATTACTCCCAGGTCCATTCTAACTCGGAGTGATAATACCTGTTTGGTATCAACATGGTTTCAAGTATTCCTATCTAATACTAATAATTTGCACACAATTCAAGTAACTATTCCTATTTAATAATGATAATAATCATAAGTATGCTCACAATTGCATTGTACGCGTGTATTTAGTGGTTATGACTGTTAACTTGGCTGCAATTAATCAATATTTTGATTAATTCAGTGGATTTAACCCTGAAGATCCTTATGGTGAAACTCGAGTAGGTTATTCCTGTGTATAACATAACAATAATAATAATAATAATAATATATATATATATAATTTATATTTTTTGAAGGCAATGAAAATGCGTATATCGTATAAAATTCGATAATTATTGAAATTAATCATGACAAGCAAACCCAGTGAATAAAGTGCGCCACGTGGAACACCGTACAACTGTTTCAACTTTATTGTCTCATCAGTGGTGTATACCTACGATTTCCTTCCGACAGAAATCGAAACTCCGGGTTTGCTTGTCATGATTATTTTCAATAATTATCAAATTTTATACGATATACGCATTGTAATTGCCTTAAAAAGTATAAATAATAATACACTTTACATAACAATACTTCATATATATATATATGGTAAAATATAAGGAATGAAAGAACAAAACCCAGACAAAAATATATAGTATATTTCGCTGGGGTTTTGAACCCGGCTTCAGCAGCTTTTATTGAATTATTCAGATCATATAAGTGTTTTATAGAAGGGGAAAGTAGGTAGGTGGGTAAGTTTTGTGGTGAAGGGAAGATTTGATTGGTTATAGGGGAAATCTTTGGGGAAGATGAGAGATGAGAAGGAAATCAGATGGGAAGAGAGTTGAGTGAGGTAGGTAGAAAAAATGAAAGATGTTCCCTATAACCAATAAAATCTTCCCTTCATCACAAAACTTACCCACCTACATACTCCCCCCTTCTATAAAAACACTTGTATGATCTGAATAATTCAATAAAAGCTGATGAAGCCGGGTTCAAAACCCCAGCGAAATATACTGCACATTTTTGTCTGAGTTTTGCTCTTTCATTCCTAATATTTCACCTAATTTATATATAAATTTTAATCTCCTGTCATCTATAAGAACATCCATCATTTTCTTCACCCCAATATACTTCCTGATGAAGGTTTAATGAAACCGAAATGTTTAAACATCGATAATTAAATTCATCCTATTTTCGGAACACTTTTTTTTCAAATTTTCTTTATATATATATATATATATATATATATATATATATATCTGTGCATGTGTGTGTGAGTGTGAAATTCTCAAGATCTATTTATTCTTTCCTTAGTCCTATAGATATCAAGTTTTATTACCAACACTTTTGACCTCCATTCCAAAAACAAAGATGAATAAGACCTGTTCCTTTCATCTAACACTGTCTAAGATGCACAACCAACTTGACTAAAGAGATATCGAGTTACTTAAATATTTCTTTCACAGTTTATACTGATAAAATCTTTCCAAGCTGGAGATGAAACAAATCTTGGAGTAAATTTCAAGTTGTATTGTGTGGCTCCTTCTTCTCACCCCGCCGTTTTAATCTTTTTGCGAAGAGATGCGAGGGTTAGCGTAATGGTTAGCGCAATGAACAGAATCAGCAAAACTCCGAGTTCCAATTGTAACCGGCGCTGGCCCTGGGAATGGTATAGAACTGATTCTCCTTGCCAGCACAGTCCACACTACCCTCTCGCTTTCTCCCTGTCTGTCTGTCTGTCTGTCGGTCTGTCTGTCCCCCCCTCTCTCTCTTGTCGGGATTTAAAATAGATAAAAAGTTCTGAGCGTCTGGACGCTAGCGTTCAGACTTAACGGGCAGATTAAAAAGTCTCCATCTATACTTCAAAACAGTTGTGTCTTGTTATTTCTCTTCATCATTTAATATACTCTCTCTCTCTCTCTCTCTCTCTCTCTCTCTCTCTCTCTCTATATATATATATATATATATATATATATATATATAATATATAATCATCCTGTCGCGCTGGCAGCGCAGATATTCATGACAATCTCTCGCCATCCTTCACTATCATTCATTGTCCCTGGGAGGCCCTCTTCATGAAATTCCCGATCTCTCATCATCCCCTGGCGTGTACAATATATATATATATATATAACTCTAAAAAAGTCCGGTGGCCCATGCTTTACATGCCGTAGCAATTCTTCAGGGAATTCCCTGAAGAATTGCTACGGCAACAAAATGCAGTTGGAATATTTTATAACATTCGCTTTTAAAAAACGTATATTAGCTCTTTTTATTGAGCACTTTTTAAATCGATTTTTATTAACCCAGAAGTAAATGTATTTGCTTCGTGGATTAGCAAAGATTCGTAATATATATCTGTATATGTATATATATATTACTACCTATTTTTCTACAAGGCTATGATTAGTGTATTTAATAGGTTTTTGCTCACCTGAATATATTTTTTCTGAAGAAGATCCTCTGATGAGTGTCAGAAAAAGAGGACCCTAAGCATTAATACAAGAATTTCAAATGCATTTACCATTATCGGCTTTAAAAATGATTGACAAAAAATAGATTTAACAATTTAAAATAGAAATGTTCGTCAACTGCACTAGTGCACCCCCTCCCCCCAAGAAAAAAAACCCAACACTTTATCTATTTCATAGAAAAATAGTATACAGATGTGCCACCCTTAAAACGTAGATCGAGGGGCCGAAATTTATTTTAGTTGACATGGAAAACGATTAAAATATTCAAGAAAGATAAAGAAAACGTTATTTACATTTATGACATCATAAAAAATGATGACGTGACGTTTAAACAATTCGGTTATAAAACAACGAAATATTCATTTGAATTAAGCATTTGTTTAGCATGTTTGCTAACCATGTATCTTGAATATATGATCTTGAGTCTATTGGACAAATATGGTACCCCACTGATAGAACAAAAGATACAAAAGATACAAGATATTATCAGCCTAAAAGATGCAACTTTGGGATTCTTAGAGGTAAGTAGTTTTAAACAATTCTCAGACTTGACTAAGTCTCAAGCTTGATTGAATAACGACACATGATAATTGCAGAGCATGCATATATATATATATATATATATATATATATATATATATATATATATATATAACATTTTTACTTGAAGGCACTTACAATGCATGTATCGCATAAAATTCGATACTTTTTCTTATAGAAAATGAACTTGACAAGTGTAATCCCGGCAAAGGATCGCTCGGTGTGTAGAATATCGTACAGACTGTTTCGACTTTATTAAGTCTCATCAGCGATATATACTAACGACTTCCCTCCGACAGAAATCGAAACCGGGACCTCGGCAGGCATACTCAAACACTATACCGCCTTGGCCACAGTACACAGCTAACAATCCCTGCGAAATTAAGCTTGTCAAATGATACTACACGCCTCTACCATAATAGGTAAGGGGGCGTTGAGAGAATAACAACAACAAACAGGGCATAACTCTAAAAAAGTTCGGTGACCCATGCTTTACACAAGATTTTATCCTTTGTAGGGATCTATGTAGTCACTTTTATGTCAGGGACAAGAAAGTTCAAGTTTAGAATTAACTACCTTAGCGGACGAGGAGACATTCATAGATTCCGAGCCAAGTGACTAGAAGAAAGCTCCCCGATTCTGATAAAAGCCACGAAGGGACAGCGACATACACCCCTCCCATCAGTGAGAGAGCAATAGTTTATTTGGACAATTAGGGAACATCCTCGT
Organism: Doryteuthis pealeii; assembly: GCA_023376005.1. Lineage (NCBI taxonomy): Eukaryota > Metazoa > Mollusca > Cephalopoda > Myopsida > Loliginidae > Doryteuthis > Doryteuthis pealeii. The sequence goes on along the minus strand of CM042160.1, from coordinate 33,276,207 downwards.
TATATTGTTGTTTCGGTTACATGGAATAAACATGGTTATTTGTATATATTCTTTGCCTCGTAGTCTCATAGATATGACACTAAACAGTGTATGAAATGTAACATGAAATTAACACTAAAAGTAATTCTTCAGGGAATTCCCTGAAGAATTGCTACGGCAACAAAAATGCAGTTGGAATATTTTATAACATTCGCTTTTAAAAAACGTTTATTTATCTCTTTTTATTGAGCAATTTTTAAATCGATTTTTATTAACCCAGAGGTAAATTTATTTGCTTCGTGGATTAGCAAAGATTCGTAATATATATCTGTATATGTATATATATATATAATTACTACCTATTTTTCTACAAGGCCATGATTAGTGTATTTAATAGGTTTTTGCTCACCTGAATATATTTTTTCTGACGAAGATCCACTGATGAGTGTCAGAAAAAGAGGACCCTAAGCATTAATACAAGAATTTCAAATGCATTTACCATTACCGGCTTTAAAAATGATTGACAAAAATAGATTTAACAATTTAAAATAGAAATGTACCTCGACTGTACTAGTGCACCCCCCCCCAAAAAAAAGCACTTTATCTATATCATAGAAAAATAGTATACAGATGTGCCACCCTTAAAACCTAGATCGAAGGGCCGAAATTTATTTTAGGTGACATGGAAAAAGATTAAAATATTCAAGAAAGATAAAGAAAACATTATTTACATTTATGACATCATAAAAAATGATGACGTGACTTTTAAACAATTCGGTTATAAAACAACGAAATATTCATTTGAATTAAGCATTTGTTTAACATGTTTGCTAACCATCTATCTTGAATATATGATCTTGAGTCTATTGGACAAATATGGTACCCCACTAAAGATACAAGATATTATCAGCCTAAAAAGATGCAACTTTGGGATTCTTTGAGGTAAGTAGTTTTAAACAATTCTCAGTCTTGACTCAGTCTCAAGTTTGATAGAATAACGACACTTGATAATACTTTAGATTCTTAGGCATTGCTCTGTCTCTTGGATTAACAACATAAGACAATTGAGTTTTCTTAAAGCGTATGTAGGTGTTCAAATGGTGTTTTCTGTTGATGCTGGGCCCAGGGATTGAACTCATGACTTCCAGCTAAAATCCGAGTAGAATGACTTGACAAATACTTTATTTCTATGGACAATTTAGAAACTATTTTAAAGAGACTTGCATTATATATATATATATACAAAAACATTTTTTCCTTTTTTTTATGCTTATTTTTCGAGAATGATAGTTATGGAGAAGGGATACAACATTTTTTTTTCAGATTTTGGGTATGCAAAGAAATATATATATGTATATAATAGACCATTGATTTCTTCATGAAATTCCCGATCTCTCATCATCCCCTGGCGTGTACAATGTATATATATATATATATATATATATATATATATATATATTATTACTACCTATTTTTCTATAAGGTTATGATTTCTATATTGAATAGGTTTTTGCTCACTTGAATATTTTTTTTCTGACGAAGATGAACTGATGAGTGTCAGAAAAAGAGGACCCTAAGCATTAATACAAGAATTTCAAATGCATTTGCCAGTATCGGCTTCAAAAATGATTGACAAAAATATATTTAACAATTTGAAATAGAAATGTTCGTCGACTGCACTAGTGCCCCCCCCCCAAGCACTTTATCTATATCATAGAAAAATAGTATACAGATGTTCCACCCTTAAAACCTAGATCGAGAGGCTGAAATTTATTTTAGGTGCCTTGGAAAAAAAATTTAAATATTCAAGAAAGATAAAGAAAACGTTATTTACATTTATGACATCATCAAAAAATGATGACGTGACGTTTAAACAATTCGGTTATAAACAACGAAATATTCATTTGAATTAAGCATTTGTTTAGCATGTTTACTAACCATTTATCTTGAATATATGATCTTGAGTCTATTGGACAAATATGGTACCCCACTAAAGATACAAGATATTATCAGCCTAAAAGATGATTCTTAGAGGTAAATAGTTTTAAACAATTCTCAGTCTTGACTCAGTCTCAAGTTTGATTGAATAACGACACTTGATAATTCTTTAGATTCTTAGGTATTGCTCTGTCTCTGTCTCAACATAAGACAATTGAGTTTTCTTAAAGCGTATATAGGTGTTCAAATGGTGTTTTCTGTTGATGCTGGGCCTAGGGATTGAACCCATGACTTCCAGCTAAAATCCGAGTAGAAGACTTGACAAATACTTTATTTCTATGGGACAATTTAGAAACTATTTTAAAGATACATGAAACCTTATGTCAATTTTTTTGTCTCTGCTAGCAGAGATATATATATAATTGACATAAGGTTTCCAGTCTCCAGCCCAATTTTCTTTGTGTTCGACGGCATGTTGATCAAATTCTGATATTCTTTAAAAAGTCGCATTGGCCATTGTCACACACTGTTTCGCCAATTAACTCACAATAGGTGAAATTTTAAAAATTACTTGTATTTATTTTTTGTATAAATATTGAACAGTGTCCATGTTTTTATTTGTGTTATCCGATGATTCCATTGCCTACATCTAGTGAACTATTCATAATAATCATTTAATTCATATAATCCAAATTCTCAGTAGGCGTATATACTCAACCTCATAGGCAAGATGTATTTTCAATTTCTAAGGTTATTTTTTTAAGCTGGTTTAAATTCAGAGTTTTTTTTTCTAGCCTGGTTGCCTAACCAAAGTCTAAAGAGCCCAGTCTGCCCAGCTATTTACCTGTAGCGATTGTCTTCTCTTGTTGGGATGGGGTTGAAATTGGAAAAGGCTTATCTTCCCTTGCCGCAAGGGTTTGCCACTAGAGAGCATTACAACCTGGCTATTTAAACACGGCCCGGGAAAAACTAACGCTTTTTTCTCATCTGGGTTATCCAGACATGCACTCCGTTTGAAGTGTGTGTTGGAGGGAGGGCTTCCTCTCCACCTATAGGCTTATATGTGTGCCTTTAACAGCCACTATTATACTCAATCTCTATACAGGTGTTTGGCTCAAGCATGCCTTCTAAGCATTCCCATGTTGTATGTGAGGTGACCACCACGTGGTCCTCTGCAAAGTAGTGACAACCTTATATGGTAGACTATACATAATATATACCATGCATACAAATATATGTATCCACGCACACACATATATAAGTAAGGGTAGGCATGGAAATAGGATCCAACAGTGCCTGGGTACTGACAGTTTCTCGCTATGCGATCTTCTGACCAAAGAAACTGTCGATACTGAGGCACTCCTGACTCCATGGCCCCATCACCTTAACTTAGATATAAATGCTATTGATATTTACCATTATTTACTTATGACTTATAAATATAGACCATATATATATATATATAATATTATATATATATATAATATATATATAATAATATATATATTATTATATATATACATTTGAAAAAAAAAAAAGGAAAGAATGCTTGTATGGATAAAAAACCGTCCATTGGAATGCCCGACACGCGCCTCGACAAAGAGTTTGTCCTTGTATACAAAATATCAAATACTCTGGCACTGATGCTGACCTCTGTTTTGTATATCTTAAGATAAATGTTATATTCTTTTTTTATTATTATTATTTATTATTATTATTATTATATTAATTATTATTATTATATTATTAATTATCATATTTCATTTTATATTTGAAATAATAAATAGAATACAAATGAACAAACTCCAGTCGAAAAGCGCATCGTACTCCAACAATATAAGCCTTATCGATACAGACATGTTTCCCCCTTTCACTTTTTTCAGCATAATTGTTGATTCACTTCTATTTTTCAACACACACACCACACACCCACACACACACACACACACATATATATATTATATATATAGTATATATAATATATATAATATAATATATATATAGTTATTTATAATCTTTGCTTGGAAGGCAAGTACATGTGAAATTATCGTATAAATTCAAGATAATGATATATTTATAGATTTATTGCGTAATAAAATTTGTCCTTGTTAACGTTTTTTTAAAGGGGGATATCAATGAAAGCATGGGAAATGAATGAATTAAATCTTACTTTATTTATGAATTGTCGGTGATGCGTCGGCTAGAAACCACAAGGTTCCTAGTTCGATACTCGGCCTCGCAACTCAACGTATGAGAAGCACAGGGATCTGTGTGGTAAAGTAAGGAGCCTGGTGGTAGGTGAGTGCGCTCCGCCTCAAGACGCAAAAACAATCTCTCTGGTCTAGCGCTAGTGAAAAAGAGGATAGACTCCCCTCGCTGATTGGCCGATACCGACTTTAGGCCACCCCAAACACTTTACTTTTATCTTTTTATATATGTAACTAGTAATCACCTACCCGGCGATGCCTGGTAAAGAGGTATAATAAAAAGTTCTTGCAGATCGATTCATTGTTTTGGTCTTACACAACTGATCCAAGCCCTTTCGCTCGGGTGTTAGAATGTATCCGGCTGCACCTCTGTAGAGGGGTAAGACTCCCCAATGGCCTGTGGGTGGCGACCCGTGATGCTTAAGATAGAGCCAGGTGGATGAGCAGTTCATGACTTGCAATACTCCACTTTGGCCCTATCTTGGGCTAGACGGGGATCAGGAGGCCCCCTCCGATCAATCGGCTGGTCATGTCAAGCCCTAGCACCTATATGATTGTCCCAACCCTATTGCCCTTATGGCGATTGCCCCAACCAATTTTTATCATATGGGCTAGCAGGCGTGACTAGGGTTACATGTCCTGGGAATGACGGTAAAACTCTATCTGATGGCGAGGTTCCCAGTTCTAGAGGTTTGGGGAATGTGGAGCACCCCTTCATCACCATTGCTCCCTTGGTCCACTCTGACCCGGAGTGGTACTACTGTTAGGTCCTCTATGGGAAACAAAACATAGAGTTTAAACAATTATTTATTATGCATTAAGAATGAATTTACATTTCGCATTTAGACCGGTCTGATATGCCGATAACACAAAACCAAACACTGATCCTTTTCAACCACAAATGCAACAATGATTTCCTTTTCTTACTATTCAAATCTAATTTTAAATATCTTTCCAGATATAAATAAAATCCTCATCACTTTTGCAACAAAAAAAGCCAAATCTGGTGAGAGTGAATTGCTGTTAATTGTTTTATTTGTCGTAGTTTCTTCCAGACATATCTACACAAGTGGCATTTATATATGTTTAGATCAGGGGCCCCTAAACTTTTTAACTCGTCGACCCCTTTCTGACATATTTACCTTATCATCGACCCCACTTAAGTTTAATGAAAACATTAAATCATTTTTGAAATAAGTTAATCTACTTTTTTATTTAAATAATTAAAAAAAGTTCGCTGACATGAAAAATACTTATTTATTATAATAATCCACATTAAATAGATGATTGTTGATGAGCCACGGCAAGACTACTGATATTAGGTTTGAAAATTGGTAAATTTAAGTCTTAAATCACCACGGTTTCCCAGTTTAATTATATCTCTGTTTTGTCAAAATTGTGTTTAGCATGGCTGAAACCAGCTTCAACCATATACGACGTTAGGATGCAAGTAAGAAAGGCTCAGCTGTGTCTTGAGCTGGACCTCACATTTGATCATCTTCTATTTAATCAACCCAGAGATCTCTCATCGACCCGAAGGGGTCGATATCGACAACTTTGGGACCCCTGCATTTATAGATAATTAATGAATAGGTGATACAGGTATGATTTTTTAAAAAAATATATACCGAAACGATTAAATATCTAATTTATTGAGATTTATGAAAATAACCAGAAGTGGTTACCAGCATCGCCTGGGTAGAGATTTGGGGAGAACCCTGGTGTGTTGATTGGTTTACTTTTAAGATTTAAAAATGCTGGACATTTCTAAGTAGAATTTCAATGCTATTTCTATGTATATTTTGATTTTTAAATATCTTCGAATATAAATCAAATCTTCATAATTCTTGCCAACAAACCCGGGTGATATTTAATGGGAAAGGTATGCATTCAACATGCTCCCCTTCCAGCTATGGGTAAATAGCAGGGTAGATTGTGCTCTTTAAACTTGGTAGGCAACCAGTCTAGGAAAACAGGAAAACTCTGAAATTCAAAACCTGTTAAACCTCACCTAGAAAATGACCTTGTGTCACACCTGCTCGTGCGGAGAGGTGGTAAATATGAACAGTCAAAACGCATGACCGTGAACTGATCATATCTGGTAAAAATGGGATGACATTAGAATAGATAGAGCTATCATTACCACTTGCCAGTTGACATGCTCCCGTAACGTGACAGTTTTAAAATGTGGTGTGTTTTTGTCGCACCCTATATATAATAAACTAGCAGCTGCTACCCGGTGTCGCCTAGGTAGAGGGTATTTTTTAAGTTAGTTCCGCAGATCCATTTTATTACTTAATCGTGGTTTGAATCCTCTGGGATGCCCCATTTAAGATCCCTATAATAAGAAAAAAAAATAGACTTGCATTTGATCCAGCTACTCTGAAAGTAATGTTTATGTCTACTATCTAAAATATTAAATGAAAAAAAAATTCATGCTGCTTTATCATTCCTCCGGACATGACATATACAAACGACTGCCCTTATATATATAAGTAACCGAAAAAATTACAACTACAATCCCCATGATGAAGTGTTGGAATAAAACACCGGAAAATGCGGTCGGGAAACAATTTCTTTTTTACGACTTATATATAACTATATTTATATAATATAATAAAAAAAGAAAGAAGGTACGCAAAATGTATCGTTCCAGAAAATGTTTTTATTCTTTTTATTTACATACGCAACACGTGTTTCAGATTTCCTGGTATCTTCTTCAGGCTTTGAATCAATACATATATTGATATACATCATATAGTATATAACAACATATACACAGATATATATACATAGGTTGTGGTGTTTCTGTAATTTTTTCTGTTATGTTATTGTTTAATAACGGTTGAACGCTACCTTATTCTTTCAATATTTGGTGCGATTTGCGCGTGATCCTGCATAAGACACCTACCGCAAAAATGAGAAAAAATGATGATGTAACGTTCCACAAATGCTTGCGCGTAAGTCCGCACACAGGTTCACGCTTAGTAATAAATTTATTACGAGCTTTCATTACTCTTTTAATAGGTATAGTCAATCCGCGATGTTAGTAAAGTTTTGTCGTTGTTTGTGTGTGTATAATGGTAAGTGTTGCATGTGGTGTAGTTAGGTAGGTTTAGTTTAGTTGTGTGTTTTTGTGTATATGTCTTAGTACGTTTCCTATGTATGTGCGTCTTTGTATATTACATGTTACGCAACACACATACATATATTTCATATTATATATAATTTGTAATATTTTGTTTTTGTGGTTTACATGTTTGTGTGTAAAGTTGTTTTTATAGTTTGGTGTGTTTTTTGGTGTACTTATTTGTGTTCCTAACATATGTATTTTTACACATACATATCATGTACAACACACACATACACCACACCACACACAACATACACATACTATAGGTTGAGGGTTCTATTTAGTAGATAAATATTTGCTTTGGAGTAATGTTATTGTGTGTGTGTGTGGTTAAATGCGATTTAATTCGGGTTGTAGTTATTATGAATGTTTTTCTTTAATTAGGAGTAGAGTATAGTTATCAGTTGATATATTTGGCATCCACTTTAAATTTTTCCTTGTACATTCGTGGATTATGTTTCGATACGTATAGGTTTTCTATTGTTAAGCTAATCTAATGTTGCTTTGGTGTAGGGATTCTTTTGTTTAGTGATGATGTGCATCCAATGTATATTTTCTTGCAGTTAGTGCATTCTAATTATGTAAACTACAATTTTTGAGGTACAGGTCAAGATTTCTATTACTTTTTGGAAAGTTGTGTGGTTTTTTTTAAATGTATAGGTTGTTCCTTCTAAATATGTTGCATACCCCACATCTTCTGTTTCCAGCATTTTGAGACACTATGTGTAGTTGTATCCCAAATTTGGATGAAGTTTAATATTGGTTTTAGATTTTTTGCTGTCTCTTGCTTTAATTATTTTTGTTGTGTCCTAATATATTTTATTTTTTCATATGTTTTCGAGTTGTGGTAATATATTGTGAATTTTCAGGGTTGTTTTGTTATTGATATGTTAAGACATAATGCTAGTTGTTGTTCGTTGTATGTTTTTTAGGGTCTTAATTGTTCTATGGGTATTTTCTCCGCTAATTCAAATCCTTTGTTAATTAGTGTTGTGGGGTAGCCTCTTTCTGGAGGAGGTTTTTTTTGCAATTTTTTAACGGATTTGTTTGGAGGTTTTTTATCTTGACTATGGTGTATATCCTACGCGCAAGTGCATAAAACAGGATTTTTATGGCATTTTTAGGTGGTGGCTTTTGAAATGTAGAATATTGTTGTGTGTCTGTGGGTTGTGGTAAATGTCTGTATAATTTGGGCCATTATAATTTTAATGATGATATTCTAGGAATGGTAGTTCCTTTAAGTTGTGTTTCTATAGTGAGAATTTTATTTTTTGGGTGGTAGGTTTTGTAATAGTTCGTGTATTTGTTGATGTCACCCATGAGCATTTCCAGAATATAACAGTCATCTAAATCCTTTTCCATGATTTTATGAAGTTATTTTGATATTGTTCCATATTTCTTGTTCTAATTTGTCGTGTAGCGGTGTTTTTCTTCTAAAATATGCTACGGGGTTAGGTGGCATAGGTTGGTTGGTGCCATTTTGTTCCCATGCAGTTCCTAGTGTCTGTATGTATGTTTTGTTGTTGAATTGAAAGGAGTTTTTTAGGATGAGTTCCTATACCGTCATGATAAATCCTTATTGAATCTAGAGTGTAATATTTCTGTATTTCAATCCAAAAACGGAATGGCTGTTTTTCCTAATTCATGGGGATATTGCTAATAACTGGTAATGTCGAATGTTTACCATGAGTGTGTCAGGTTACTCTTATGTTGGTATGTAAGTTAGGAAATTGAATGGTCTCTCTACGAACTTTTTTATCTTTTTAGTAAAGATTTTGGTTTTTTTGAAAAATTGGCCCGCCTTTGGAAAAAAAAAAGTATTGGGGAGATTATGGGCTTCAAAGTTTGCCAAAATGCCAATTTTTCAGCCATTATAAGAACTAGCGTAATTTTTGATGAAAATGTACGTTATCGATTTGTTATTGTTTTTATGTTCATGGTTAATATAATATATATTGGTTTTGGAGGTTGATTTTTGAAGGGCTAATCACAATGCAGGTGTAAGGTAACAATGGTGTTTGTGGTGTTAACCTGTATCTTTATTCTTGTGAATTTTCGAGATAAAATCTTTTTTCAGAAGAATCATTGGAACTGAAGTCGTTTGTTATAACAAAGAAGACTTCAGTTCCAATGATCTAGTAGCACCAAACAATTTAATTATTGATATTAAATTAGTTTTGTTATATAATTCACTCTTTTTGTCTAATGCAACAGTCTCCTCAGTTCCCAGGAACTCTTCTGAGTATTCTGGCAGAATTTTAAATCTTAAAAGCAAACCAATCAACACTGTGTAAAAAAAACAGAGGCCGTGAATGATTATAACAAAACTAATTATATCAATAATAAATTGTTTGGTGACTACTAATTTTATAAATAATGTTAAATTGATTATACCCCCAATTTTTTTAATAATGATATTATGAGTAATGTAATTATTATTTACAGAATAAAGATGCTGAGATTATGATGATGAACATGATGATGATGATAACAAATGACAATAATTAATATATTCTGGATCTTTTTAAGTGTGATTAATTTATAATAATGATTCCTTTTTATTTTATTGTATTCCTATTTTTAATATTGGACATTAATTAAGAATTCTTTTATAGATTTAATGACCATTTATAAACAAACTGAAAATGTTTAAAATGCCTAGACGACTGGAATTATATTTAATATTAAATCAAATAGTATGAAGGTTTTTGAGAAATGGTTATTAAGGAAAAATTGTGTATAGAAGTCTGTCCAGACAGGAAAATGATTGTTACAATTTTAACTATTTGAACATTTGCAGGCCTGGATATTTATATATTTGGAATATTTTGATTATTATACTTTTGAATTTTCTTAATGTTTGAGTTTTATATACTAATACATATAATAAATACAAGTTTGCTGTGTATATGTATGTCCGGAGAAAACTTCGAAAATAAAACAATTAACAACAAAGAAAAATTCAAATATATAATAATCAAATATCCAAATATATAAATAATCCAGGCCTGCAAAATGTTAAATATTAAAATGTACAATATTTCCTGTCTGACAGACTTTCTATTACACAATTTTCCTAATAACGCATTTCTCAAAAACTCAATACTATTTGATTTAAATATAAATATAATTCATCTGTCTAGGCATTTAAACCATTTCAGGTTTATAAATGGTATTAAATCTTAAAAGAATCTTTAATTAAATGTCAATATTAAATAGAATACATATAAAAAGGAATCAATTTTTTATTTTTTTTTTTATTTTTTTTTTTTTAATTTTAATTTTTTTTTTTCTTTTTTTTTTTTTTTTTTTTTTTTTTTTTTTTTTTTTAATTTTTTTTTTTTTTTTTTTTTTTTTTTTTTTTATTATAAATAATCATCACTAAAAGATCCCAGAAATTATTAATTAATTGTCATTGTTATCATCATCATCATGTTCATCATCATAACTCAGCAAATCTTTATTCTAATATAATTACACTACTACTATTTAATACTTATAAAAAAAATTGGGGGTATAATCATTTTAAACTTATTATAAAATAGAGTCACCAAAACAAATTTTTATGATATTAATATTAGTTTTGTTATAAATAATTCACTCCTCTTGTTTTTTTTCATCAGTGTTGATTGGTTTGCTTTTAAGATTTAATTTGCAGAATATCTCAGAAGAGTCCTGGAAGAACTGAGGAGAATTGTTTCACTTAGAACAAAGAGTGGAATTATTATAACAAACTATTAATAATCAATAATAAATTTGTTTGGTGACTACTAGATCATTGAGGAACTGAGTCGTCTTGTTATACAAGAACATTCAGTTCCAATGATCTTCTGAAAAGGATTTTATCTCGAAAATCAAGAATAAAATACAGGTAACACACAACACCATTGTTACCTTTTACACTGCATTGTGATAGCCTTCAAATCACCTCCAAACCAATATATATATATATAATCCATGACATAAAAACATAAAATCGATAACGTACATTTTCATCAAAATACGTAGTCTTATAATGGCTGAAAAATGGCATTTTGGGCAAACCTTTGAACCATATCTCCCCCAATACTCAAGCGCCATCAACCTCCTTTACTAAAAAAGATAAAAAGTTACGGTTAGAGATGACATTCCATTCCTAAACTAATACCAACAAAGAGTAGACCTGACACACTCATGGTAACATTCGACATTACCAGTTTATATGGCAATATCCCCCATGAATTAGAATACAGCCCATTCGTTTTGGATTGAGATACCCAGAAATATTACACTCTAGATTCAATAAGGATTTATCTTGACGGTATAGAACTCATCCTAACAACTCCTTTCATTCAACAACAAAAACACATAACAGACACTAGGAACTGCTATGGAACAAAGATGGCACCAACCTATTGCCACCCTAACTAGCATATTTAGAAGAAACACAACGACAGAATTTAGAACAAGAATATGGTAACAATATCAAAATGAACTTCATAAATCATGGAAAAGGTATTTAGATGACTGCTTTATATTCTGGAATGCTCATGGGTGACATCAAACAAAATACACGAACTATTCAATACACCAAAAATAAAATCACTATTAGAACATCAACTTAAAAGAACTACCATTCCTAGATATCATCATAAATATAAATGGCCCAAATTATCACAGACATTCTACCACAAACCCACAGACACCAACAATTTTACATTTCAAAGCCACCCACCCTAAAACTGCATAAAATCCATCGTTTATGCACTTGCGCGTAGGAATATACACCATTATCCAAGATAAAAACCTCCAACAAACATCCGTCTAAAAGAATTGCAAAAACCCTCCTCCAGAAGGTACCCCACAACACTAATTAACAAAGGATTTCGAATAGCGGAGAAAATACCATTAGAACAATTAAGAACCCTAAAAACATAAGAAAAAAAAAAAAAAAAAAAAAAATCAGAACACAACTAGCATATGTCTCAAACATATAACAAAAACAACGCTGAAATATTCACAAATTATTACACCAACTCGAAAACAATGAAAATTAAAAATATATTAGACACAACAAAAATAATTAAAAGCAAGAGACATCAAAAAATCTAAACAAATATTAACTTCATCGCAAATTGGGATACAAACTACACAGGAGTGTCTCAAAATGCCGAAACAGAAGATGTGGGGTATGCAACATACATTATAGAGAGGACAACCTATACTTAAAAAAAAACCAACAACTTTCAAAATAAATAGAAATCTTGACTGTACCTCAAAAACTGTGTTTACATAATAGAATGCACTAACTGCAGAAAATTATACTTGGAATGCCATCATCACTAAAAAAAGAATCTCACTACACAAAAGCCACATTAGATTAGCTACAATAGAACCTATACGTATCGAAAACGATATCCGAATGTAATCAACGGAAACTTTAAAAGTGATGCCAATATATCAAACTGAAATAACTATACTCTACTGCCTAATAAAAGAAAAAACATTTCATAAGATAACTACAAACCCGAATTAAATCGAAATTTACCACACAACACAGAAAAAAAAAAAAAAAAACAACAACACTATTCAGCTATTATTATTACACTACCTATGTAGTAGTTAGTGTGTTTGTGTATGTTGTGTAGTAGATCATATATGTATGTGTAAAATCACATATGTACGTGAACACAAATAAGTACATCCAAAACACACAAACTATAAAACAACTTTACTACACAAACATGTAACCACAAAACAAAATATACAAATTATAAATAATATGAAATATATTATGTTGTGCGTAACTGTATAAAGCAAAAAAGACGCCATACATAGGAACGTATATAAGACATAGTACACAAACACCAACTAACAACCTAACCTAACAACACATCAACAATCACACTACACACAACAACGACAAAAACCTTTACTACATCGGATGAACTATACCTATTAAAAGAGTATGAAAGCTCAGTTATATTATTACTAAGCCGTGACCTGTGTGCGACTTACGCGCAAGATTGTGGAACGTTACATCATCTTTTTTCTCAATTTTTGCGCGTAGGTCATATGCAGGTCGCCAAATCGCAGCGCAAATATTGAAAGAATAGGGAGGTAGCGTTTCAACCGTTATAAACATACCATAAAGAAAATTACAGAAAACTTCACACTATGTATATATATACTGTGTATATGTGTTATTATATATGTATATCAATATATGTATTGATCAAAGCGAAGAAGATACCAGAATACTCTGACACGTGTTGCGTATGTGAAATAAAGAATAAAACTTTTTCTGAGAACGATACATTTGCGGACTTTTTTCTTTTTATTATATATATATATATATATATAGTCGTAAAGAAAATTGTTCCCGACCGCATTTTCGGTGTTATTCCAACACCTTCCAATCATGGGGATTTGAGTGTAATTTTTCCGGTTAACTTATATATATATCAGGCAGTTGTGGTGTATATGTATGTCCGGAGGAATGATAACAGCATGAATTTCTTTTTTTCATTTATATTTTAGATAGTNATGAATTGTACATTTTAACTATGTTGCACATTTCACCTGAGATATATTTTATATATTTGAATATATTTGATTATTATTATATATTTGAATTTCTTAATGTTTGAGTTGTTATCTATCTATACATATATAAATGCAGTTGTGTGTATATGTATGCCCGGAGAACTTCGAAAATAAAACAATTAACAACAAAATAAATATATATACACATTAAATAACACCAGGGCTTGTTTTTTTAGCAAAAATAATAGAGATTTGATTTATATTCGTGAAGATAATTAAAAAATTTAAACGATAACAGCAAGGATTTTTTTTCATTTAATATTTTAGATAGTAAACATTAACATTTCTTTCCAGAGTAGCTGGATCAATGCATGGTGTATTTTTTTACATGGGGATTTAAATGGGGCATTCCCCGAGGATTCAACAGTAATAATGAATCTGTGGGACTAACTTAAAAAAATCCACCCTCTACCCAGTCGACGCCGGGTAGCCGCTGCTAGTTATTATTATCATGAATGTTTTTTTTATGAGGTCGTATGAGAAGAGAGAATTTTCTTATGGAATATTTATTCTATTCGATTTTCTCAATCTTTTGTAAACACTATCTGATGAGACTAGACTCATATTGAGTCTCTGGTCGAAATAAAGTTATCATAGTCAGATGACGGTTTGTTAAGTTTTTCTTTCTTTGAAAGTTAAATATTGCTCTGTATATAATTAATGTATTAGTTATTATACATTGAGCTCTCTTTGGGATTTATAAAAATCCTTAATCTATAAGTTTGCACTTACATGACCATACAATATGAATATACAGTGAGATTTTGATGATCCCAAATAGAATCATTTCTTACTTACCAGTCAAAAGGATTATTTTACCTATATACACAGATATAGGTATTTAAAACAGTTAAAACACCGCTCCTTAAACGACAGCTGACAATGGCCAAGAGGTTAACGGATTAGACTGGCGTAAAGTCAGTCGGGTCCGCTTCTGGTCGGAGTTAGTTCTTGTGTCTAGCCACACTGATGAAATGTGAAACGTCGAAACACGGTGTCTGTGGATCACTTATATATATATATATATATATATATATATATATATATATATATATATATGGATGAGCTTTATTTCGGAAGGGAACTGTACATAGTCTACAATATCAAGTCAATCAAAACCCCCCCCCCAAAAAAAAAAACAAAACAAAAAACAAACAAACAACAGAACCCCCCCCAAAAAAAAAACTCCCCCCAAAAACCCCGAAGAGCCAGATATAATATGTATTCTTCACATGTTTATCTCTTTATCCCAGAAACAACTCTTCAACTTTTATAAAAACCAACTTACTCATCTCGATCACTAGTTTTTGTAGCAAATTATTTTAGGCATTGCTGTTGAATAGCACGGAGTACTCTTTCTTCATTTTTGGGATTTGTATTTTTTCCAGTCGTCTGGCGATCTTTTTTTTCTCTCTCTCTCTCTCTCTCTCTCTCTCTCTCTCTCTCTCTCTCTCTCTCTATATATATATATATTATATATATATATATATATATAACGTAATGAATTTTGAATACAAGATGAATGCTGCTTCCAAATTTCCCTCTTGATGATAAACAGTGGCCATTCGAATCATTTTAATACCCGAACGGAAATAATGTTTTGGGGAAATAGATTTGTCAATAGCATCTTGACAACCAAATTCACACAGGGTCCTGACTCGGTTGGCATACACAGTGTTCATATCAAATCATAATACCTGAAGCCATTACAATATATATATATATATATATTATATATATATATATATATATATATATATTACAGTCATCCTCAGACACGTGTTTCGACTTATGAAGTCTCTTCAGTGTGGCTAGACATTTGTAACCTGCCTACAACCGGGATTGAAATCCGATCGGTTCAGCATCAGTCAGACACCTTAACCGCTAGGCTATAGTCACCCACAAAATGCGAAGGGGATTTTAACTGTTTTTAATACACACATCCCTATGTATGTAAAGGCCGCCATATAGTGCTCCATCCCATATTATATATATATATTTACCGACCCCTCCGCACGAGCAGGATGTGACACAAGGTCAATTTCTTAAGCGGAGTTTAACAGGTTTGAATTCAGAGTTTTCCTTCTCCTAGACCGATTGCCTAACCAAGGTTAAAGAGACCAGTCTGCGCTACTATTTACCCATAGCTGGAGGGAGAGTAGAATTCATACCATTCCGAAGGGTATTAGCGCTAAGTGAAATGCAATTACCACGTTCAGGATTTGAACTCGGGGCGACGAGTCCATTTCCTATGACTTTAACCATTACACCCACCACGCGCTTCCTACTTCATCCCTTGTTATAGGAGAGCGTTGCGTTTACGCTTTAGTTTGTGGTCGTCAGCGAAATCCCCCCTCCCCAAAGTGCTCAACCCCAGGGGGATGGGGAGCATATATATATATATATATATATATATATATATATATATATATATAATGTGTGTGTGTAAAGTAATCCAAATGACAGGTAAATAAGGGATGATTCTATTTGGGATCTTCGAAATCTCACTGTACAACCATACAGTATGCTCTTGTAGGTGCAAACACTTATACTCATACAAAGATATTTTTTATAAATCCCCCCAAAAAAGCTCAATGTATAATAATAAATAAATTGATTTATATACAGAGCAATATGAGCAATTTTTTTTAAACAATGAGAAAATTTTTCTGTTGTTATAATTTATTTTATTTTTTTTATGATTCAGTTTTCTGATACGAAACTCTGATGATGAAGTTTATGCTTCGAAATCGATAAGACAAAAATAACATCTTTTTGTTTTTATTTTTCATACGCATTGTATTGTCCTTCAAAATATTAATATATTATAACATACTTAACAATGCTTCAAGCAAATTACCAATTGCTTTTATATATATATATATATATATATATATATATATATATAATATATATGTGTGTGTGTGTGTGTGTATTATCCAACTTGAATAACGAATGATAAAATAACTTTAAAGAATAAACGGTAAAAATAAATGTCAGAATTCGAGACGCATGCGTTACAGATGAACTTTAGTAACATATATATATATATATATATAATTGTTAATAGTTCATTTATCTCAAAAGTCTTTTTATCAACACTTATATCTTAATGTACTGTAAATACGTGTACTGTAACTTGCAAAATTACTTCTGTGCACATTTGAAAGATCAAAAGAAAACTGCATATAGCGTTGTACAAAGGCTTGGTAGCTCTCTATATATAATGTTGATATATATATATAAATAAGTTATAAAGCCCAGTCACTTGAGCCAAATTTATAAAGAAGTTAGATATAATGTACACGCACATTGTTTGTGTATAAGACGCACTATTTTTCCCGCCTATGTGTGTTGCCATATTCGGGACGACTGACCGAAGCTAGGTTATATCAATGGTCCAAACTAACTAATGTGTAATAAAAAAAAAACTTCTGTTTTATACGGCTACAGAAAAATCGCTACTGGATTCCAGTAGCGTGTTTGTTTATAATTTGTTTCCTCTACTCATTTCTCCTAAATACTGTGTACATTTTCTGTTATATATACTAGCAAATATAAGCACTCTCCGGGTGCAAGTATTTAAGTTTTAATATAATTAAATATCATAGTAAATTAGAAAGGCTAATGAAACTGAATAAGAATGCAGATAAGAAGATTTGGAACAGAGGGGTTATGATTGAAAAATAGAACAACTTTGAAACTAACTCTTCCATCATTTTCCATTACTCCCGTCTTTGATTGGTAAGTTTTCCTAATTTACCTATTTAGTTAAAATAGGAAGTAAAGAATAAAATTACAGTTATTTCTTCTTGTTAATGGATTTCTTTAAGATTTATCCCCGAGATTTTTGCTTATATTCAATAAGATAAAACCAAACAATTAGAAATCAATAATACTAAGCATATATTTATTAAAATCAAATTTTTAAGATCAATATGCAAATTAGCCTTCCCATTCACACTGTAAACCGCTATTTTGTTGTATACATAAATCCAATTGCATGTTATTAGTATGTAGATATGGTCAACAGTCTTAATGATGTAAAACAATTTTATTAATAATTGAGGTTTAAATAAAAATAAAATCATGGAGAATGGGATGTAAATAACAAAGGGAATTGTGACTTGTATAGTAATATAGTTTCGGTTACAGACATACAAACCCACAATCTCCATTATAATAAGATATATATATATATATATAATCCAAAAGTCCAGAGAAGAAATCTTCCTTACGACACAAGAATTTTATTTAAAAACCTATGGCGGTTTGAGAGCTCAATGTGTGCTCTTAATGTTAGAGTCACAGAGCAAATATATAAGTAAAGAAATAACAAAAGACTTAGAGATTTAGCTTTATAGTCTATTTTAGGGAGCTTATATATATATATATATATATATATATATATGTGGGAGAATATGTGCTTAATTGAAGTCATACCTAATTTGAAAATTAATTAGTTGATAATTAATATATTAGGCGAGCATGTCTGTTCAAATGTAAGGCATAAACAAATCGAGAAAAATCAATCTCTGTATGTCCATTTCGGCATATTATGCCTCGTCAGTAGAGTTATAGACAGGAAACTGCTCTGTGTGTCTATAACTCTGCTGATAAGGCATAATATGCCAAAATGGACATACAGAGATTGACTTTTTCTCGATTTGTTAACGCCTTACATTTGAACAGACATACTCGCCTAATTCATTAATTATCAACTAATTAATTTTCAAATTAGGTATGACTTCAATCAAGCACATATTCTCCCAAAAATTGTCGTCTATCGCCATCTCAAACAAATTGTTTGTTTACTTTCATATATATATATATATATATATATATATATATATTATTGTACTTTACAAATGAAACCAATCATTTTAACAATAATAATATATTTTTAATAATAATAATAATATATAGACATTTTCCTCTCAAAATCCCCCCACATACACTCCCAATTGATACCACTTTCCTTTACATTCTCCTTTTTTCATCACCCACACACATTCATACTTATCCACGAAAAGCTCTCACAATAAACCTCACCCCTTATGTATTATATATACACGTGTATGTGGATACCCATGTATGTGGATTTTTTTTTTTTTTATATATATATATAATGTATATGTTTGGAACTATTATACTTGAAGAAGCGGTAGTAATCCAACGTACAGTTTTATTAGAAGTGTGCTCAATATCTGTGATAGAGCGTTAATAGATGAATAAATAACAGGTTTAGCCTTTTTTTATTATTATCATTGGAACAATTATTATAACCGTTCGATTTCTTGCTATAGCATTCATCAGGTAAACGAAAAAGCAATTTTTTTATTCAAAAGCAATTTCGTTTATCTGATGAATGACATAGCAAGAAACCGAACGGTTGTAATAATTGTTCCAATAATAATAATAATAAAAAGCTTTTATTTATTCATATATATATATATATATATATATAATTATAAATACATATATATATAAAGTCATCCACAGTGTTTCGACGTTTCACGTCTCTTCAGTGTGACCATAGACAGCAACTACCTCTGACCAGAAGCGAAACCCGACTGACTTTTCCTCAACCCGATTCGTTAACCCCTCGGCTATTTAACAGCTGCCGTTAAGAAGAAGTGTTTAAGCTATTAAATAAATACGTTTGTTTATATATTTTACGATCACCAGAGAGGTCCAGCCTCTAAACAACAGACGATCATTGTTTTATACTGGTAGTGAAAGTTAATTTAAGTCGCCTCTAGAGAGCTCTACCGGGATTTGGGAGTATATATATATATATATTTGGGAGAATATGTGTTTAAATGAAGTCGAACCTAATTTATGAAAGTTAATTAATTAATAATTAATTAATTAGGCGGGATTACCTATTAAATTTAAGGCTAAACAAATCGAGAAAAATCAATCTCTGTATGTACATTTCGGCCTATTAGGCCTCATCAGCAGAGCTATAGATACAAAGACCGCCCCGTGTGCGATTCGAAACCTGATTGTCAAGCTGACTTGTCAAGCGTCTTACCACCACACCAAACGGACTTAGCAGATTTCTTCGTTTTGTTAAGGAGTAGGTATTTATATTCCTCTTAAGTGACCTCTACACGAACTTACGAGAAGTAAACAAACAGACGATGTTTGTGATATGGCTATTTTCAGCCGACAATATCTGGGAGAATATGTGTTTAAATGAAGTCGAACCTAATTTATGAAAGTTAATTAATTAATAATTAATTAATTAGGCGGGATTACCTATTAAATTTAAGGCTAAACAAATCGAGAAAAATCAATCTCTGTATGTACATTTCGGCCTATTAGGCCTCATCAGCAGAGCTATAGATACAAAGACCGCCCCGTGTGCGGTGTGTGTGTGTGTAAGTCAAGGTAGCGTAGACATAAAATAAACGGCGCTTGGAAACTATCAGTTTCTCATCTATGCGAGTTTCAAATCTAAGACTTGGTTTGAAAATCACATAGACAAGAAGCTGAGAGTTACCAAGAGCCATTGACTTTATATCTACGCTACCCTAACTTAAATTAGAATCTCTAATAATAAACGAGAATGTCAGTGTGTCACATTTTTTTAACTCTACTCCTAGAACCAATAGCCGAAGATATCATACAATTTTGGAATCAGACTGACTCTATGAGCAAATTAAAACGACCACCAGCATCCCTAGCTCTAAAAGCGCCTAAGCTACACAAAAACAGTCAGTCCTGATTATCTTGACAAAATATAGAATTAAATAAAAAATGAAAGTTAACACTTAAATACCAACTAAGTTTCTTATTCATTTCACAGCCCATGCGTCACACAAAAGTCACAAAAAATAAATATTATGGATATATATATAAAATACATATATACAAATATAATATATTCACACTGAGAAGTAGACTCACTAGATATACCAACAAAGAAGCATACGTGGACTTCACAACGACAACATACACACACACACACACACACACACACACATATATATATATATATATATATATGTGTGTGTGTGTGTGTGTGTGTGTGTCTGTGTGTTTGTGTCTGTGTGTGTGTAAGTTGAAACGTGGAAATGAATCCGACAATACGTTGAAAGGATAAATAAATAAAGGAAAGAAAATGTTCAATGGATAAAATTAGTTTAATGAAGTGCCAACACGAGAGTTTGTTCATGTACACGACCTTCTTCAGGGCAAAATGTTTGATATATGAAGTTCTCGGCCGAAACACTTGTTGGCACTTCATTCAACCAATTTTATCCATTCAACATTTTCTTTCCTTTATCTATTTATCCTTTCAACACACACACACACACACACACACACACATATATATACATATATATATATATATATATATATATATATATATATATATATTACCGACGCGACTTGGAACGAATTGGACGTCTGTCTGTCGTTTCAAAGATCCTGAAACAAAGGAATATCAGTGCGTTTCCACCTTTATCTTGTTATACTTCTTGTGTTCTATGGAACACCTTTGTGTTCTTTTTGTGGTTTAGGACTAATCCTATGCTTGTAAGTTGTTTTTATTAGATGTTATTAACCTACATAAATTGACTTTGTCTCTTCCCTACCGAATATTCTGTGTTGGGTTACCCTCTTTTAGATAACCTAACGCATTTTAGGAATTCGGGTGTTAGCTAGGAACTAATACCCCGCTAATTCTTATAGATGCCTTTAAAGTGAGTGGAAATCAAAAGAAAGAAATACTAAGTAAAGAATTAGTAGTATTTGACCTGATGCCGAACTAAGCTATTTATTGATTCATAGATTCATTCATTCATTAAAATCGCCAGTTTCTTTCTTTTATACTATTTTCGTTTCTTGAAGATAAAATAACCATCTGTCATAAGCTTAATGGTTGGAAACTTTTTCAATTACCTTGCCGAGATATAATTATTTATAATGACTTTACCAGGACAGGGACGGAAAAGGTAGCATTGTTTTATAGTACGTTTAAATATAATTAACACGCAGGAAAAAAATCCTTTGTTCTCTAGAAGAAAAGAAAAGAAAAGAAAAATGCGCACACGTACGATATTTCAGTCTATTGTACATGCGGTAAATTTGATTTGATTCCAGGACAAAGCAATGTGTATGATGGATTCAATCCAATGAAAATGTTTATATCTTATTCAATGAAAATCTACGCCGACGAAAATCTGCTACTTATGTTAAATTTGATACTTCTCTAATGATAAATGAGAACGTCAGTGTGTCAATGTGTCACATTTTTTTTCAACTTTACTTCTAGAGGGCGTAACCCAACATATCATACCATTTTGGAATCAGTCTAACCCCGCGAGCAAATTAAAAACGGTGCATATCGCATAAATGCACCCTGGCCTCCCGCCCTAAAAACGCTAAGCGGTGTCTGATGAAAATCCAACCCGCGCTACGATTGAACTCCCTAGCTGTTTGAAGGCATTTTTTCGCGAAAAGTTAATGCGATATGAAAGCGATATTTTACTCCTCCCCACCCCAAAGTCTTTAAAAATTCGTGACAGTTGTTTGGTTTATTAATGTATTGATGGTCTTTATTTTCGAAACTCGGTCGTATTTATTTAAAAATTCGTGACAGTTGTTTCGAATTAAAATAAAATGAAAATACCGAAAAAAAGATATTTAAAGGGTGGGAGGTAAAATATTTACATTTACTTGTCGATAAAAAAAACTCTGGGTGGTGGCTTACTTTTAACGCCTTCAAACCGCTAAAAAATATTCTAGTTTACTTGATGAGAAAAGACTTTGCGGGTAAATATCGCTTTCATATCGCATTGAATTTTCAGGAAAACGCCTTCAAACAGCTAGGGAGTTCAATCGTAGCGCGGTTTGATTTTTCAGCAGTCACTGTTTAACGTTTTTTTAGGGCAGGAGGCCAGGACGCATATATGCGATATGCACGGTTAATTTGCTCTTTCAATCCTGAAATTTTAGAATCCCAAGTTTTAATTACAGGGATTATTTTCGGCGATTTTTTGTTTTTACGATAAATTTGAAAATAAATTTGGGAATAATCTAAATTAAATACAAAATCCTGCGAAACTCAATCATGAAGAGCCCTCCACAGGAGCTAGCTTAAAAAAATGTCGTCGGGGTGGCCAATCAGCGGGGAGTCTATCCTCTTTTCACTAGCGGTAGACCAAGGGGGTTATTTTTCACATCTGAGGTGGAGCGCCACACCTACCATCAGCTCCTCACTTTACCGTACAGATCCCTGTGCTACTCATACGCTGAGTTGGCGAGGGTTGGTATCGAACTAGGAACCTTGTGGTTTCTAGCCGAACGCTCTACCGACTGAGCTAACCTGACCCAGCTTAGCTTAATTATCATAAAATAGGGCGGCTTTTAAGCTAGTATCAAATACAAACAATTGCATTACTAACTATGGACTAGAGTATATCAGTATTTTCCTTTCTTATAAACCTTTACTCTAACGCTTATTTCATATTGTTGTGTCCTTAAAAGGGATACACTCAAACAAGGGTGTAGTCGGGTTGAAGAACCAGTCAACAGGCTCGACTATTTAAGATAGAGGGTTTTATTGCAGAGAGATACAATAAAACAGACAAAGAATAGTGAGGTGCGCTACTAATCCTTGAAGCCAGCCCAGCATAATGCCATGCTCACTATATATATAGTTAGAGCACATGGGTGAGAGAGTGTGGAATATTCCATTACAACACATATACACATGTTAAGACTATGAATCTATTATATTACTAAAATCTTATTATTATGCATATTTGGGATATCATAAGTATTTCTCTTTTTTTTTTAGACGTTCAGTATTAAGCTAATTTCATATACCCATCTCAGAATCATACCTCCTCAAAAAAGAAGCAGCCCCATATTGCATACCATTCCAAAAACCCTACACAATCAAACACATATTAACAGAATGTAGCAACCTAAAACAAATACGAAAAAAATACTACCAAACAACAAATCTAAAACAGATATTCTACCAAATAAACCCAGAAAAACTACTCGGATACATAAAAGAAGCACACATCTACAACAAAATCTAAAAATCTTCCAAAAAAAATGAAAACACAAAAAGATATGTTTAAAAAAATCATCTAAAAGTTTCATTCACAAAAATATGTAAAAAAAAAAAAAAAAAACCTTTAGAAAATTAAACATTATCACCAATTCATTTCAAAAACGTAGTCGGCATTAAATGACCCATTGAGGTTGATATGCCGTAAAACAAGAACAAATCAATCAAAATCAAATTCATGGCACGTTTATACTATCTAATTCCTTGCAAGTTAATCACACCAGTAATGGTATTTACCTTAATCTCCCATCAGATTAGGATGTGACACAAGGACTTTTTAAAGTGAGAGACCACGCACAAACCGAAGCTCATGCGATGGTTAGTAAAAAAAAAAATGCGTGGATCCCATCGGGCCACGCTGTTAATTTGTCCAGCGACCTGGGCCGGTTAAGAATCGCAATAAATGCTGGTTTGCTGGAATGACAGTATATCCTCTTGGTTCTCGGGACTTTTCTTGTGTTCTTATTGATTTCAGCAGTGGCCTGGGCAGTCTCAGTACTACATAAGGTTTTTAGATCCCACATTCTCGTTTCTAGGTTCCAGTGGGTTGTTCCGAGTGCTCCGACTATGATTGATATTACTGCCGTCCTACAACGTGTTCTTTTTTAAGTTTCAGGAAAAGTCCAGCTATTTCTCGAGTTTTTCGCTTTCTTTTCTTCTAACTCCGTGATCTACTGGAACAGCAAAGTCTACGAGCTGACATGTTTGTTTCTTCTTATTTATTAGAACGAGGGGTAAATAGCAGATTAATGCGTCCTGGCCCCTTGCCCTAAAAAAAGTTATTGCAGCGAAAGAGGCAGATTGAAGGAATCAATCTTCGAAATTTGGCGTCTAAACCAAGCCTAGTAATATGTGCTTTGATGAGTCACCGACAATGGCCTTTAACCAACCACACAAGGTCTTTTATCAGGCGATGGTTAAGGGGCCATAACTGTGTAATGTCATATTATTTATTTTACCTTTGTCTTTGTCTCTTCCTTTTTCTTCCCTTGCATGCCTTTTTCCAGTGCGACCACCAAATAAGATGGGGTTAAAAGCAAACCCTAGGAATATGCACCAACAATAACCAGCCACCTTTAAATCTTAAAGCATTAAACCTCTTGTTAACCCACAGATCCACGTATCTGTCTCTCTTTTCGCGTTCTTTTATCTTCATTCAGTGGTCCACGGGAACGGCAAAATCCACTAGATGACAATTACAGTTGGGACTATCTCTTCAAACAAGTACTGTATGTGGCTAAACTTGCAAATCGGTCGGAAAATCAAAACATATTACAGGGTAACCCAGAAAAAACAGAACCCAAATTATTTATTTATTTTCCCATTAAACTAACCCTAATCCCCAACCCTAACCCTAACCCTAAATCCTAACCCTAACCCTAAACCCACCTAGTTAAAATTAACAGTTTTATTACAAAATTTGTGGGTTTTTTTGTCACCCTGTATACATAGTGACCCAGAAAAAACAGAACCAAATTATTTATTTATTTTCCCATTAAACTAACCCTAAACCCCACCCCAACCCAACCCTAAACCCTAATCCTATACACCCTAGTTAAAATTAACAGTTTTACTACAAAATTTGTGGGTTTATTCTGGGTCACCCTAATTTTCCGACCGATTTGCAAGTTTAGCCCTGTATGTTTATAATTTTGGGGAACGTAGCGGTACAATCTTTTTCGTTTTTCTTTAATTAATTAATCTATTTTTTAAATTAATAATTTATTCTGTAAGGATAATAATAATTAATAATTTATTCTGTTCGTCTCTCAGTGAACGGTATGTTTCTTTGTTAGAATTAAATGCAATTAATTAATAACCAAACTACATTTTTCGAATATTTTGCCTGACGTTGTCTAAAAATACATAAATCTATATATTAATACTCTTGTTCCTTAATCATTTCTAGACTGTTATCATTTTGCAACACCCTCTGGTTAAAAATGAGACCGTCCAAATCGTCCAGAAGAAATGCAAACATATCAATCCTGATTATCTGGTGTTGATTATACGCCAAATCTTTATGTCTTATGAGTGTTGTCACCTCAACTAAATTATGGACCATTCCGTTTTTATCATTAAAAAAGAAAGGATATGCTACGCAGAAAAATTATAATAAGAAAGAAAGAAGAGATTAGGGGAATAAAAAAAGAAGGAGTGAGAGAGAGAGAGAGAGAGAGAGAGAGAGTTAAATCAAGATTATTATACTTTTTAGATATTGAACTATTTTATAATAACTTAGTAATAATTAAATTACCATACTGTGACATATCCACAGGTCCTGCTAGTAAATAAAATATTAGGCTATAAGGAGAATAATGGAGGCACGTGGTCTAATGGTTAGAGTCGTAGGAAATGGAGTCGTCGACCCAAGTTCAATTCCTGGACGAAGCTGTTTGCATTCCACATAGAGCTAATACCCTTGGGAAAGGTATGAATCCAATTCTCCCTCCAGCTATGGTGAAATAGCAGGGCAGACTGGACTGTTTAACCATGACTAGGTAATCAGTCTAGGAAAAGGAAAACTCTGAATTCAAACCTGTTAAACTCCGCTTAAGAAATTGACCTTGTGTCGCATCCTGCTCGTGCAGAGGGGTTGGTAAATATATATAAGGAGAATGGTCTCGGCTTGTATTACGATTCTGCGGTAAGAGTTACGTCCCTTAGACCAATTTGTGTTATTTTTGTAAATAGGGTACATATTTGCCTTCAGCCGGTTACTTCCGGTTATCGTGAATCAGCGCGAAATTTAAAGTCTCTCTCCACCATCGGCGGACGCGTTCAATTCCCTTTCTGTGTTCTTCCTTAAAGAGAACAGTTTTTTTTTACACTTTCTGGTGAAATAAATAAAGAGACTACCTTACCCACGGTGTTTGTTATTCTATGCCAGAAGGAGTTAGACTACGTGAGACGAAAAATCGTTCATACACTTCGGAAAAGATATAAGCGGCGAAGTAGGAGTCGCGATAAGAATAATGACCGATTTTATATTCAAATATTTAATAAAATCGGCCATTATTTCTCAAACCGATTGACCCTTCGCTTAATAGGTTCGGGTGTTGATCACTACAGTATTTGGATCGATGTAGATATTGGAAACGAACGATTATTTTATCATATACTCATGTTAGTGCTTGGCGTGACTAGCCAATTGATCGGATTGGGCTTCTCCGACTGCCCAAGTAAAGGCCAAAGTAGAGTGTTGCAGTTCACGTGACCACTTAATCTCCAGGATTATTGACCACTCAACGACCGGGATTCCATCCTCAGGCCAACAGCAAGCCACTTGGAGGTGGGGTCTTACTTCTCTGCATGGGACGCGGTTGGTGTATTGTCAGGCCTGCCAACAGGCTAATTAAAATATGGATTTGCAGTGTTTATGAATAAAAGAATAGGACCACTGTACGTGCGTTGCTAATTATTTCACGATGAAAATAGATTTAAAAAAACTGTTAAAGGGGTTATCCCTGATGAGGATTAGCATTAATAAGAGACACATAGCCATTGGGAAAGATAATGATTCGCTCAGGAAATATAGATCTCAAATCATTATCATTATCAGGTTGCGCTCGCAACACGGATATCTATGACTCTCTCTCTCTCTCTCTCTCTCTCTCTCTCTCTCTCTCTCCAAGCGTCCCTATCGGTAATCGCCCTTGGTAGGTCTTCCACGCAGTATCCAGAATCCACACAGAACTGATTAATGCAGTAGGTTTTTGGACACATGGCCTAGTGGATAAAGGAGTTAGGTTAAGACAGTTCTAAGTGACAGTTATCTCTAGATTGCAGGTTCAATCCTGGCCAAGGGCAGCAGTAACATAGAATAATAATTAACACAGCTTAACACCTCTACTCAGCTATGGTTAGTGGAATGAGAACAGGATACCCCCGTGGATTGAATAAAGGGTTAGGTTCAAGGTTCCGTGATGGCTCCTGATTACGACAAGAAGGTTCCCGAGTCCGACAAGAAGGTTCCCGAGTCCGACAAGAAATACCTGAAGAAGGCCGATATGTCTATCGGCCGAAACGTTGTACAGATAACAATGAAGATGAGAACAATAGTCCGAATAACACAGATAATAGTAATCATCAAGCCTCATCTCAAACATTCAGAGAAACAGTAGGTTTTTGCTGGTCGGTCTATGGGGTGATAAGAGGTTTGGGTATTTTAAAGTTTTAAAGTAGCTGGATATTCTTGTGTTCTTGGGTTTTGCTTTTTACCCAATCTCATTTGTTGTCGCGTTGAAAAGGAAGGAATTCAAGGAACGAAAAAGAAAGAGACAAATGCAGAAGGTGGTTTTATGACTTAGGCTTTATTCCCGGTGATAGTCGCCTGTGGCAAGGGAATATCTTCCTCACCAGTAGGAGCGATTAGACCCAGTTATGGCCTAAACTAGAAATGGCCGAAATATTCTCTTGGGGGTCAGGTCGGCCCCTTTTGTCGCACATGCGCGGAGGGTTCATCGGTGAAGGCCCATGGGAGTTTGTTGTTTTTTTTATCTTAATTTTATTTTATTTTTATTTTAATCCCCACAGGTCTACACCCTTGTGTGTCCATGTGTAGGTGTGCAGTTGAGAGTTAGTCATTGCTTCTCCAGCAATGTCTACCATATCTAGTTCATCTTAACGTACAGCTACTTTTTGTGGGGTGCTGCTTCCAAGATTAGTTCAAACAGTACACACCATCCTTGTGTAGCTCACATCTATCTTTTTTTTCTAAGCGCTTCGTCCAATTGGTGTAGCTGTACAGTAGCACTGATAACTTGGAAGAATTTTCGCTTTATCTTATGGTGGTGGAGTTGATGGAAGTTATATATATTTGGGTATTTTACTCATCACACCATAAGGTCACATGTATTAAAGCAAAAAAACAAAGAACTCATAAATTTAACAAAATAAAATGTGTGTTGAAACAAAGATTACAATAATCAAGAATACTGATCAATGTCCTGCAGAAAATGCTTTTTCAAATGTTCATGTAATAAGATAATAAGAATTGTTGAGTTGACTCCAACCGAGAAAGAAAGGGTAGTGTTCAAAATCAAATCAGCAGTCAAGTTACTTAGAGATAGGGAAATATATAGCTTATAATACCTTTGCAGTAAGGAAATATTTCTTATAACGAAAGGCGTGTAGTATTCAGGCAAGTTGGTTCTTTTTCTGTTGTTCTTCGAAAAACCTTCGTTTATATAGGGTTCAGATAGGCTCCAAAAAGGGTTGTTTGATAAACTTCTTTTTAGACGCGAACGCCTCTGATTGAAAATTATCATTTTTAATATTTCTATTTTCTCTCTAGCTGCGCCGATCCTTATGCGCAAAGCGTTTATTTTCATCATTTTATTTTTGCTTTCAGAGCGTTAATTTCAGGCTCACTACAATCTTATCAGTGAGATCAGATTTCCGAAATAAATGCTGTTGTACTACTAATTAAGTTACTTATTCAAACTGTCTATGTGATAAGACATTTTATAAGAGAATTTCAACTAGCAATGGCCACACACTTGTCGAATTAAATTGAATCACTTGTCAATGGATATAAGTTTTTCGAAAAATGCGAGTCGTGTCTAATTTTAACACTTTTTATTGGATACTGTACGTTGGCGCATCCCAAGATTTCTCGAAAAAAAAATGTCTATTGAGAGAAAATTGTTGATGAGTCCGAAATGTTTATCGTTAAATATCCAGAGTTGAGAGTCGTATTACGTGTTGCAACTTCTTAAGATGTGTAACGCTTGTACATGTAATTTAAAAAGGTTACTTAAATTAAAAATGTCAGAGTTTATTTTTTTTCTTTTACTTTTACAATCTTTTAAATATCTCTTTATTCATTCACGTAAAGAAAGATGGAGGAAGGTATAGAAAAGAACAAAGTTAATCCTTAATCAACGCTAGGATATCTAATAAGAAAGGATTTAGTGAAAGCGAATTGATTTAAGCAAGGGGAAACTTGTAAAGCATTTAGACTAGGGATGACCCACCAATGGCACACGTGTTAAAATCAGCGCATGCGCTGATTTTATAAGTGGTTACAAGTAGCGTATTACATAGCAGTTTTTTTTTGTTTTTGTCGTTTTTTGTACCAATTTTCTGGAGATTTTTTAATCTTGTTTATTTATTTATTTTTTACTAATCTGTTTGAAAGGTTTTTTTTTTTGTTTTTTTCTTCTTCCAGTCTGCTTGGGATTTTATCTTAATTATTTTTTTACCAATCGGCTTTTTTAGTTTTTTAATTTTTTTTTTTTTCATATTTACGGATTTGCTTGAATTTTTTTATTTAATATTTTTTTGCCCACCAGCTTGGGAGGATTTTTTTTTTTTTTTTTTTTACTAAGAGAAAATTAATTTTGCTTTTCTTTTGCTTTTCTTTTCCTTTTTTCTACCGATCTGAGTTTAAAGAATTAAAAAAAAATATTTACTGATTTGATTTTTTTAAAAAATTTACCTACCTGCTTGGGAGTTTTTTTTTTTTTTTTTTGTTTTTTTTATTGAGAGAAAATTTCTTTTTTTTTTTCTTTTCATTTTCTTTTCATTTTTTCTACCGATCTATTTGGGAGTTGTGTTTTATTTATGCTTTATGAATATTTGTATCTTTGTTGTTTTGAACATTTTTCAGAAAAAAAGTTGTTCTGAATTATATCTGAAAAGAAAAAAAGAAATTAGAAAGAAGAAATTATCTGCCGTTTCGAAACGACGTACAGACGTAAACAATCATTTTAGGTTATAAAATTGATTAAAAAGTAAAACAAGATAAATAATTCATTGTTGCTCTCAGAAACTAATTTATCTCCAAACACTCAAATTTTTAGCAAAATCAAAACTATTTCAAAAGCCATTGTCGTCGTTATTGTTATCGAAATAATCACTTATTGGGCTAAATTATGTTCGTTTGTACTGGTATCTTGTCCCCAATAAAGCTGGTTCTTTGTTCTTGTGGGCTGGTAAGCTCAAATTTAATTTAACGAACAAAAAGGGAAAGAGACTATGGTGGGTGGATGTATGGTTGTTTGATATATATTGTGAGGTCACCAGTTTAAAGTCGGACTTCACGAAATATTATTCAAAACATGAAAGACACCATAAGAACATTCAATAACGTAGGCACATGGCATAAAGAACAAAATCAGTTTTAAAAACGAACAAATTGTATTGAGAAAAGGTTATAAAAAGGTAATGCAGAATACCGAGCAAAGTTCTTTCATCAGTCTTGAAATGTAATTTTTGTAAAGTTCATTATAACATATAAGAAAAAGATGTTATAAGTTTTGAAGTGAGAAAGAAAGGGTAAGATGTAATAAGTCACAAAAGAGTCAGGCACAAATAAATTGCTGATCTCGTAAATGGCTGATTATAGAGATAGATAGAGAGATATATGTTCATACCTTCTTATAAGTGAATGTGATTTTATCTTACGCTGGAATGACGTGGAGTCGTTTAGACAAATAAATTCTTTCTGGTTGGGGTCTGAAAACTCAACTATTTATAAGAATAAGTAGGCTCCAAATTGAATCTTTTTTGTAAATTTCTTTTTGGGCGCGAACGTCTCTGATTGGTCGAAAATGTACAGATTCTTATATCAATTTTCATTTTTTACTAGGCTGCGCAGACTATTAAATTTCGTCACTTGACTTTTATTCGTCGTAGTAGGAACTTCCGGTCCACCACAAGACAAAGGCAAGAGGTAGTTTTATGACTTAGGCTTTATTGAACGGGGCATAGTCGGTCATAGCAAGGGAACATGCCTTGGCCAGGAAAACAACTGCACTCAGTTGCGACCTAAATTCAAAAATGGCTGAGATATCCTTTTTGGGGTAGGGAATCAGTCCTTTTTGTCGGACATGCGCAGAGGGGTTCTTCCGGTCAAGGCCCCATGGGAGTTGTTGTTTTTAAAAATTTAATTTAATTTTTATTTTCGTTTTTTTAAAAATCCCCACACAGTTCTTGCGAGTTTAAACATTTTTTTTACACCATCTAACTCTGGTGGTTTTTCACTGAAGTGACAACAAATCTCTTCAGGTCCCAGGACTCTTCTGAATATTCTAGCATATCTTAAAAAATGCTATTGCTTGGATGGTCTCTACTTTTCCTCCGATTTCCAATTCCTCCAGTCTCTTATCCAAATCCTTTGGGCCCGTACCAGAGGCATCAACTACAATCGGTACCACCTTTACCCTCCTGTCCACATTTTTTTCAGTTTTTTTGGCAAAGTATTTGTTATCTTTTCGTTTTCTTTCATATATATAGAGAACAATAGATCTGTTCTGATCGGGATTAAGTGATCCGTCTGTATCTCAAAGTTCAAGAGAATCTTATACGTTTCATTCTCTAGAACAGATTCCGATTTGTGCATATACCATTGGTAATGGAGGCGCGTAGTGTAATGGTTATCGTCGTAGGAAATAGACACGGTGAGGCGAGTTCAAATCCTGGACGAGGCTGATTGCATTTCACATAGCGGTGTGAATCCAATTATTTCCCATTCAGCTATGGGTAAATATTAGGGCAGACTGGGCTCTTTAGCCTTGGTTAAGCACCCCAGTCTGGGAGAAGTAAAACTCTGAATTGAAACTTTTAAAGTTCTGCTTAAGAAATTGACATTGTGTCACATCCTACTCGTGCGAAGGGGTTGGTAAATATGTATACCATTTGGTAGAAAAGTCGGACTATATGACCTTTAGGCACCCCTTCCGTGATCTCGATTCACACAAGGACACTTTTCCCATATACACCGTCAAAATCCGGTTGGTTGTTAGGGGTTAGTTTTATAATTAAAAAAAAAACCACTAAAAATCGTCTATTAACAATTAACCGGATTTTGACGGTGTAAATGGAAAAAATGTTCCCACGAATCGAGATCGCAAAAGGGGTCATATATATATGTGTGTGTGTGTGTGTGTGCGTATATATATATATATATATATATATATATTCCAAAGGTTCAGCTTAGGTGGGCTGGTCACGTTGTCAGAATGAATGAGAACAGGTTTCCAAAGAAGATATTATATGGACAATTACCAAATGCTAAGTCTTCTATTGGACGTCCGCCC
Organism: Doryteuthis pealeii; assembly: GCA_023376005.1. Classification (NCBI taxonomy): domain Eukaryota; kingdom Metazoa; phylum Mollusca; class Cephalopoda; order Myopsida; family Loliginidae; genus Doryteuthis; species Doryteuthis pealeii. Next base: position 33,243,225 of record CM042160.1, on the reverse strand, counting down.
TTACATTATAAAGAGACAAATTAAAGGACAATTTGAAACGCCTCAATATTAACTGAGTGCTTGAGAAAATCTAGCATCAAATCGGAAAGAATGGCGTAAGACATGTTTCGTTAAATAAAGAGCTTTGAAGAAAATAAACTGAAACACCGAGATCAGCCCCGTCTAGCTTTAAAACAAAAACTTCTGACTCCCACTTTAGGAAATTCCATCTGTCAGTGTGGCTTCATAGCTCGCAGCAAAGCTGGGCTGCTATCACACTCAAGGAAACACAAAATATCTTCTTGATAGCATGCAGAGCATGGGAGGAAACAAATCACTCACTGCTGACCCTCATCTATCGTTCACGATAGGAAAGTCCACCATATATATATATATATATATATATATATTAAGAAATTTGAAAAACGAAGTGTTCCAAAAATAAGATGAATTTATTTATCGACGCTTAAACGTTTCGGTATATTTAAACCTTCATCAGGATAGATTTCTTCACCCCATAATCTAAACTGATGAAGGTTTAAATAAACCGAAACGTTTAAGCGTCGATAAATAAATTAATCTTATTTTTGGAACACTTCGTTTTTCAAATTTCTTTAATATTGTCGGATTTATTTCCATATTTACTCCCATATATATATATATATATATATATATATATATATATATATATATTCAGGCATGTGTTATTGAATAACACAGAGTACTTCTTTATTATTTGGATCTGTCTTTTTCCAATCGTCTGGCGATCTTTCTGGTGTTTGGATCCAATTCAAATAGGATATTTCCTATACTGTTAGCCCGAGCGCTTTCGACTGCTTCTTCAGTCGTCATCATGGTGTATATAAGTCGGTTTTAGTTCGTTTTTTAGGTCTTTCATCTATTTTTTTTTTTTTTTAGTTTGAGTTTGAAGAGTGTATTATTTTTTTAGAGGGTTGCAAGTTAAGTATGTTAGTTATTAAAGGGAGGTGAATTTTTCTGGGTGTTTTTTTTAATTAAGTGTTGTTTTATGGCACTAGTATCGGAGAGATGGTATGTGAGGCACGGAAAAGACACAGATCCAAATAATGAAGAAGTACTCCGTGCTATTCAATAACACATACATGAAAAATAACTTGCTGCCAAAATACACAACATTTAAACTATATATATATATATATATATAATATATATATATATATATATATATATATGTGTGTGTGTGGGAGGGGGATGTCAGGTTTTATATATTTTTCTGTTTCAACTTCCAACCTGAATTGTAAGCCACCCAGATAATCAATCACCTATGTAACTAACATATACCCTATCCCTCTCTCACTCCCCCTCGCCACATCCAAATTTCCTTACCCCGCCCCTCCTAAACTGAGCCCCCACCAAAAAAAATTAATTTTAATAATTAATTAGTAATAATCATGTTTTTGCTCATGTCTGATGATCCTGCATTGATGCAGTTGAAATAAATTATTACAATGAAGCAAATTTAAAACTTTTTCCTTCATTTATTCAATATATATATATATATATATATATATATATATGAAAATAAAATGGAAATTAATCCGACAGTATGAATAAGATATAATGAAAAAACAAACGATGTTTACAACTGAAATAGGCTCATCAGAAGAGAAAGTGTGCAAACCGTTTCGGGGCCAATTCTCTTGACGGTTTAAAAAGCAACACAGTTGTAAACATCGTTTGTTTTTTCATTATATCTTATTCATATATATATATATATATAAGTAAAAGTAAAGTCGTCGGGGCGGCCTAAAGTCGGTATCAGCCAGTCAGCGAGGGAGTCTATCCTCTTTTCAATAGCGCTAGACCAAGGAGATTGTTTTTGGCGTCTGAGGTGGAGCGCCACATCTACCATCAGCTCCTTACTTTACCGCACAGATCCCTGTGCTACTCATACGCTGAGTTGGCGAGGAGCGGTATCGAACTAGGAACCTTGTGGAAGTAATCTACAGACATGTGTTTCGAGGTTTCACCTCTGATCAGTGTGGTTATACCTTAACAGCTACCCCTGGCTGGGTTTGAGACCTGAATGAACTTTCGTCCGCCAAGTCTCTTACCCATGCGACCAGTAGCGGCTGTCAAATATAGGATAATATTTAATTGATATATTTCTAAGCGGAAATGAATTCACTAGAGTCATCTAACTTTGTAAACAAAGCGAGGTTAGCTACACGCCAGAATATATATATATATATATATATATATATATAAAAGGGTATGAAAACACACAATGTTGTTAAAATGAATATATTTTTATTTCATTTTCATTGCTAATATTGACAATATTTCGCTTTATAAAAAATCATCATCAGAGCATAATGACAATTAGGTCCGTTTTTAGATGTGAATATTTTTAATCCGGACTCATCGAGAGAGAAGCAGAAAATAATTTAAATTCAAACCGGAAGCATTGTTTTTTCCCAAAAAGCGTGTAACCCGTGCGATCACTTCGTCTTTGTTAATTCGCTGCGTCTCGCTGTTTCAATAACGTCAGGTACTTTCGCTACATCGTGTTTCTTACACAGCGAATGAACAAAGACGAAATTTTACATTATTAATACTGTAGGCCTTATCAACATACTCATAACATGCAATTATATTTACATATACAACAAAATAGCGGTTTACGGTGTGAACGGAAGGCTAATTTGCATATTGATCTTAAAAAATTGATTTTAATAAATATGTATTTGGTATTATTGATTTCTAATTATTTAGTCTTATTCTAATGAATATGAGCAAAAATCTCGGAGATAAATCTTAAAAGAAATCCATTGACAAGAAGAAATAACAGTCATTTTATTCTTTACTTCTAATTTGACTAAATAGTTAATTAGAAAAAAATTAGCAATGAAAGACGGGAGTGATGGCAAAGTAAGTTTCAGATGTTCTATTTTTCGATTATACCCCTGTTTCAAATCTTTTTATCTGCATTCTTATTTAGTTTCGTTAATTGGCCTTTCTAATTTGATATAATATCTTATTACATTAAAACTTAAATACTTGCACCTGGAGGTTTGCTAGTAAGGATAATAATTTCAAAGGCTTAGAAATTCAAGGTTAATTATAAAAGATGTTGGTAATAATGTTGGTAAGAAAATTAAAAAAAAATTTCGGCGGGATTTTTTTGGCGCCAAAAAATGATATTAACTTACGGGCCGGGTTAACTCAGTCGGTAGAGCGTTCGGCTAGAAACCACAAGGTTCCTAGTTCGATACCGGTGTTAGATTTTACCAACTAAAATAGTTCCTTCAGCTTGTAAGGTAAATGCCTATGTCGTGTTACCAGAACTACACGATAACATTAGTATGCGAAGACCACTGGCGCCATGAGATTTGGCGCGTATTTCGTTTTTTTGTCTGTGTTTCCTTGTACCATTCTGTTTCGTAAAGTAAAGCAACGTGTAAGCACGTGTATTTTGTACCTCCGTTAAAATACGTCTTATGTTCTCATTCTACTAACACTATGAGTCAACTAACCCACACCACTGCAAGTTGTCAGAGACCTTTAAGCTCAACAACCGGCCCTCGCCAACTCAGCATATGAGTAGCACAGGGATTTGTGCGGTAAAGTAAGGAGCTGATGGTAGGTGTGGCGTTCCACCTCAGACGCAAAAAAATTCTCCTTGGTCTAGCGCTAGTGAAAAGGGGATAGAATTTCTCACTGTCTGGCTGATACCGACTTTAGGCCACCCCGACGACTTTACTTACTTGTTACTTATTCTGTTAAGAAAATATAGAAATAGATATTTTACAGCTTAATTTTTAATAAAAAGAATTGTAGTTTTTTTTTACTCACTTAAATGGAACCATTAAATTCACTGACATATTATTGTACCATAAGTATATCGTAATTTATTGCCATAAATACTAATTGATAACGAATAAATTTATAGGGAGAAGTAATCTAAAATTTGCAGTTGATAGTTATCTAGAGAAAGTATAATAAGCGGGGCAAAAATGAACGCATACATTATTATTACTAGTACAAAATAAAAAATACCCTCCGGGCGATGTAAAAATAGATTTATGAAAGATATTGCCTGAGGGGATGGGGGCTGAATATTCAATGTCATAGAGTGTGTACCATAAGTATGTAAAATCGTCAAATTTATTAAAGGAGTAAAAAAAAAGAAAGAAAGACAATTTGAAATGGAAACAGTTCCGATAACTTTAAATATTATATTAGAATAAAACAATCTATATATAAATATATAACGCCGGGCATCTATTTATTGAAACCATGAGGATTGTCTAACGTTGCGTGCTCACATTTTGAGTATATTTATTCTATGTTATGACGTTGGATTATGTGTTGGGTAATGGGACGTAAGCAGTGACGCAATTTTTGTTACAGACAAAAACCGGAAGCGAATCTCCATTATTAATAGAGATTTATTTATTTTTTTTTTTTTTTTGTTTTTTCACTCCTTTTGAGTTTTTCAAATCAGCGTTAGCTGATGGTATTTCACTGGAGTCTGAGTGACATCAAGTCTCCTCGGTCTCCAGGACTCTTCTGAGCATTCTTGCCGATTGTTGCAATGCAGTAGTCTGAATGGTCTCAATTCTTCCTCTGATGTCCAGATCCTCTAGTCTTGTTTCCAAGCTTTTTGGGACCGTTCCAAGTGCACCGACTACAATTGGTATCACTTTGATTCTCATATTCCACAGCTATTTCAATTCTCTGGCAAGGTCCAGGTATTTGTCCATCTTTTCGTTTTCCTTCAACTCCACGCTGTGATCTGCTGGAACCGCAAAGTTCACCAGTTGACATATTATTATTATTATTATTATTATTATTATTATTGAAAATTGTACTGGAATTTGATTTATTTTCCATATTAACTCAATACAATTAAAATGCCCTAACAAAAATCTCGCTACGATGTGCCCTTTCTGCTATGTTACAATAACATACACACAAAAATTGGACCTTTATAATGTAGATTCTTTGACTTTGAAAGGATTACAAGAATTTTAAAATATATTCAAGAAATGAGACTAATTTCACATTAAAACATTAAAAGATGGTTGACTATTTTAACAGACATTTAAATGAACTTTCAATTTAATTTTAGTTTTGTCGGCGGTAAAAAAGGTGGATTTGATTTTTGTTATGTGATATAAATGAATGAATGAATAAATAAATAAATAATACAAACAAAATATGGAATTATTACGTCTTTTATATAAAATAATAAGAGCATATTTTTTCAAAAATGATCGTTGTCATCTTGTGTAGGTAATAAAATAGTATACTTGCATAATAATAATAATAATTAATAATAATAATAATCATCTGATACAAACTATCGTATTAATTGCCACTGATACTTAGAAAAAATGTCTCAATCTTATATGCTCAATGACTTCTCAATGAAAAAAAAAACTACATTTAGTACAGGCCTCAGGTGAAATACTTGCAAATCAATGATGATGGTGATGATGATGATGATGATAGCAGCAGCTTCAGATGCGTTTTTTTTTAAAAATTTTCCAAGACAAAGAATTTAAGAAAAAAAGTAATGGTTCATTGATTTAACAAATATTTCGAGGAATTTACATTTAAATTTGGGGTTGGTAGAAAAAAAAAGTGCGCTTAATGTTTGACAGTGAAAATATAGATAAATAAAAAACAACAAAAAAACCCTAAAAACATACAAAAAAAAAACAACACAAAAAAAGAAAAAAAAAACATATGTTCTGAATACTATCGAATTGTTGCGTTTTAAAAATTTTATTTACTAAAACAATTAATGGTTATAAAATTGCGCACACAAGAAAAAAAAACAAACAAAACAAAAAAAAAAAAAACTTTTCTTTCTTTTTTCTACGAAGGTAACCGCATTTGAGTTTGACCAAACTTAACCCATCGTTTTTACATCTTTTTCTTTTGTTCCATTGTTCAGTTTGCTGCATCTAAGAATAACTACACTGGCGTTCAGGTTTAGTGGATTCCACAGAATGGGTAAACGGACAAGAACAACTGAAAACGCGTCCACTGTCCAATGCCAATTAAAACGGTCTATCGCAATAGTAACGACAGACAACCGAAAAAATGCGCTCAGTGAACATATTTGAAATAATAACTGATTCAAATTTTAAAAGGAAAATAAAATGCTAACAGTTTATGGACGAAGAGATACGTTATCGGAACTACTATAATGAAGAAGAGAATATAACGTTGTATACGTTTTATTTTGTGTGCGTGTGTAAAGCGTAGACAGCCGCATGTGTACATGTGTAGCCGACTCGTGGCGGGTCAGAGTTCAGTCTCTCAACTCTCGACCAATCAGCAGCCTCAAAGCAGACCATGTGATACCTTGCAGAACACAAAGAAGTTGGCGGGAGTAGAAATGTGTCTAAATAAGGTGCTGCTTTCTTTTGTGTGGGAAATGCGAGCTTAGGTTTAGTGTAAATCTCCCCTCCTTTCTCCCCAGGTATTACACACATGGGGATCACCTCCAAGCCCTTACATGACTGACTGACGGGAATTTTTTTTTCTCAGTTTAATGATGATGATGATGATGACGATGATGAGGATATACCATAAAACTTTTTTTTTTTTAAATCTACAGAGCTTTTTTCATTTATTTTTATTTTTATTTTATTTCTTATTTTTTTACCTGTCTATGAACCGCAATTACGTTTTATTATTTTTAGTATCATTTCTGTTATTTCTTTCATGTTTCTTTTCTTCTTTCCTTTATTTTGTTACTAAGAATAAATAGATAAATGAATAAAAAAATGTATTTGTTTTACGGACACGGGAGGCAGTTAAGAAGTAGAGGTTAAAAAAAGACTGAAAAGAATTAATTATTATTTTATATCCTCTTTACATCAAACATAGCTTCACGTCTCATTTAAAAGCACTAATTCGATACAACTGCTATGGTTTTAAGAGACGCACACCTGGAAAAAGAAAAGGAGAAATATGGACATGAGAGAAAAAAGAATTGAACCTTATCTTTCTACTAAGACAAAGAGAGACGAACTATGGAACCCTGGGCAATAAATCTTGCCTGTTTTCCCCCTGTATTTCTTCTATTTTTATTGGTTTCGTCTCAGTTCAGATATACAATATTTTTTCTTTCTTTCTTTCTGCTTTATTTTCAACAGCTTAGACAATTCCTCTTTTGAAGTAGAAATATGAGGAGTAATTATGAAAGAGATTTAATTGTGCAGTATATCAAGGACTTCGTAGAAGAAACCTTTTTATGAGGAGAAAAATATTGAAATTGGATATTTATTCCCAATTAAGTTTTAGAAAATCATGCAGAATAGATAAATTTTGTAATTTTATTCATGGGAGGCGAGGTGCAGTTATTTACTAAGATTTTCTTAGTCTGACACACAATCCTCTGTTTGTTAACAGTATCTGTTGTTGCGAAGTAGTCACCTATCCAAATAGTGAACAAGTTCACCGCTGCTCAACTTCGGTGATCTGGCGGGAAACGCCACTTTCAGCGTAGTTCGACTATATATATATATATATATATATATATATATATATATATATATATATATATATATATATAATGATATTCGCATACACAGACATATGTGTGTCTGTCTGGGTATGTGTGTGTGTGTCTGGGTATATATATATATATATATATATATATATATATATACACGCAGACACACACATATATATATATATATACATACACAGACATATGTGTGTGTATATATATGTGTGTGCATCTGTTTATATATATATGTGTGCGTGTGTGTGTATATGATATATGTATATATATATATATACCCGAAAATATATAATATAATGATACACACAGTCAAGCATACACACTCACACACATATATGTATACATACAGTCGCATATATATGATATAATGATATACCCATGCTCATGTATATATATATATATATATATATATATGTGTGTGTGTGTGTATATGTGCGCGTGTGTGTAATATAAAGATATTCACACACATACACAAACACGCATGCACACGCACACACACACACACACATACACACATATATATATATATATATATATATATTCGTAAATATATGATATAATAATATACACGCATGTATATATATATATATATATGATGATTCACACACAGATATATATATGTATATGTGTGATATAATGATTTTCACACATACACACACTCACTCTCTCTCACACACACACACATGAATATATATATATATATATATATATATATATATATATATATATATATATTTGGCTACTGCTGCTAATTTTGGGTGTCCTAAGTATAATTACTTTGTGATGCTCCTCCCCAAAAAGAAAAAAAAACACACGATAGCTATTCTCAAACTGAGAAATATTTTTTACAACGCATAAATAAAAACAAACAAATAAATGACCCCATAAGAATATGTTATTAAAAATAAATATAAAATAGAATAAATGTATACGAATAAGAAAAGAATTATAGTACAATTAAACACACTAGCACCTGCACAGACACAGAAATGAATTCACAAAGGTATTTAGGTATGCAGACATTTTTCAACAGTTGAAAGAGGCTCAACAATCTTTCTCTCTCAGACGAATCAGTTTTAATCCGCCATATCGGTGAAGGCGTCCCGTCTTGGTGCAATAGTTAGCAATCTAATCTCGCAGATTAATTACTACCGAATAGTCCGATCCTCGGTGGATGCCTCATACTTGCGACTTTCACATCCTATCCATGGTGAACAGGTTGACTAAGTACCTTAGTGTCCCATCGTGGTATCATGGTTAACAAAACTAATCTCGTATATCAATTACTACTGAATAGCGAGTTCGATCCTCGGTGGATACCCCATGCTTGCATCTTTGTGTACAGCCTATCACTAGCGAAAGGGTAGGGTAAGTACCTGGTCGCCTCATTGTGGTATCATGGTTAACAAACTAATCTTGTATATCAATTACTACTGAATAGCGAGTTCGATCCTCGCTGGATGCCAGAGACTTGCAACTGTGTGTCACATTATATTCGTGGTAAACAGGTTGAGTAAATACCTTAGTGTGCCATCGTGGTGTAATTGTTTTCAAGCTAGTCTCGCATATCAATTACTACTGATTAGCGACTGTGACTCATCCTACCCGTTGCGAACAGGTTGGATAAATACCTGACCATCACATCGTGCTATACTAGTTAACAAGCTAGTCTCGCATATCCATTGCTACTGAATAGCAAGTTCGATCCTCGCTGGATGCTCCATACTTGCGACCTTGTGTCACATCTTAGCCGTACCCAGCCTATTGATTAACTACCTTTTTTTCATCGGGGACTATTCCTTGTTTCCTAAAAAGAAAATTTGTCTCCAAGGTAAGATCTGAGGACGGGTAGGACATTAAAAGAAATTTAGCAGCTTCACACTATATCCAACCGCCCTGTCGGCTGGGCGTTAAAATACATCGACTGCCCCAATGGCCAATCTGTTGGTCGTGGGTGGCGACCCATGATGCTTAACGATGGAGCCCAGGTGGATGCGCAGTATATGACATGCAACACTCCACTTTGACCCTTACTTGGGCTAGACAGGCGGTCAGAGAGGCTCCCTCCAATCAATCGGCTGACCACGTCAAGCCCTAGCACCTATATGATTGCCACAACCCTATTGCCCTTAAGGCAAACCCCAAGCCTTTTTATCATATGGGTGCTAGAAGGCGGTGACTGAGGGTCTTCATGTCCTGGATATGCCGTTAAACTCTATTTGATGGTGAGGTTCCAGTTCTGGAGGTATGCGGAATTTGGAGCACCCCTTCATCACCATTGCTCTGTGGTCCACTCTGACCCGGAGTGGTAGTACCTGTTAGGGTCCCATTTATGGGTTTAATAGATAAGTGTTTATAAAAAGTATTGAGTATCCATAAAGAATTAATTTATTTCAAAACTTTGTCGGCATTAAATGACCTACTGAGGTTGATATGCCGTAAAACCTAACAAACCAAACCAAACTATATCAAAAGAGGTCTTTCTGAGGTACTTCGAACAACGGAAAACTTGATGGAAAAAGTGTGTTAAACGCCAAGCGGACAATTTTGAAATTGCTCGTTTCTGTCTGTGAATTAAACGCAGTTTCAGTCTTGATGCTTTTTTAAATTTTTATTATTAGACTTTAGGTTGACTAGCCACATTTTCTTCTATTTCCGTCTGAACATTGTGTGATCCACATTAAACTTTAAGAAACGGATACTAAGTGTAGATAATTTGGATATTTTAGGTCTTAGACCTGCTCTGTCATAGTAGCATCCAGTGATTTTTTATGCACCTTTCATTTTTGTATTTAATCTTTTATTACGCACGCGCGCGCACGCACGCACGCACACACTCTTTCCACACATACATACACACACACACTACACACACACTCTCTCTCTCTCTCTCACACACACACACACACACAACACACACACACACACACACACATATATATATTGTTGGTCTTCGCCATTTCAAACACATCGTTTGACCACTTCATACTGTCGTGCCTTAAGTCACCCATAAAGTGCGATATATATATATATAGGTTTAAAATAACGAGAGATCCTTGGGGAAGCCAGCTAGTGTAGTGGTTAGAATGTACGCCTGTCTGCCTGACAGGTAGGGTTCGTAATCGCGCACAAAGCACTGCCCTGTCTATAGCATAGACTCTCTTGCTGTTCGGCTGATACAATTGACCATTCCGCCAACTTATATATATATATATATATATATATAAGTTGGCGGAATGGTCAATTGTATCAGCCGAACAGCAAGGGAGTCTATGCCCCTTTTGCTGGAGCTTGACCAGGTAGATTGTTTTTGCTGAGGTGGAGCGGCACACCTACCGACAGCTTACCCAATATGTGCTACTCATGCGCTAAGTTGGCGGAGACTGGTATTGAACCTTGTGATTCCGAGGCGGATGCTCTACCAAGTGAGCTAAACCGGTCCCTAATATATATATATATATATAGCGCCAGGTTAGCTCAGTCGGTAGAGCGTTCGGCTAGTTCGATACCGGTCCTCGCCAACTCAGCGTATGAGTAGCACAGGGATCTGTGCGGTAAAGTAAGGAGCTGATGGTAGGTATGGTGCTCCACCTCAGACGCAAAAATAATCTCCTTGGTCTAACGCTGGTGAAAAGGGGATAGACTCCCTCGCTGTCTGGCTGATACCGACATTAGGCCGCCCCGACGACTTTACTTTTTATATATATATATATATATATATATATATAATATATAACAGTCGGTTGTATTATAAAAAAAAATTACCCAACCTGTTCACGGTCTGCGAGACTAGTTTGCTAATCATTACACGACCCGTTTAATTATTTAGTATTGTACTTACTCGGAAAAGCTCAAGAAACCAAAGGAATCCGATGTGACGTTCGAGATCCTTTACTCTTTTGAGGGTTCCCGATTTATATCTTGTTCGTCTTACTTTGATGGTTTGTAGAATGGGATGTGGCCGTTCAGCTATTTTTTTTTTTTGGGGGGGGGGCTACTTCCAAGATTTGTTCAAGACAGCACGCAGCATCCTTGTATAGTTCCCATCTATCTTTTTTATCTAAGAATTTCGTTAGAGTCCAAGTAGTGTAGTCATACAGCAGCACTGATACGGCCAATTATTTCCACGTGGTTTGCACTCTGTTACGTCGTGTTACGGTTATCGTAATTTATGAATCCAGCTATTCTTCCTCCATCTATGAGTAAATAGTATGACAGACTGTGTCCTTTAATCTTGGAATGGCAACCGGTCTAGAAGGAAACCCTTTAGCTCAGTCGGTAGAGCGTTCGGCTAGAAACCACAAGGTTCCTGATTCGATACCAGCCCTCGCCAACTCACTCGCGACTCCCTCGCTGATTGGCTGATACCGACTTTAGGCCACCCCGACGACTTTTTTTATACTTCCCTTAAAAATTGACCTTGTGTCACATGCTGCTCGTGCGGAGGGTTGGGTAAATACATACTTCCTGTCAATTTTCATTTTATTAAATCCTATTTATGTACAATAATTATTATAATTCCCGGATATTTGTTAATGGTATGGACTGTGTCCCCCACCCCGGGAATATACTGCTTCTTTAGAGACTACATATGACACTCCACCATTTGGACAACAAAAACACAATTCTTTCGTTCAAACGACCAATGCGATAGGTCATCTTGTGGCTACCTTCATTAGGTCATTCATAGGTCATTCATTGTGGCTACTGTCATTCGCCAACTGCACCTCTGCAGATGTATAAAATCCCCCCAATAGAGCCACCTGTTGGTAGTGGGTGGCGACCTGGGATGTTTAAATACGGAATCCTGGTGGCTGAGCAGTCCATGATATGAAACACACCACTTTGGCCCTTACTTAGACTAGTCTGGCGATCGGATAGGTCCCCTCGGATCGATCAGCTGGTCACGTCAAGCCCCAGCACTAATATGATTGTTCCAACCCTATTGCCCTTATGACAACCCCCAACCCTTTTTTCATATATGTAGTAGAAGGCGATGGCTTAGTGTTCTGGGTATTGCGTTAAACTGCATCAAGTGGTGAATTTCCAATGTTAGAGCTCTGGGGAATGTGGCGTACTTTATCGCCATGACTCCCAAATCCCCTTTGACCTGAAGTGGTAGTATCTGGTTCTCATCTATGGTTAAATAGATCAAAATGAAACTTTGGACCATATGACCTTTAGTCATCCCTTTTGCTATCTCGTTTCATAAGGACATTTTTTCATTTACACCGTCAAAATCCGGTTGTTTGTTAACTGATGATTTTTAGAGTTTTTTTTTAACTATAAAATTAGCCCCTAACCTAACCCCTAACTCCTAACAAACAACCGGATTTTGATGGTGTAAATAAAAAAATGTCCTTATGAAACGAGATCGTAAAAGGGGTGCCTAAAGGTCATATGGTCCGAAACTTTTAAAAATGTGTTTAAAAAGAAAATTGAATATCCAAAAAAAAAAAAAAAAAAAATTATAATAATGTCTTCTGCATGAAATAACCTAAGGGTTGACATGCCATAAAATCCAACCAACCAACCAACTTCAATGTCAGGGGTGTGAATTGATGATTTTCATGAGAAAACATTAGTACAAGTGCATGAGAAGATGACATAAGTTTTGAAGTTGTCAAGTATGGTACGCCATCTCTTTATCTGCACATTACTGACATGTTCGACATCATATTATCTGCGTTATTCGGACTATTGTCCTCATCTTAATTGTCATCTGTACAACGTTTCGGCCGATGTACCCTCCGGCCTTCTTCGGGTATTTCTTGTCGGACTCGGGAACCTTCTCGGACTTGGGTACCTTCTTTTCGGACTCGGTAACCTTCTTTTTGGACTCGGGAACCTTCTTTTCGGACTCGGGAACCTTCTTGTCGTAATCGGGAACCTTCTTGTCGTAATCGGGAGTCATCACGGAACTTTGAACCTAACCCTTTATTCAATCCACAGGGGTATCCAGTTCTCATTCAGCTGGGTTAGAGGCGTTAAGCTGTGTTAATTATTATTCTATGTTACTGCTGCCCTTGGCCAGGATTGAACCTGCAATCCAGAGATAACTGTCACTTAGAACTGTCTTAACCTAACTCCTTTATTCACCAGGCCATGTGTCCAATTACGACAAGAAGGTTCCCAAGTTTGAAAAGAAGGTTCTCGAGTCCGAGAAGGTTCCTGATTCCGACAAGAAATACCTGAAGAAGACCGGGGGCACATCGGCCGAAACGTTGTTCAGATAACAATGAAGATGATGACAATAGTCCGAATAACGCAGATAATACTCATCATCAAGCCTCATCTCAAACATTCAGAGAAATTCGACATCATAGTTCGCTAGGTCTAATGTTAAAACAAATAAGACGTCTAGATAGAAAAATAAATGTTGATATGAGTTGCTGAGATCCCCCTGAACACTGCTGAAACTCTTCTTTCAGGGGACCTCAAGCGACCCCGCGGGTTTTAGACCCCCTGTGTTGGGGGTTTCGGGGTGGTTAGCGCCACCATTAAAGTCATGTACGGATTTTGATAAATCCCCATTTCTCGAGAGGTGGGTGGGTGTTGATCTTGCAAAAAGACGAGGATGGAATGATATCTAGGCAGATGGGGTGGGGATTGGAACGTCAAACACCAAAAACAGTGTAGCAGCAAAGATTCTATTTCCATTTCTCACAAAATGTCTGTCCCAAGTATCGTTTTCAATTTTACCGCCGAAAAAAAATAAAAATAAAAAAATAAAAAGTACTTTGCTTAAAAGGAATTGAAATAGAATTTATACAGAACTAGAAGCGGCAACCCGACATCACCTTGGTAGAGGGGGGATTAGGAAAAATCTCGGAGATCCATTATTACTGAACCTCGAGTTGGATCCTCGCTGGATGCCCCATAGTAGTTTCTTCCGGACATACATACATGTTGATCGCAACGTCTTGTCAGACGAATGCCAGTCCTTCATTCATTGTGGGTTCGTGAGCTCGTTGATGACTTTTCAGTCCTGCCAGCGACTTGCATATCTTAGAACAAACTTGGCACTCATGACGATCGGTGTTGACAGAGACGACAGGCACGGTATACGCATCACATACATACATATTTACATACATACCAACTGCTCTTTATATATTTACAGATGGGGACATATGATTTGCATTGGCACAGTCGGTTGCACTATGAAAAAAATGTCAAAAACAAATAATCTCACAAATAACATTTGAGTACATCAGCGTATGAGTAGCACAGGGATATGTGCAGCAAAGTAAGGAGCTGATTGTAGGTGTGGCGCTTCACCTTAGACGCCAAAACAATCTCCTTGTTCTAGCGCTAGTGAAAAGGGGATAGACTCCCTCGTTGATTGGCTGATACCGACTTTAGGCCACCCCGACGACTTTACTTTACTTTTACTTTACATGAAAAAAAAAAAAAAGTCGGTATCTGCCAGACAGCGAGGGAGTCTATCCTCTTTTCATTAGCGCTAGACCAAGGAGATTGTTTTTACGTCTGAAGTGGAGCGTGACACCTATCATCAGCTCCTTACTTTACCGCACAGATCCCTGTGCTACTCGTGCACTCATGCACTGAGTTGGCGAAAGCCAGTATCTAACCAGGAACCTTGCGATTCCTAGGTGAGTGCTCTACCGAGTGAGATGTCTACTTCGAATACAAAATGTGAATGTCTGATTGTTTGTTTTGTTTTACGGCATATCAACCTCGGTGGGTCATTTAATGCCGACAAAGTTGTGAAATAAATCAATTCTTAATGGATAATACAATTTTGTTTATAAACTCCTGTTTTTCTATTCAACCCATAGATGGGACCCTAACAGGTACTACTACTCCGGGTCAGAGTGGACCAGGGAGCAATGGTGATGAAGGGGTGCGCCACATTCCCCAAACCTCCAGAACTGGAACGTCACCATTAGATAGAGTTTAACGTCATTCCCAGGACATGTAGACCCTCAGTCACCGCCTTCTAGCACCCATATGATAAAAAGGGGTTAGGGCTTGCCATAAGGGCAATAGGGTTGGGCAATCATATAGGTGCTAGGGCTTGACGTGACCAACCAATTGATCGGAGGGGGTCTCTCCGACCGCCGGTCTAGCCCAAGATAAGGCCAAAGTGGAGTGTTGCAAGTCATGAACTGCGCATCCACCTGGGTTCTATCCTTAAGCATCACGGGTCGCCACCCACGGCCAACAGGTGGCCCCATTGGGGGAGTCTTACCCTTCTGCAGAGGTGCAGTCGGTGCATTCCAACGCCCACCGACAGGGCGGTGTGAATATCTGACGTCAAGGTTTTGTATAAAATCAAGGAAAGCACCAGTAAACAAAGCACTAAATCATCGAAATTGTAATGAGTACTTATATAGTGACTACTATATAAGTACTGGATGTGGTAATTGCATTTCACTTACCGCTAATACCCTTGGGAAAGGTATGGATCCTACTCTCCCTCCAGCTATGGATAAATAGGGCAGACTGGGCTCTTTAACCTTGTTTAGGCAACCGGTCTAGGAGAAGGAAACCTGTTGAACTCCGCTTAAGAAATTGACCTTGTGTCACATCCTGTTCGTGCGGAGGGGTCGGTAAATATATATATAGTGACTACTAAGGGCCAGTATATTCTGTAAGCAACCTAAGGCCTGTGTACCAGACTGAAAACGCTTAGTAAATAACGATATAATGTACTATGAAAAAAAAGTATCAATAATTATTTTGGGTTTGGTTTGGTTTCTTTGTTTAATGGCATATCAACCTTCATGGGTTATTTAATGTCAAAGCCATGCTTCTAGAAGAACATCATGCGGGCTCACTGTAACATCGTAACATTATAAGTGACCGGTTGTGGGGTGCAAATAGATAAGTTATTTACGTTTGGTTTCTTTGTTTAATGGCATATCAGCCATCTTTGCGGAAGAAAAGTACTATTTAACCAATAGCTAGGATGAAACGGTTCATAATTTCAAATAGAGACACGTGTATCGCAACAGATCGTAGGAAATGTAATTGGCGACCAAAGTTCAAATCTTGGACGAGGCTATTTGCATTTAAAAGTCATCGAGGTGGCCTAAAGTCAGTATCGGCCAGACAGTGACATCTTTTCACTAGCGCTAGAGCGAGGAAATTGTTTTTGCGTTTAAGATGGAGCGTCACACCTGCCATCAACTCCTTACTTACCGCACATTCCTACGCCGAGTTGGCGATGGCCGGTATCGAACCAGGAACCTTGTGGTTTGTAGGCGGATGCTCTACCAACTGAGCTTAACCGGCTCTTTAACTTCGCACTACTTACTTCAATCCATCTGTTCTCCCTTCCCCATGACTATGGGTAAACAGTAAGGCAGATTAGGTTCTTCGGCCTTGGTTAGGCAACCAAGCTAGGAAAAAGAAAACTAAATTAAAAACTCGAAATTCAAACTCCGTTTAAAATTGACCTTGTGTCACATCCTGCCCGTGGTGAAGGAGTTGTGTGAATACATACTCTACTTACTTAGCTAAGAATATCGAGAGGTGAACCAATACAATAAAAAAGTAACTTTTATTTGGCCATAGTCGGCGCATATTACACCAGCCCTTCTGACCAGGGCTTCTAAGCTTGCCTGGGGGTTCAGGAAAGGCGGGTTTCATACATTTTCTACTTTATGAAAATTGACATACTCCGTATGAAATCCTAGCACCGGTCTTGTACAGGGTGGTCCGAAAGTCTTGTCACACCTAAATATTTTTACTTTCATTATTTTTGATTTTATAAGTTGTAATTATTTCACAAATCTATAAAAACTAAACTTTTTTCTAGAATTTCGGGTTGTATTATATAATTATTTTACTCTCAAAAATATGGGTTAAACTTGCAAATCGTCCTCAAAATTAAAACGGAAACTTATTTGGTGATCCATGACAGTTTAACTACAGTGTATGAATGAACTTTTTTGCGAATTGGGTTTAGGGTTTGGGGATTAAGGTTGTTTTTAATTACGCTTAAAAAATCCAACAACAACAACAAAAAAACAAATTACTATACATTTAATTAACTAATGAAATTAATTATTGAATCTAACGGTACACAGGATTGCAATTAATGATTAAACTTTGTTTTAAAAAAATATTTTTCAACATTAAATAGTAATTTGTTTGTTTTTTGTTGTTTTTTTTTTTTTTAAAGTTTTTAAACAACCTTAAACACCCTAAACCTAACCAAATTCGCAAAAAGTTAATTCATACACGAGGGATACCCAAAATGAGGCTAAATTGCATTTTTGACAAAATGACTTTAGACCCCCTACAGAAAATAATTTACCAAAAATCAGGGAATTATCGGATTTTAATGAAATGTTCAGTGTGTATGTATCAATGAATGATCTTTATAATGTATTACTTATTTTATTTCAAAACTTTCTCATTTTTTTCAGGTCACTTAATTTTTTCAAGTTGGTCTTATAGTTTTCTAATTACAGTATAAATAAAGAGATTAAAGACCGAAGTTATGAATAGAAACAAAAAAAATGTTTACGGTGGCTTTTCTATGAGAAAATAAGTACCGAAAATAGAAAAATAAAATGTAAAAAAATAATAGATAACTAATTTTTTGGAGATTTTTTTTTTTTACTCATTTCGATAATTATTTAATTGGCTATTATCTTATAAAAGAAAAAATTATACATCGATATTTTTTCTGCTTAAAAAAGGGGGTACATTTTCAATCGAGTTTTTTTCTTCAAAAAGTATACTTTGATGTAATAAAATAAGGTTTGCATTAAGTAGATATTTATTGTTAGAATCTAAAAATATAACATTTTAAACTTAACATCAGGCTCTCCATATTTTAAATGAATTTTATATATTAATTTTTCATAGCAAAAATACTAAATGAAAGTTTTGAAATAAACTAACTGATGCATTATAAAATTCATTAATTGATAAATCAATACTGAAAATTTAATTAAAACCGGATAATTACCTGATTTTTGGTAATTTTTTGCTAAATTTTTTTGCAATCGCGAATGTTACGTTAAAATTGTAAACAAGCGCCTAAAACCATTGAAAAACAGCCAAAATGGCGGATCGCGTCGAAATTGACCAAAACAAATGGTTTTAAATCTATTAAAAATAAACTGCAAATGTAATGATATTTTTCTTTTTTTAATGATGGTCATTATGTTACTACTTATCATTTTAGACAAAAGTTTGATTTAATAGATTTAATTAATTTTAATTTGTTTTTAAAAACCTAACAGCCGACAAAATTGGGTATCACTATCATACACTGTAGTTAAACTGTTATGGATCACCAAATAAGTTTCCGTTTTAATTTTGAGGACGATTTGCAAGTATAACCAAAATATGTAAGGGGTGACAAGACTTTCGGACCATCATGTACTTAGTCTTACTTATTTAATTTTGGACTATAAATAATTTAAGACCACTTTTTATTCTTTAAAAATGGTGTTCTTTTATTTTTTTTGCAGATCACCGTTACTTTGCAAATAATTTTTGAAGAGATAAAAATGTATAACAAAAATGTTGTGAAATCAAAAGTAGTTCCCTAGGGACCTCCAATTTGACCTGTCAAATTTGTCCCCCTATATTTAACACAATGAAACTTGCATAAAGGTTAATATTGTCATGAAAATCTTTGAACCATTCAAAAGAAAAAGCATTAAAAAAAACTACTGATTATTTAAAAAAAATATTTCAGCTTATGGAAATAATGAAAATTATGAAAGAAAACAATGTTTAAATTTTCGCACCGTTAAATCAATTGAAATTTAACGTATCCAAAAACAAGTTATGGCTACCGGCTTTTTAAAAAAAAAAAATTATATGAAAAATCAACTAGCTGTCAAATTTTTACGAAAATTTCGGTAATTATTTACCTGTTGATGAAATTATGTTTTAAATATATTAGAAATATATTTTTTCGAGGTCTTCCCCCGCTATTTTATTTTATGAAATCTGAAAAATGAACCGATAAAAAACGATTTTTAAATAAAGATAAGAGTCTGAATAATTATATCAGAATATTTTTATAAGTTTCAATACGGGATTCTTTTTTAGTAAAAGAACCATGAATACAGAATTCTGCTAAAATATATCAATAAAGAAACTGACCCTGTTGTAAAAAACAAAACGGACTGTTTTACTTATTTTTCAAGATAACCGTGAGTAATTTTTTCCCATTCAGATAATTTGATCTGTGAATTAACTGTTTTTCTTTGTAACAACTCTTTATGTTCGTTATTTTTTTGGGGGATTTTTTTTTAAAGTTCAAAAATATTTACATTAGTTTCTTCAATATTGCCCAAACTGATCACGTGACGTGATTTTTGTGGTACCTACAGATCCGTAACCGTTTAATTCAAACTTCGGTAGATGCCTGCTTCATGTTATAATATCAGCTCATTGGATGCTGTGAAATATTTATATTATCTATTTTTGTTTATTTAAATGCGCATGTTCTTACCCTGACAAATGTCGTATCTTTGAAAAGGATTATCTACTTTTAAAAAAATCGTAATTTTCCGACCGATTTGCAAGTTTAGCCAAAATCGTACCTTAGAATACATTTTGGTGCTAAACTTGCAAATCGGCTGGAAAATTAAAACATATTACAGGATGACCCAGAAAAAACAGAACCCAAATTATTTATTTATTTTCCCATTAAGCTAACCCTAAACCCAAAACCCTAAGCCTAAACCCCACTAGTTATAATTAACAGTTTTATTACAAAATTTGTGGGTTCTGTTTTTTCCGGGTCACCCTAATTTTCCCACCAATTTGCAAGATTAGCCTTTTTTTTTTGTCTTGATACTTCACTTTGAAAGTCTGTGTAGCTTACTTAATTAAGCCTCACAAAAAACAAGCCCTGTACTTTAACCATTAAACTAATCTATTTATGATAGAACATGAAAGAAAATTGATTTTCTACAGCACTGACACATAATAACGTTAGCTAAAGGAAGGATCGATGAGCTTTTATGGTGAAATAAAAAACAAACCCCAAACACTGCAACAGCAATGGAACCTCGAACCTGAAGGTCCCTCGTTATACAACTGAGCCAAACCTTCAACCTCTTTGTTACGTATAGCAGTTTTTATGATGACGTCCAGCATTCTGACGGGCATGCTCGCTGTTTCGCTACGCAACCTTTCCTCACTTGCTCTGTCTTTACTATTTATTACTTTCCTTTTTCTACAACTCCCCCACCCATCTATCTCACCGACAACAGCCTGCGTTTGTGCTTTCATAAAGTTAGCGAATCTCATATACCATGGTTTGGCGATCTTGGAGAGGAGGGAGAAAGATAGGTAAAAGCCCACCTTAAGGCTTCTCTTCACCCACTGTGTGCTGCGAATTTTGTCAGATTTAAAAAAAAAAAGGTTACTTTTATCACCAGTATAATTATTTATATACTCTCAATATTCAATAAAAAAAGTTTTCTCTAGTTAGAGAAATCAACTGGTAGAAGGTAATTTCCCCCCTTTTGTTTACTGATTTTAAGGAACTGTGCACTTTTCTTTTTATTTATTTATTTATTTAAGGGCCGGGTTAGCTCAGTCGGTAGAGCGTTCGGCTAGAAAACACAAGGCTTCTACTTCGATACCGGCCCTCGTCAACTCAGCGTATGAGTAGCACAGGGATCTGTGCGGTAAAGTAATGAGCTGGTGGTAGGTGTGGCGCTCTACCTCAGACGCCAAAACAATCTCTTGGTCTAGCGCTAGTGAAAAGGGGATAGACTCCCTCGCTGATTGGCTGATATCAACTTTAGGCCACCCCGACGACTTTACTTTACTTTTTATTTATTTATTTGTTTATTTCAGGAGAGTGGTAGGTGAGGCCGTACTCAAATTTTGCGAAAAGTCTCCCTGGGAGACTCAAACATTTTGGTCCCACGTTTTTATCTTTGAGCCATACCGCTACTTGATGGCACAATTGCTAACAAGCCGTCTCACTGGGTGCGCAATACTTGTGGCCTTGTGCGAAAGCTAAACTTAGACAATTGCTACAACTTGGGCGCCTACCATGACACAATGTTTAGCAAGCTTCTCTAACAGACCATATTCACCCGTTTTGAGAATTCGATCTTTACAGGTGTCTCACTTATTATGGCCTTGTGCCATGCTTGATAATAATCAATAACTTGAACGTTATTTTTAAAACTTTTAAGTAAGTAAAGTCGGGGTGGCCTAAAGTCGGTATCAACCAATCAGCGAGGGAGTCTATCCTCTTTTCACTAGCGCTAGACCCAAGGATATTGTTTTTGCGTCTGAGGTGGAGCGCCACACCTACATCAGCTCCTTACTTTACCGCACAGATCCTTGTGCCACTCATACGCTGAGTTGGCGAGGGCCGGTATCGAAATAGGAACCTTGTGGTTTCTAGCCGAACGCTCTACCGACTGAACTGCCTTATTTAATGAAACGTATGTTTTTAAATTCTACATGTATCATTAGGAAAAACAAAAAAAAAAACAAAACAAAACAAAGCAAAAACTTAAAACCAACCCGTAAAGAGAAGGTAGAATCTTGTTTGAAAATGTTCCCCTCCCCCAGGTAAGTTAGGAAAGTAAACGACTCTCACAAATTTCTTTACATGGTATTTGAATGAGCTACACTAAGTCTGTTATAAATTACTTGATTTATTCGAATTATTTTATATTACCGGGAAAATGTATGTTCTAATCATTAAAAATGTAAAAGCTTTTAAAGGTGTAGTATAACTTAATTGGCATTTTTTGTTTTAAAAAATCTCGGATATTTGAAGGCTTCACATCCCCCCCCCCGAAAAAAAAGGGAACCCCGGATATTCCACTTTAAAAATGTTAACGATATATTTGAAAGATGCAGACTGAACAGAGTAAAGAACGAACATTTAATAAATAAATAAATAAATAAAATAGAGAAGGGAGAAAGAAAGAAGCTGCTTCAGCATCAGATAGTTCCCTTTACGGCAGGGAGTCCCGCTTTTAAAAGAAACTTCTAACAAACAAGTAACAGTGAATAAACTTCCGGGTTTGTCAGGGAAGAAAGAAAGAAAAAAAACCTTTTAAAAATTTCTCGGGGCTAATAACTCTGAATCAGATATCTGCATTTCACGTCTCACTTTAACGTTTTTTTCTTTTTCGCTTTTTTGTTCATTTTTTCCGCTCTTTTTCTTTCTTTAAATTAAGTTACATTATTTATTACTTTTCATTCTTTCTTTCTTCTTAACTGATCACTTTCTTTATCCAATAAGGACGAACATTTAAAATCACTGACTTGTTAGTCGTTACCTAACCTTCCATGTGTAAAAAGAAATAAATAAAGAAAAGTAAGGGCGCATTTTTCTTTTTAAAAAGTCGAATTGATGTATGAGCCTTAAATATTCATGTCTTTTCTTAATATCTTTGTATTTTCTTTCGTCATCGACACACTCCTTTGTTCTGGCGGGGAGTTTAATTTCTGCGCTTCACCGCATTAAAAATAAAATAAAAACGAAACCTCACGTCAGAAGCAAATACACAAGTTTTAAATCTCAAATAAGACAAAATACCCTTTTTGGTTTTAAATCTTTTTTGGAAGAACTAAAACTGTTAAATTCCTTCCTATCTTTGAATCGGTAAAAATAATAAGTTCAATATTAAGTCATTATTGGTTGTTGCTGGCCTCATCATCGGTATGCCATTGTGTTACTGTTGTTTTGTTAATTTGTTCAATATTTTTTAATATAACTTTAATGCTAGTGAATTTCAAAGAAGAAAAATGTGCAGTGTTTTATTACTTTTATTATAGTTTATTTTTAAGATTCCATACTAATATTTCTGAAACAATTATATAAATATTTTCCCCCGGGAAAAGCACTTTTCTGATTATTATAATAAATCTTATGGGCTGGTGCATTTCCCCGAACAAAACGAAAGAAAAATTAATTTAGTTTAAGTTTGAAAAGTTTGAAAATTTTAAAGGTATATGTACAAAAATTTAAAGAGGAAGAAATGAAATCTATAGAATTAGTAAGAATGAAATATTACAATGTACAGGTTTAATTTTCTCATCTTTTTTCTTTCCTAGAAATGGGGGAAAGGGGGGAAAAAGAAGAGGGAGGTTTGAACCCCGTTTCCTTTGTGGTCCCAAGTCTATTACGCATTGAACCACGGGCGCACGAAAAGGGAAGGTAACAGACAGCACGTTTTAAACCGGCTAAGTAAAAAGTAAGTATTACTACTACAAATTATATTCGTTATTTTGATGAATGTATTCATTTATTATTTCTACTACGTTTTTATGAAATGCTGTTTTATTTCAATACAAATTGTTTAGGGTTTTCCTTTTTCACAGAATGTGTGATTGTGTATGTGTACTGTACTTTTTCCCTTTTTAAAGAAATTTCATTTTTTCTTTCACTCCCATTTTTATTAAAAAAACAAAACAAAACAACTTTTTCATCTAAAGATAGAATTAAACTATTATGCTATACTTTTTTGTTTTGTTTCCCAATTTAATTTAAATATCTCCAGTCTCCGTTTGTCTATAATACATAAACAAAGAACACGCGTTTAAACGCATTTGCTTCGAATTTTGTTGTTTTTGCTTTATAACTGAACTGGAAAACCCCCCTACGTTTTCTCTTATTAAATCATGTTAAAAATAAAATAACTGAAGATAAAAGTGAGTTATTAAACACTTAAACCAGACAGATTAACTAGTGAATTTTTAACTTGAAAACTCCATGCCGGCAAACCCACGTGACAATAACATTTATTTTTAAAGTTAGGATCACAACAATAAAACCATTGTGTTGTGAATTCTTCTGTCTTCTTTTACCCTCTCACCCCAGACAAGTTTTAAAATATATGTATATTCTTTCTCAATAATAACAAATTTTAGGGTTATTTTTTTAATCTACTATTAGTAAACCAAATCCCATTGATTTGATATGTTTCTAAGTCGAGCCGGCCGGTTTATTGTGTGCGTACGTGAGTGTCTACAGTCTCATTTTTGTAAGTTTACCTTTTTGCTTTCCCCTCGAGTATTTCCCGTTTTAGGATAAAAAACAGAACAGTTATTTTAAAACTCTTTAAAAAGCAACAATAGTATTAATTCAGATAGATACCGCGGAGACAGAGCAACAAATATGAATCTTACTAACAACTTAAAATTAAAGCGTTCATTGCATCGTAAATACACTATTTATAAATCACGTGACTACTAGGCTTACACATGTGTGTGCTTTGTTTACTCTGTCTAATAAAGACCGGCGCTTCTTCTTTTCTCTCTTTTTTTGTACTTAATAATCTTTGTTTTTTACAACGATTTAAAAAAATATTTTACAAATTATTATTTATTCTGTTGTATTTTACATATTTAAATTTAAAAGTTTATTAAAAAGCGGGGTCGTTTCAGTTTTTCATAAAAATCCTGTCCACTCCTTTAAAAAAAATTTTTTTTAATAAAACCTTCCTTGTCCACCAGAATGTAAACTATTATTAGATCTCACCGCTTCTAAAAGAAATATGTAATATTTGAGAATTATAAGAATAAAAAACAAAATTACTTTTGAAATCAATGCTTGATTTTAATTATAAAATCTTTAAGGCGATCAACAAAGCAATGCGCTGAGTATTTTGAGTTCCTATACTAGCCAGTTGTGTTCAGGAATTTAACGAAAAAAAAAAGTCGAACATTTTAGTTCGGTTTAAAATACAAATTGAGAGAGATGTACACAAAGGGCATTATCAAATACCTTTGATTATTTTATCTATTTTTTTTTTTAAAGAGAGGACCGTTATTAAAATGGTTCCATATTCTTGGAGGGAGCGGGAGAACGCGCGTACGCAAAACAAAGAACTGTGTGAATCAGACCAAAGTTGATTGGCGTAGTGCCAAGACAAAGGACTTTGGCTTTTTATGCCAGCGGGGACCAAGAGAGACATCAGAATAATAATAATTAAGACATTTTTGTAGAAAGAGTGGAGAGGATGCAGGAATGGAGGGACAGGTCGAACCAATATTTGAAAGAAATAAAACTTATCTTTTTTTTTTTTTTTTTTTTTAAATATATGTACATAAAAATTCAAATTATAAAAAATTCTAAAGATAAACTAGAGTAAACTTTTAAAATTTTATTTTAATTATTTTTCAACAAGAGTTAATTTTTGAGGGGGATTCTTGCAGGTGAGTTTAATTTTTTTTTCTTATCTTCCTTTGTTTGATTTTTTTTTCCTCTTTATTTTTAAGTTTTTGTGCCATGAAGAAATTTTATGAATTTATTTATTTCAGCATTGATTTTGTTTGTTGAATAAATTCGACATTTTTTTTTTCTCTTCAGAATTGATTTTTTTTTCTTTACACTTTTACTTTTTCATTTGTAACAAAGAAATTACTCTAGACAGTTACCTTCACTTCAGGTTTATATATATATATATATACACACACACACACACACACGTCTGTAACAGCTCATTGTAATGTAGCTGGCCATTACTATGGTGTAAGGAGTTCGATCTTCACTGGTTGCCTAACACTTGTGATCGGTAAAACTAAAGTTTAAACAAACGTCATTTTTTTAGAACGCAACGGCGTAAAATTTTATCGAATTAATTTTTTTTTTATTGGACTAGTACAGACCAGAACTATGGTGCTCCTACTGAGAATCGAACTCCCTAACAATAGTCGCCTTGGCCAGTTCGTTAAACACATCAAGAGGCGCGTTCCAAGACATTTTTGTAGATTTTATTCATATAATAGAACCCACACAATACTTATAAGTTTATTCATAGTTTTCAAATTTGAATAATATAAATAAGAAAAAAAATTAAAAAATCGTCAGAACTCTCAACAGCCTTCAATATATTGTAGTTATTTTAATTCTTTTGCCATTGTCCATAGGTCAGAATAATTGATAGAATGAAATCCATGACTTAAGATCTGTTTCTCATTATAGAGAAGTCTGAAACATATGGTCAATGTTCCAACGTCTTTACGCAATGAGCCCTGACTACATCCAAATATTTGAGCGTTTAATTTTGGGAAACTTATAATTTTTCCAATTGTGTGAATGATTGGCTCACGGAGCTTACGCATAACTGAGAGATTCCGAAGTGAACAAGAAATTGTGAGTTCAAACAGTGTTAAGAATTCTTTCGGCTACAATATAAAATCTATAAAATCAGTTTTATGATAATTGTCTCGTTTAATTTAACAAAACCCTTCTACCTTATCTACTTTTTTTTGTTATTGATAATAGAATAATTTTTATTAGTTTATTTTTTTTTGTACGTGATTTGAAAGGAATAGTTGATTTGTGCGAACAATTTCATTGTCTATTTGAATACGGATTTAATTCATAAAACATCTTTATTACTAATACTTTATTATTAAACATTAGGATTATGTATGCCTATATGTAACTGTAACCTAGCAAGAACGATAAATTATATCCATATCTTGATTAGAGCAATATTTAAAATGCTTTAACTTGCGGAATAAAGCAATTTCCAGTCCAATTTGTAGTTGAATGATTGTGTGGGGGGTCCTACTTTGTGCAATTATTTTTTTTAATAATGCTAATTCGAATCGTCCACTCCTTCTGAAATCAAAGTACCAGTAACATCATGGACAGTTGTTACAACAAATTCTCAAAAAGGACGATAAGAATATCATTTTTGCATCACTAAGAATATTATATATATATATATATATATATATATGACACTGCCAAAGTTGCTGCAAAATCCGTATTTTACAAAATAAATTAAAGCCCCCAGCCCGATTGAAAAAAATTACCAAAGATCAGGGAATTGTCCGATTTTAATGAGATTTTCAGTCTTGATTTATCATTGAATAAATATATATATATATATATATATATATATAATGTAAGGTATCCAAAACTGGTAGTAAGAGATGATTCTACATGGGATCTTCAAAATATCACTGTATAATTATTGCATGTTTTAGTAGGTGCAAATACAAGGATTTTTTATAAATCCCTAGAGAGCTCAATGTATAATAATCTATAATTATATTAAATACAGAGCAATATTTACCTTTGAAAGGAAAGAAAAACTCAAACCGTCATTCTATAAAAATTTTTAAAAGCCTTTTAAGTTTTGGTCGAAATAAATTTATTACAGAATGACGGTTAATTGAGTTTTTCCTTCCTTTCAAAGGTATATATATATATATATATATATAATATATATACATATATACATGCAAATGTGTCAAGATACGGAGGACCTTTTTAAATAAATTGTTACATATTCTGTTCATCAGGTGAATAAAATCTCTGCAGAGGTAAATTAGAATTAAGTTAAAAATTGCTAAGAATATTGTCTTTCAACAAGATCTCTTTTTTCTTTGTTTTAACAGACTAAATCAACAATATGTTCAAATCATCATTTAGCCTATAGCAACGTTAATTATAATAATTTTTCTGCCTTTCTATCGGAATGTTAACTCATCCAGGTGTTTTTTTTCTTTCGAAAATATTTTCCCGCTATCAACAGAATATACAACTTTAACTTAGATTTGTAATGAGATGAATAATAATAAGAAAAAAAAAAAAAAAGGTGTGACAAAGTAGATAATTCTATTATTGACTTTTAGAAATTAATATTTTTAAACAAAGAAAGATGGAGATGGGGAGCCTAGGAACAAAAAAAATCAACAATCTTTATTTATCGAACGTTACGTTAACATTCGCGGATGTTGCGGCTTTGTGTAAAATAAAAAAAAAAACTTTTAAAGTCCCAATATAAAAGTTGAGTAGGTTCGTTTTCTTTTAAAATATCTTTGTTTCGACCTGCAACTTTTTTCCTTTTTTTTGCGGGCCCGAAATTCTTATTCCTGCGTGATCTCAGCTATCACTTTGGTGGGAGGAGTTTAAACCCAGTCTTGAAGCTGTTCAAGGCAGCCGGCTTACATCAAGCACACGAATGATATATATATATATATATATATATATATATATATATATATATATATATTACACACACGTGTCAGAAACACAAATGAAAGGGCTACGTTTACTGATCGAATAGCGTATTTCTAAAGTTATTTATAAATAAATAACGAAAAAGGTAAAGAAAGTAGATGAAAAAAAATCTCAGTCTTACTTTTAAGGTACTTTTTTTTTCTTTTCTAAGCAAATCAACGAAAACTTCGACGCTGTTTGCATTCAGTCTAAAAAAAAAGGCGCACACGTAAAAATCTTAACTTCCAGACAAACAAATATTTACCGTATTTGATAGGCATAACTCTATTTGCGTATAAGAACCGGTAGATATAAATATAAAGTTCAGGTATGCTATCTAGACGCTGTAGGATACCGGTAGTACAAACCCTATCCCAACTTCATATTAGATGGAACGGGAAAGGGGGTCTTATATGATGTCAAACACAGAGTATCTTTAGCGAGATATTTTATTGATAGTAGTCGTAGTGCTCAGACGTTAAAAAACACTCCTTGGTCTAGCGCTAGTGAAAAGGAGATAGACTCCTTCGCTGTCTGGCTGATTCCGACTTTAGGCCACCCCGACGACTTTACTTTAAAAAATAAGTAAAAACAAACAAACAAACAAAAAACTATCCTAACTTCATGAAACGGGGAAGGGGGACTTATATGATATCACAGTATATATTTAGCGGGATATTTCACTACACTATGGGTTTACATATTTATTTGATATCTATTTGATTTGTAATGGTCGCAAAGATTAATGGGACCATATTACCTTTAGGCACCCCTTTTTGATCTCGATTAAGAAAGGACATGTTTTTTATTTACACCGTCAATATCAGGTTGTTTGTTAGGGGTTAGTTTATAATTTTTTTTAAATCTAAAAATCATCTGTTAAACCAACCAGATATTGTCGGTATAAATGGAAAACATGTCCTTTCTTAATCGAGATCAAAAAGGGATGCCTAAAGGTCATAGGGTCCGATTAATGTGTTGCTACAAGTTTCCATGTCGAGAGAGCCCACTTGCTTTGAAAAATCACCATTCAAAATGCTGTTAAGATTGGTGGGAAGTAACCGATTATTCCCTTCACGAATCAGACTCCGTACTTAAATTTTATGTACAATACAATGCCTGCTTTGTGGTTGCGAGAGTGTTAAATAATATAATTAAGCCTTAAAAATATGATTCATTATTGGGATTATTTTTTTTTCTTTATTTTGATTGGTTCATTCGAGCAACGCCTTCTTTGGAAGTTGTGCCCAATTTGAACACAAAGGATTTTAATGACGTCTCCTCCCCTAAAAAAACCTGTTGAATGGATAACGTGATTGAAATCGTTAGCTGAGCAAAAGATAATTAAATCAGCCTGTCGACATAATCGCTATTCAAAAGCTTTATCTTGGTAGTACGCATGCGTGGCGAAAAGAAAGTTTTCTTTGAAACGTAGTTCGTTAAAAGCAAAACCGAAACGAAATTATATTGTTTGTTTAATAATCTATTATTTAAGGTTCTAATTTTCCCTCTTTTTAGCGTAAATGCTGATAAACCATTGGCTCCGAGGAAAAGTGCCAAAGAAAGAAAATACGTTATTTATGATTTATTTACTTCAAGGGTGAAGAAGTCAGATTCCCTAAATGAATTCAACTGGGTTTGTGGTGATAAATAATGCACACGAACCCCCCCCCCCAAAAAAAAAACCCTCAAAGACACAAAATATCCCGTACAAAAACATGCGGTAAAAAAAACAAGTGTTTTGTTTGTTTGTTTATTGATTTTAACGGCATATCAACCCGTCTGGGGTTATGTCATGTCTAACGGTTAGGAAGTTATACATATCGTGTATTTATATTTATACTAATTGGTTTTAACAATCTGTTAGCATTATTGGGGATTATGTTGTATGATATTGGTTTGTTTCGTATCTATATTCTATGGTATCATTTTATTTCCTTAAAAAAAGAGAGAATATCCTCCATGTTGATATTTTCAAACAGATCTTTCATATTGTTTGCTTTAAAATAACGCCTTCTGATGTGAGCAAAAAACCTGCATTCCGTGAATATGTGTTTAACTGTCAAAGGTGTTTGACATGTTCCACATTGTGGTTGTTGTTCTTGTTTGAGTATATTGGAGTGCGTTAGTCTTGTATGACCAATGCGTAATCGGGACACAATGACTTATTTGTTAGAATGTGTTGCTGTATCTACGACTCGTCGTAGCAGATGGACATGGCAGTCCGAGTTCAAATCCTCGACAATGCAGTTTGCATTTCACATCACCCTCCAGCTATTCTAAAAGTCTTTACAATTACAAAAAAAAAAAAATGGCTGCAACAGTACCTTGAATATTTGACTTAATTTGTTCAAAGTCTTAATGGCTTTCAATGTTTTTTGTTTGGTTTTGTTTTGTTTTACGGCATATCAACCTCAGTGGGTCATTTAATGCCGATAAAATTTTGAAATAAATCAATTCTTAAAGGATAATACAATTTTTTTTTATAAATACATTTTTCTATTTAACCCATAGATGGGACCCTAACAGGTACTACCACTCCGGGTCAGAGTGGACCAGGGAGCAATGGTGAGGAAGGGGTGCTCCACATTCCCCAAACCTCCAAAACTGGAACCTCACCATCAGATAGTTTAACGTCATTCCCAGAACATGTAGACCCGCAGCCACCGCCTTCTATGATAAAAAGGGGTGGGGCTTGCCATAAGGGCAATAGGGTTGGGGCAATCATATAGGTGCTATGGCTTGACGTGACCAGCCGATTGATCGGAGGGGGCCTCTCCGACCCCCCGTCTAGCCCAAGATAGGTCCAAAGTGGAGTATTGCATGTCATGAACTGCTCATCCACCTGGGCTCTATCCTTAAGCATCACGAGTCGCCACCCATGGCAAACAGGTGGCCCCATTGGGGGAGTCTTACCCCTCTGCAGAGGTGCAGTCGGCGCATTCTAACGCCCCAGCCAACAGGGCGGTCAATGTTTTTGTTTCAAGCAAAAATGAGGGAGGATAAAAATAA
This sequence comes from Doryteuthis pealeii, assembly GCA_023376005.1. Lineage (NCBI taxonomy): Eukaryota > Metazoa > Mollusca > Cephalopoda > Myopsida > Loliginidae > Doryteuthis > Doryteuthis pealeii. The sequence goes on along the minus strand of CM042160.1, from coordinate 33,211,765 downwards.
AGAAAAAAAAACTATTTAAAAAAATCGTACTCTCCATAATTGATACATAACAGGGACGGTTTAGCTCAGTCAATAGAGTGTTCAACTAGGAACCACAAGGTTCCTTGTTCGATACCGACCCTCGCGAACTCGGTGTATGAGTAGCACAGGGATCTGTGCGGTAAAGTGGGGAGCTGATGGTAGGTGTAGCGCTCCACTTCAGACGCTAAAAACACTCCTTGGTCGAGCGATAGTGAAAAGGGGATAGAATCCCTCGCTGTCTGACTGATACCGACTTTAGGCTACCCTGACGACTTTACTAAAAAAAAAAAATAAATAAGTAAAAACAAAACAAAAAACATTCATATAACAAGCATAAAGAGGCGCGTGGTGTAATGGTTATTGGTATCGGAAATTGACGACGCTGTTTTCATTTTACATAGCGCTAATACCCCTGTGAAAGGTATGCATCCAATTATTCTCGCTCCAGTTAAGGGTGAAATAATAGGACAGACTGGGCTCTTTAACCTTGGTATGACAACCGGTCTAGAAAGAAAAAAAATCTGAATTCAAACCTCGTAAACTCCGCTTAAAAATTAACCTTGACATATCCTGCTCGTGCAGAGGTGTTAGGTAAATAAATACTAAAAGATTATCTGGGAACTTATCTATAGAAAAGTAAATATTTTAACATCCAAATATTTCAAAGCTGGAGCGGACTTAAGTGGTCGAGCAATCGGATAGTATCCAAGGGCTCAAATCACCTAAAGAGCCAAGTTTTGCTTTGGAAGTGATCTCAAATGAATCAATCTTTGCTGTTTTATTAATATAGTATTCTAGATATGTTCGTAATTGTATTCTGTTGCACTGAAAATGAACATCTTATTATAATTGATTGCTTTGCTGCATATTAACCTTGGTGGGTTATTTAATGCCGACTAAGTTTAGGATTCGTAGCGATATTTTGGTAGAAAACAAATGTATTTATGTGTAGGTTTTAACTATTGTTCAATTACTCATCATTTTTTGTACAATTCCACTTCTTTTAGGAAATGTAAAATCCTGGATGGTCTTATTTTTGTGAAGTTTTTTCAAATTACTTGTTTGGTAGTATTTTGTTCGCACTAGATCAAAGTCTACACAATCTAGCAGTATATGTTTCACTGTAAATCTCTCTTGGCATGTAGTGCATATTGGGAATTTTGTGCTCTAGATTGTATGTTTTTCTGTCTGTAACCGAAACCATGCCACAATTCCCTTAGTTATTTACGTCACATTCTCCATGATTTTTTAAATCTAAATATCAATAAAGTTGTTTTACATTATTAATTTGACCATATCTACATACTAATAACATGCAATTGTATTCATATATATACAATAAAATAGCGGTTTACAGTGTGAACGGGAAGGTGAATTTGCATATTGATATAATTGATTTTAATAAATATGTGCTTAATATTATTGATTTCTAATTGTTTGGTTTTATTTTAATGACTATGAGCAAAAATCCCGTTAATAAATCATACAAGGAATCCATTAACAAGAAGAAATAACTGTAATTTTATTCTTTACTTCCTATTTTAAGTAAATAGTTAAATTAGGAAAATTTAGCAATGAAAGACGGGAGAGATGGAAGAGCAAGTATCAGTTGTACTATTTTTTTCGATAATTACCCCCCCCCTCCGTTTCAAATCTTTTTATCTAAATTCTTATCTAGTTTCATCAGCCTTTTTTAATTCAATATAATATTTTATTACGCTAGTTATAATAAATGTCTCTATTTTTAAAAAACTTGGAGCTTTATGGAATGAATGATAAAATGGGATGGGTTAAGGAGCCAAGAACCCTTTTCACCTAGTCAGCCCAATGAACCATATGACCTTTAGGCACCCCTTTTACGATCTCGTTTCATAAGGACATTTTTCTTTTTCATTTACACCATCCAAATCCGGTTGTTTATTAGGGTTAGGGGTTAGTTTTATAATTAAAAAAACAACAAAAAAACAAATATTTTTCTGTTAACAAAGAACCGGATTTTGACGGTGTAAATGAAAAAAATGTCCTTATGAAACGAGATCGCAAAAGGGTGCCTAAAGGTCATATGGTCCATCCCAATTTTATAGATTTCATAAAAATAAAGGACTTTTTTTTTTTTCTTACAATTTACCGTTTTCATAAACGAATTTATATGAAATCTTTCACCACGTAAATGGACGTAGTATGTGTTTTGGTGGATATCGCTCACTATTAGGCCCTTATTTTCGTCACTCTCTCATTGTTTTGCCATCCGCCCTGAATCATACCATTATACAACTGTGTGAGTGCAGTGGTATCTTAGAAAACTGGAAAAACATTTGATAGACGAAAGAAGAATTAGTTTCTCAATATCATATTATTGAATAAACTTAATATTTATGATGAATTTACCATCTTTGGTTGTGTAGCGATCATCTAACATACCCAGAATATACACCCCCTTGGTTGTGTAGCAATCATCTAACATACCCAGAATATACACCCCCTTGGTTGTGTAGCGATCATCTAGCATACCCAGAATATATACCCCCTTGGTTGTGTAGCGTTCATCTAGCATACCCAGAATATACACCCCTTGGCTGTATAGCGTCATCTAGCATACCAGAATATACACCCCCTTGGCTGTATAGCGATCATCTAGCATACCCAGAATATACACCCCTTGGCTGTATAGCGATCATCTAGCATACCCAGAATATACACCCTCTTGGCTGTATAGCGATCATCTAGCATACCCAGAATATACACCCCCTTGGCTGTATAGCGATCATCTAGCATACCCAGAATATACACCCCTTGGTTGTGTAGCGTTCATCTAGCATACCCAGAATATACACCCACTTGGTTGTGTAGCGATCATCTAGCATACCCAGAATATACGCCCCCTCCTCTGGAAAGTCATTTTTTAAAATGATCCAACCATTAAACTGCATCCAATACTCCGTTCGAGATATACAAAGAATGGCTTTTATTAAAAGAAAACGAAATAGAATTGCGTGGAAGGTTAGGATGAAATCGATTTTTAGATAACAATAAAAAAAAGAAGAAAAGAAAAAAAAAGAAAGAGACAATACACAAGTGGCTGATCAAGCAATTGAAAACGTTTTTCTCGCATTGTTTCTGCATTAAAGTGTTTGAAGAACTCTCCACACATTAATACGAAAGTATTAAAACAGACCGATTTAAGACAACAGAAACAAAAGAAAAAGAATGAGACGTTCGCATATTTTCTTGTTTAGATTTGATAAGACTTGTTTTTAGTTTTTGATTTAACTAATGTAAAATTCTCATTATCTGAATTGGCAAAAACCGTGTAGATCTTGTCAGTCGGAATTGAATCTAACAACAGAGATAAGTAGAAAATAAAACGCTTTTGTCAGTGTTAAGCAAAGAAATTTCTAAATAAGCATCTCGTTGTCTGTTTACAATCGCAATAAATGTAGAATAAGAACGTTTCGTCGAGATAGTTAAGGTGTTAGAAAAACGGCAGGCTTCCATGTAACTTGCGGTTCAATTTATCGCACAGTGTGGTGTAATGGTTAACAAGCTCGTCTCTCAGATCCGTTACTACTGAATAGCGAGTTCGATCCTCGCTGGATAGCTCTTGTGTCGCATTCCAACCATGGCGAACGGGATTGGTAAATATCTACCGTATATAGGTATTTACCCAGGGTAGAGGCGCGTTGTGTAGTAACTGATCTGCGAGACGAGCTTGCTAACCATTACACCACACTGCGCGATAAATTGAACCGCAAGTTACATGGAAGCCAGCTGTTTTTTAACACCTTAACTATCTCGGCGAAACGTTCTTATTCTACATTTATTGCGATTGTAAACAGACAACGAGATGCCTAAAGTCGGTATCAGCCAAACAGCGAGGGAGTCTATCTCCCTTTCACTAGCGCTAGACCAAGGAGATTGTTTTTGTGTTTTTTTTTTGCATCTGAGGTGGAATGCAACACCTATCAGGTCCCCACTTTACCGCACAGATCCCTGTGCTACTCATGTGCTGAGTTGGCAAGGGCCAGTATTGAACCCGGAACCTTGTGATTCCGAGCCGGATGCTCTACCGACTGAGCTACACCCCATATTTATTTATGAATAATTATAATGTTAATTTCATAAACAAAATGTGACTTACGATAGACGTTAATAGTTGCTAAAAGGCAGTTATAGTGGTTACCCTAGAATTCGAATTTAATTCGTTCCAGGAGGCTGCTCGGATTTCAAAAAGTTCGGTGATAAAAAAAAACACTACACATATCACATATAACAGGCTGAGATAGATGGATGGATACATAGATAGATAAATAGATAGATAGGCAGATGGATATAAACAGGCTGAGAGATAGATAGATATACAGATATACACATAGACAGATAGATACATACATTCATACATACAGACTGAGATAGATTGGTAGATTTGAATAGACTGAGATAGATATTATAATCAGACTGAGATATACACATATAAATGAACCGACACACAGACAGACGGACATATTGATAGATATATAGACACATGTATAAATAGATAGATAGATATGAATACTAACACGAGGTAAACAAGCGATTGACACACGAGACATTCTTTCACGAGTATTTCCATCAACAAACTGAACTAACAATGCGTGGAGATGTGGGTCGAAAATTGGGTTAAATCGAACTTAACGGACCTAAATTTCACCATCGTGTATCACCCCACCGAAAGAAAAAAAAATACCAAAAATCAGGGAATTAACCGAATTTAATGAAAATTTCTGTGTTGATATATTAATGAATAAAAGATATAAGTCGCCAGTTATTTCAAAACTTTTACAATTTTTTCAGATCAGTTAACTTTGAACCACATATCTTTGAGGCGTAACACAGGTTCTCAAAGTTAACTGACCTGAAAAAATGTAAAAGTTTTTAAATAAAATAATTAGTGCATTATATCTTTTATTTACTAATATATCAACACTGAAAATTTCATTAAATTCGGTTTATTCCCCGATTTTTGGTATTTTTTTTCTTTCGGCGAGGTGACTTACGATGGTGGAATTTAGGTCCGTTAAGTTCGATCTAACCGAGGTTCGTTACTTCTAATCCTTCAACTCAGCTACGCTCAACAAATTCACATCTGACCACCCTAAATAGCAAGTACAAAAGAATAAAATGAGAAAAATGTATTTACCTTTTTTTAAAAAGATACCGTACATATTCGTGTATATGATGAATTCTAAACACCGAATTTACAAAGAAAAATACCGTCGACCTATACATCTATCTAATCTATATATAACTAAAATTCTATTTATATATATATATATATATATATATATATATATATATATATATATATGAGAGAAAGAGAGAGGATGGTGGCAACAAAATTAGACCATCAGTTTTTTAGGGTAGGTATGAAAAGTTGTTGAGGTTGGTGGCATTAAGTAAAGGCCATTACGATAAACATAAGATCTGGATTTTTTAACCTCGATATATCAATCGCAAAAGCTATAATTCGCGAAAATAAAATTAAGATCCATCCGGAATATGGTTAAAAAAATGCAGCACCATAATAAACATTTAAAAAAAAAATTCCTTAGCCAACTATATAAATATTGACCACCCTACCCCATTTCAGCTCATCTCTTCTCCCTCCACACTCAAAGAATCAAAATTCATATATATATATATATATATATAAAAGTACGTAAATAAACCGTATTTATTTGATATGGCTTTTAGCCGACAATTTTTGGAGGATATGTGCTTAATTGAAGTCATACCTAATTTTTGAAAATTAATTAGTTAATAATTAATAAATTTAGGCGGGCATATATGTTCAAATGTAAGGCTAAACAGATCGAGAAAATGTCAATCCCTGAATGTACATTTCAACCTATTAGGTCTCATCAGCAAGGTTATAGACATGGGAGACTGCTCCGTGTGTGACTCGAAACCTCGACTGCCAAGCTGACAGGCAGAGATTCTAACCACTACACCAGCTTGCCAATCCATATACATATTTATCAATCCCCTCCGCACGAGCAGGGCGCGACACATGGTTAATTTCTTAAGCTGCGTTTAACAGGTTTAAATTCCTTCTCTTATAAAAATGGCACATAATAAGCCACTACGTCGACTTTTTTTTTTACACTATAATTAACGTTTAATAGTTATCCCCCCCCCCAAGAAATTATAATAATCGGGGTGAACACTATGCAGACCCTACAATATTTCGTCGCAAATTGGATTGAGAATGGTTTTATTCGAGCTTTTTAAAGCGTTATTGCAATTGCAAAAATACCGCCACGATGTGCCATTTTTGCCATGTTTCGGAAACATTTAAAACAAAAAAATCCGATGATTATAATGTGGGATTAACTCTCTGGCCTGCTAAGGGATTTCTACCAATGACCACTAGATGGCGTTGCCTAAGCAACATAGCGTAGGATAAAATAAACTCATTATCTTTACTCGCAGAATGGCCTGAAGACGAGACCTGGAACAAAGACTTTTATCCTCAGCTTAATTCGGGCGCATTGAACATGATACTACAAACTACACTGTACACGATGCCTTAAAATTACTTTCATATACAAATTTATGCCTCATAATTCCACATAACCAACAACTTAGTAACTCCTCTCAAATATTTAAGTCTCTCACAAACCTTATTTGTTTAGAAACTTCACTCACACGTGCGCATTATAAAGAGCTTTCCTACATACACATCTTCATTAAGGAGGCGCGTTGTGTACTGGTTAGAGTCGTAGGAAATGGAGTCATCGACTCGAGTTCAAATCCTGGACGAAGCCACAGTTCACAGCGCTAATACCCTTGGGAAAGGTATGAATCCTACTATTCTCTCTCCAGCTATGGGTAAATAGTAGGACAGACTGGACTCTTTAACCTTGGTTAGGCGACCAGTCTAGAATAAAAACTAAATTCAAACCTTTTCAAAATCTCTGCTTGGGATGGTCACAACTAGAATAGGCTCAGTTCTACTTGGTGATCCTTTTGTATCGAATTTTTTAATGTATTTTATTTAGTTTGTTATGCCAATAAAATATGTTCGAATTGCTGTACGTATTGTTTTTCTGTTCATTCTTACGTGGAAATTACAGTTCTCATTCATCTATTTCTCCAACTGTAATTCCTCTACGAAAACTGGATCTTTGACAGCCTAAAACGAAACTTACAACTCTAAAGGGAGCCCTTAACAATACGAGCTATTTTAGAAAAGTTCCATAACGCACTCCTATATACTTGAACAACAACCACAATGTGAAACATGTCAAAACTTTTGACTGTTAAACACTTATTCATGGAATGCAGGTTTTTTGCTCACATCAGAAATCGTTATTTTAAAGCAAACAATATGAAAGATCTATTTGAAAATATCAACATGAAGGACATTCTGTCCTTTTTGAGGGAAATAAAATTATACCATAGAATATAGACATGAAACAAATCAATACCATACAACATGATCCCCAATGGTGCTAACACATTGTCAAAACCAATTACTAAAAAGTATAAAAATAGATACACGACATATATTACTTCTTAACCGTTAAGCATGACATAACCCCAGACAGGTTGATACGCCGTTAAAATCAATAAACAAATAAACGTTCCAGTATGTCAGAAAACTTCGATGTGAGGGGTATTGTTCACTGCGAGTTCTTGCCACAGGGCCAGACGATCAACCAACACATCTACAAAGAAATACTGTGGTGTTTGCTTCGTTCAGTGCGCGAGAAGAGGTGAGAGATGTGACAGGACAACTCGTGGGTACTTCACCATGAAAACGCATCTGCCTGCACTATTCGAAAGTTCCTGGCCAACTTGTCCGACCTAGCTCCATGTTATTTTTTCCTCTTCCCCAAACTCAAGGGGATCATCAAGGGAACCCGTTTTGAGAATATGCACGACATCAAAAAGGCTGTGACAACAGAGCTACGAAGAATCCCGGAAGAATCGTTCCAGGGGTGCATGCATGCGTGGCAGAGAAGGATGGGAAACTGCATCAGACTCCAGGGAGATTACTTTGAAGGGGTTAACTTGTAGTTTGGATTTGAAATAAATTTTTGTGACACCAGTCCTGGAACTTTTCTGGCATACCTCGTATATTATTACTAACCCCTGCACGTATTTGTTAATTAAAATGTGATAATAGGATATATTGTCAATATTTATCTTTGTATCTTCAATGTATAATCTAAATTCTATATACCTAAAAAATCATTCTCTGAATGTTTGAGATGAGGCTTGATGATTAGTATTATCTGCGTTATTTGGACTATTGTCCTCATCTTGTCGGATTCGGGAACGTTCTTTTCGGGCTCGGGAACACATGGCCTAGTGGATAAAGGAGTTAGGTTAAGACAGTTCTAAGTGACAGTTATCTCTAGACTGCAGGTTCAATCCTGGTCAAGGGCAGCAGTAACATAGAATAATAATTAACACAGTTTAACGCCTTTACCGTAGCTATGGTCAGCGGAATGAGGACAGGATACCCCCGTGGACTGAATAAAGGGTTAGGTTCAAAGTTCCGTGATGGCTCCCGAGTTCGAAAAGAAGGTTCCCGAGTCCGAGAAGAAATACCTGAAGAAGGCCGGAGGGCACATCGGCCGAAACCTTGTACAGATAACAATGAATATGAGGACAATAGTCCGAATAACGCAGATAAGCCTAAAAATCAACCATTGACTTTCTTCTCATTAGTTGCCAAAGTTTGCTCAGTCAGTAGAGCGTCCGCCTGGGAACCACAGGGTTCCTAGTTCGATACCGGCCCTCACCAACATAGGGATCTGCACGCTAAAGTGAGGAACTGATGATAGATGTGGAGCTCCACCTCAAAAACATGCAAAAATAATCTCCTTTGTCTAGCGCTAGTAAAAAGGGGATACTCCCTTGCTTTCTGGATGATACCGACGTTAGGCCACCCCGACGACTTCACTTTTTTATTCTAAATGTTGCTACGAGAAGTTAGTTAAGTTCAAATTTATTGTTAAAACTAGCTTAAAAGTCACCATATTGGGCGGCAATTAGGTTAGCTTTATCAATTGAGTACATATTAAATATCATTTTATTTCCAAGTTATAAAAATGGTTATCGCACAAAAAATGTCGGAAAAAATCTCGTAAATAATCGCAGTAATTAAAACTTGCAATCTAAAATTTCAGTGTAGTGGGTCCGGATTCGACCCGAAATGTTTTTAATTTGCTCACGGAATCGGCTTGATTTCAAAATGATATATGTTGGGCTACGATCTCTCGGAGTAAAATCGAAAAAATATCACACACTGACATACGCATTTATTACTAGAGATTGGGCTTTTCAAAAGTATCTCACGGCAGCAATCCCGCTTGTACATTCGATTTTCTATATTTATTTTCAACTAGCAGCGGTTACCCGGCGTTGCCTGGGTAGAGGGGGATTTTTTAAAGTTAGTCCCGCTGATCCATTATTACTTATCACAAGTTAGATCCTCACTGGATGCCCCATAAAATCCCCACATAAATATATAACAATATAGTAAGAAATTTTAATTTACAATTAAAAAAAACAAACAATATAAATGAGGCGATTAATTCAATCAATCAACATCATATTTCAATTACCTTCTGTTACTACATAAATATAAAATAAAATCTTCATTATTTTTGCTCAAAAACCAAGACGTGGTGATATTTAACTCTTAAAGTCCTATACCACCTCATTCCACCTGGCTGGAAGTCACATTCATTTTAACTAATCAGCCCCAAACAATAGCCTTTGTTTAAATTTAATATTAAACGTATGTAGAAATCTTTGATTTAAGGGAAATAATAGGTAACTTTAGATGCAAAGGTAATTTTTAGCCATTTTTTAATATATCCTTATAGGAATCCTCTGGACTTAGAAAAATCTCAACAGGATGTTAAGTTAATGTGTATATATATATTCACTTTGTCGTTAATTGTTTTATTTTCGAAGTTTCCTCCGGACATACATATACACACAAATGCCCTTTATATATGTATATCGAATGTATTATGTTAGTATTTAGCAAAATATTTGCCGCGGTACATATACACACACCCGCGCCTCGTGTTGCATATGCAAAACGAACATAAAAATAGCTCCTGTTATAATAGAGTATTTGAGATCTTTGGAACAGGAATTTAACTTTTATTTTCAATCCTTAAATACAGAACATTGATTAGATTCAAAATCTATGAGAACTGAAGTCTGGTTATTCTTGGTAGGAATTGCTTAATATGTCTTTTTTTAATATTGTAATCCTTTTAGAACAGTCTCCTAAACAATGCACCACATGCATATTTGTGCACTTCAAGATCTGGTATCTGGATGCATTATAAAAAAAAAGTGTATGCAAATGTGTGCACTTTAAAAATCAAGTATGAAGAATTGCATATTGATAGACTTTAGATTTCTATTGAAAAAGAGTTTATTTCAAGAACGTACAAAAAAGCTTTAACTATTTTCAGTCTGGTTTCTTCTTTATATCTATTTGAATTGTGATTTTCTTGTTAATAACATTAAATACAAAAAAAAAAAAAAAGAAAGAAAGAAAGAAAAGAAGTCTTCCGTGCATTGAAGAGAAAATGTGTCTGTTTGTCTTATGTACGTTCCAATATAGAAAAAAAATGCTTAGAAACACGAAATTCCTGTTTCTCATTGATAACAATTTTTAATTCAACGATAAAAAAAAAAGTTATTTCTAATGTTCAGCAGTTTAAATTATCTTTCTAAGATGAATATCTTTAAAAATACTTTTTAAATTTACGTACAAATTGCGCTTATATATATATATATATATATATATATATATATATATATATATATATATATATATATAATTATAATTGGGGTAGCGTGGACATGAAGTCAACGGTGCTTGGTTAATGACAGTTTCTCGCCTATGTAATGTTCAAACCAATGGTTTTAAAATCGCATAGGCGAGAAATTGTCAGTAACCAAGCGCTGTTAACTTCATGTCAACGCAACCTCAACTTAGATATACATGGTCTATCAATGATGTTGAGCATTATTTACTTATGAATATACCACACACACATATATATATACATATACATATACATATACATATATATATATATATATATATATATATATATATATATATAGTGTGTGTGTGTGTGTGGCTTGGTAAAATACAATAATATTCGTTATTTGTTATGGTTTAGGGTCCTTATTTCCAAATTTTAAAAAGGGAATTTAATGCAAGTAAAAATATAGTGCTTAAAAATAGGTTGAACATATTGAAATAAAATCTGACTTTAAATAGAGATGTCCAACTAGATAGTCATACAGAAAACCTTCTTAGATACGCATGCTACATTTTCATTGTATTTGTCGAATAAATAATATACCAAATGAGAGAATATAATTCTGGGCTTTATTTTATATAGTTTTACTTTTTATTGTCTTTATGAGTATTACCTAATATTAAAAGTACTAGTCATAAGTATTTGAACAAACAGAGAATATATTTTTATTGCCTAAAATTGAAGAGGCCATGAAGTGGCGTACATAGCATAAAACGTACCTGATTTCTTCGGAAACCTGTGTCTTCGGCCTCTGTACAGGTTAAGTAATATTAACGGCGTGATTCCAGTGGACCATACCCTAGGCTGCACATGCCCCCTTGATTTAAAGGGGCAGTTCTGGATTTATTGTCCAGTGCTTGTGGTGCCCTTCTTGAATGGGAATGCCGATGGGATCTACGAATTTTTTGCACCCACAATCCCATGAGCTTTTGTTCGTGGGTGGTGCCACATTAAAAAGACCTTGTGTCACACCCGCATACGTGGGGTGCGAGGTAAATAACTACCTAGCATAAAAAAGCCGAAAACGGAATAATACATGTATATATATATATATATATTTACCAATCCCTCCGCACGAGCAGGATGTGACACAATGTCAATTTCTTTAGCTGAGTTCAACAGGTTTGAATTCAGAGTTTCCCTTCTCCTAGACCGGTTGCCTAACACAGGTTAAAGAGCCCAGTCTGTCCTACTATTTGTCCATAGCTGGAAGGAGACTAGAATTCATACCTTTCCCAAGGGTATTAGCACAAAGTGAAATGCAATTACCTAAATAATTAAATAAATAATATATATATATATTTACCAACCCCATCCGCACGAGCAGGATGCGACACAAGGTCAATTTCTTAAGCGGAGTTTAACAGGGAATGAATTCAGAGTTTTCCTTCTCCTATACCGGTTGCCTAACCAAGGTTAAAGAGCCCAGTCTGCCCTACTATTTACCCATAGCTGGAGGGAGAGTAGAATTCACACCTTTCTCAAGGGTATTAGCGCTAAGTGAAATGCAATTACCACGTCCAGGATTTGAACTCGGGGCGACGAGTACATTTCCTATGACTTTAACCATTACACCACGCGCTTCCTATAATACATGTATATAAGTATGCAAAATAAGACAAACTGTAGCAACTTTTTTTTCATAAAATTTAATTTAATAATTATTATACCCCCCCCCCCCCCAACAAAACAAAACGGATGAATGAATTACAAAGATAAATGATTTACAAATGGAATTTACGTGCTTTTCTCTTCCCGAAATCTTGAATGACTTCATCAAAATGAATTTTATCCGCAATGTCACGCTCTATGGATGATATTGTTAAAATTGTGTGTTACTGGATAGGACAGTGAGAGATAGAAAGTTGTAAACTTATAAATTTTTACTTTCACCTCATGTTCACGTAGCACTGGGTCGAATTTTCCAATCAGTTGAACAAGCTCCAGAAAAATTTCTTTATTTTCATGTACCGTAAATTGTGCCGCCCGAGGCGAATCGCCCCCACCCGCCCCCTCTTCATACACCACTGGGCCATAAAATATTTTAAATAGGGGTAGAGATCGAATTTAGCTTATTAGTTTGGTCACTCTTCGAAACAGAAGTGTGAGTTTGTTTTTTCTATTTCCTTGGTCGATTTTGAATACGATTTTAGGACAGAAAAAATACAATTTAATTCTATTTATCAAAAATTTCGGACCATATGACCTTTAGGCACCCCTTTTGCTTTGCTGATTCATAAGTACATTTTTTTCATTTACAACGTCAACATCCGGTTGTTTGTTAGGGGTTAGTTTTATAATTAAAAAAAAAACCCTCTAAAAATCGTCTGTTAAGAAGCAACCAGATGTTGACGGTGTAAATGAAAAAAATGTACTTATGAATCAGCAAAGTAAAAGGGGTGCCTAAAGGTCATATGGTCCAAAATTTCTTTTTGATACTTATACATTCAAACGTGACACTCAACCTATGAGACCAGATCCTAGTTATCGTAAATAAAGAAAAAAAAATCCATTAAACTATGAATGTTGCCGTTTCTGGAGACTAAAATGGAATTGAAAAAGGAAAAATCTGGATAAATGCCAGGTTCTTTGCAAAGAAATGAGCAAAAATGGCGGAATGTGGAGGTGGCAATGTTTCTACCATTATTGGCCTACTCAGAAAAATTCTAATGAGCCTTTCAAGAAAAAACAACGGGATATGGATGTGACAACGTTGTCCATCATTATTGGCGTACTTGGAACAGTCCTGAAGAGCCCTTCATAAAAAAATAAACAGAAGAACTGAAACTATATAGAATACAGCATTCATGAAATTATTAGAATACTGGAGAGGGTTCAAGAGTATTGAAAATACTTTTCACTTGATCTTCAGAGAAAATCACTTATTCGTGTATGTGTGTATAAGTGTGCGTGTATGTATCAAAATCAGCACATTGGGGCGATATTTTGTTTCTGCCAACATTTCTGCTTTTCATTTTAAAAACGAATTAAAATTAATTTAATCGATTATTTAAGGTCAAATTTTTGTCTAAGTCGGAAAATAGTCACATAATGAGCATCAGTAAAAAAGCAAAATAACATCACACATGTAATTTATTTTTAATACATTTTAAACTATTTTTTCGGACAATTTTGCTCAAATATATCGTAACATGACGTAAAATCCGTATTTTACAAAATAAATTTAACCCCTCAGAGTGAAAAAAATAATTACCAAAACTTAGAGAATTATCCGATTTTAATGACATTTTCGGTGTTGATTTATTAATGAATGAATAACTGATGAATTATAAAATTCGTTCATTGATAAATCAACATTGAGAATTTCATTAAAATCGGATAATTCCCTGATTTTTTTGTAATTTTTTTTTCAATCAGAAGGGGTTTTAAATTTATTTTGTAAAATACGGATTTTGCGGCAACTTTGGCAGTACATAGTTTAGAGCAATACAATTAAAATACTATAAGAGAATAAAGCAATTTCCTGTCTAATTTGCAACTGAATTATAATTTTGTGGGGACTATGTTCACTCTAAAATAATTATTCTATCATGTAAATTGTTGATATAACAGCGGCAACTATGAAATGATTATTAGAATCTTTCGTGAATAGAAACATTAGTATCATCATGGACCGCTGTCCCAACGGAAACACAACGGGTTCAAGGGTCATCTAGTACATTAATAAAAAATAAAATCAATAAATCAAATAATTTAAATATTGGAAGATGGAGATTATTTATCACAAAGATGAGAGCATTGGCGGGAAGATACCTTTTTTATCATCGACATTTGTAGACAGTTTATTGCAAATCTAAGTATTTTCTTTGTCACGAACATCTGAGTTATGCACAAGAAGAAATTAATCTCTAGGACGCTTCCCATAGAGCAGGGAGCAAACTTTTTTCACGATTAACTGGATAATTGAAAAAATAACGAGCGCGGGTCACATTATTATTGTATTCAATACTTGCTAGCTAGAACGAAAGCTCTGAGAAAAAGATGTAAAATTTTTAAAAATCTTTTCATGGATGAGTGACGTAAGATGCACAAAAACAAATTTAACCAACATATTTATTTTCAAAACATTATCAAAGAAAGCAACGTTCAAATACCGTCGGCAGGCCTGATAAAATGCCTTCGTGGGCCGTATCCGTGGTTTGGTGACCCCTGCCATAGAGGGATGTTGACCATATTTTCTTGGGTCAATTCTTTTAATGTCAAGTTCAACTTTAACCTGATGCTCAACTGTTGTGTCCTTGCGCCAAATAAAGTCATTAGCTCAGTCGGTAGGAAACACAATGTTCCGGGTTCGATACCGGCCTTCGCAAAACTCAGCGCATGAGTAGCACAACTTGAACCTGTGTGGTAAAGCGGGTGTTGCACTCCATCTCAGACGCAAAAACAAACTCTCTGGTCTAGCACTAGCGAAAAGAAGATAGAGCCCCTCGCTGTCTGGTTGATACCGACAATAGACCACTCTACCAACTTTAATTACTAAATAACTAAAAGATAATATCACTAACATCACTGGTACATTATATTATAAATATCTTATGTTACCTTGACACAGCGAAAATGGCAAATCGTAGCGCGGTTTTGTTAGCGCAATCGCGTTAAAATGCTGTAATTTAGAGAATAAAGTCAATTTGCAATCTGGGTTGGGGAGTTCTCGTAGTTTAGTGGCTAACGTGATTGACTATAGCATCGTTGTAAGCGAATTATAATATCATCTCATCGAAATGGGTTAAATAGTACCACTATTTATAATGAAAACGGAAATTCGTCAATAGAACAGAAATTCGTCGGATCGGACAGCCGGATCTCTCCACTAAAAAAGACATTCTTCCAACTGCTGAAATCCCCTGACCAAGTCCTTGCGCTCGCAACATTTTTTTTTCCAGCATTCCTCTGCCAAAGCTCACTCACGTCGCATGTCTGTGTTTTCGTTAGCAAGATCAGAATGCAATTCTGTCGGTATGGGAAGGCAGGTCTTAGATAATGATTAACTGCCCTGACCAATATCCCACATCCGGGCCAATCGCGCCCAGCACTGCCATCGCGATGGGGAATTTTGCATACACGCCAACGAGGTAGTCTGACGTCGAGCTACGACCCACGATGAGGAGGATGCGAGTTCAATCTCTGTAGTCACCTGCTGCACGCCAGACATGTTCGTGCTCGCTTTGAGCTATCGCATATATAATTTCTCTCGCTACACTATTGTTTTTCTACAAGGTTAGCTTTAGCATTAAATAACCCGCGTAGGTTAATATGCCATTAAACAAAGAAACCAAACCAATTTAATAAATACGAGGTTTTCATTCAAACTCACCCGATGGCTATTTATAAAGGTAAATAATTATTACTAATTACCGAGTGTTTTTTTTTCCTATTTATCTTTAAGTAGGGTTTGATATAACATCGAGCTTATTGCCACAGACGGTGGCTTTTAAATAAAGTTTACAGTAAAAGAAAAAGTGTATTATTTCAAGACGTATCATTGATTGATGCAAAAGTTTCTTGCTCATTTTTTTACGTATTCAAATAAATAACATAATTATCCATTCATCAAATGGTAAAAATCATTGCCCAATGCATTTTTATAGTACAAATCATTGCCCAATGCATTTTCATAGTAAAAATCATTGGCCAATGCATTATCATAATAAAAATCATTGGCCAATGCATTATCATAATAAAAACCATTGGCCAATACATTTTCATAGTAAAATCATTGTCCAATGCACATTCATAGCTTTCTACAACTTTGCATCGCCTTTTTAAAAAAAATTAAATTTCTTCATAAAAGAACGATTCCGGTTTTGGTTTGATATTTTTCAATATCTTAAATTTGTTTCTAGCCACGAACTAGCAAAGATATGCACTCTTCAGGTACAAGTATTTAAGTTTTAATGTAATAAAATGTTATATTAAATTAGAAAGGCTCATGAAAATAAATAAGAATGCAGATAAAAATATTTGAAGCACCGTAGCTTGTCTTCAATAAAATCTATTAATAATGGAGATTGTCTGTATTTCTGTCTGTAACAAAAACTACATCATAGCTCACGTCACAATCTTCTTATGCTATATACACCCAAAATTTGAGTAAGCAATTTTAAAAATTGTTTTTTACTCTCGTTCTTTTTCTTTTTGTTTTTTACAGTAACAAGAAGTTAACTAAAAAGTTTCCAATAAATAAACACCTACGATTTTCTGTAAAATTGATGTGGAAAATATTCAAAATGATTGTTTGATCATTACATGCACGCAACATTTTATTTGAGAGGAACGGGGCTCAGTTTTCATTTCAAATCGTTTTATTTTTATTTACCTCTTTAAAAAATATGAGGATTTTGCTTACTTATGACACAAACCCTCTGACATTGAATTTTAAACTCCAACCCTCTCAGGCAATGTCTTTTAAAAATTAATTTTTACGACGCCCGGAGGGTGTTTTCTGTTGCTAGTATGAATAATGCTCTGAATATTATCGTGTCCTGTTTCGCCATTCATACTTTAAACTTTGGTTAAACAGTTTACGATATTATTAATTCATATTTTAGACATTCGAAAAGAGAATGAAAACGTATCGTAGGTAATCAATAAGTAAAGTAAGTAAAGTCGTCAGGGTGGCCTAAAGTCGGTATCAGCACAGACAGCAAGGTAGTATATCCCCTTTTTCACTAGCACTACAACAAGGAGATAATTTTAGCGTCTGATGTGGAGCGCTACAACTACCAGCAGCTCCTTACTTTACCGCACAGATCCCTGTGCTACTCATACATTGAGTTGGCGAGGGCCGGTATCGAACCCGGGACCTTGTGGTTCTTAGTCGAACGCGCTACCGACTGAGCTAATCGGGTCAGCAATAAAAGAAGAGATAACTTAACGGTCAAGTTACACACCGGATCACTGAAGTTAAGCAGCGATGAGCATGTTCAGTACTTAAGTGGGTGACCAGCTGGTACTGTAACTAACATAACACCTGTGTGCCAGGCTAAGAAAAACTAAGTTAATAACAAGAAAGGACGATACAAAAAGGACATTAGAGATATCTTTACTCTTGAATTATCAGACCGCTTTAGCTCAGTCGGTAGACCACTCGCCTAGGAATCGCAAGTTTCCTGGCTCGATACCAGCCCTCGCCAACTCAGGGCACGAGTAGCACAGGCATCTGTGCGGTAGACATGAGTCTTTAGCCTTGGTAAGGCAACCAATCTAGGAGAAGGAAAATTGAAAGGGCCGGTTTAGCTCAGTCAGTAGAGCTCTTGACTAGTAATCGCAAGTTTCCTGGCTCGATACCGGCCCTCGCCAACTCAGCGCACGAGTAGCACAGGGATCGGTGCTGTAAAGTAAGGAGCTGATGGTAGGTGTGGCGCTCCAACCCAGACGCAAAAACAATCTCCTTGGTCTAGACACAAAAACAATATCTTTGTTTTGCGTCTGATTCGGAGCGCCACACCTACCATCAGCCCCTGTACATGAAGTAGGTATTTATTGTCTCTCTTCTTTGCCCTCTTTCCTCTCTCTTTCTTCTTATAGATGTGACACAAGGTAGAAAACATAGAGCATCCAATAATGTATCGTCGTCGGGGCGGCCTAATATCGGCATGAGCCATACAGCGAGGGAGTCTATCCCCTTTTCACTAACGCTAGACCAAGGAGATTGTTTTTTGCGTCTGAGGTGGAGCGCTACACCTACTATCAGCTCCTTACTTTACCGCACAGATCCCAGTGCTACTCATGCATTGAGTTGGCGAGGGCCGGTATCGAGCCAGGAAAAATTGCGATTCCTAGGCGAGTACTCTACCGACTGAGCTAGTGAAAAGGGGATAGACTCCCTTGCGGTCTGGCTGATATCGACATTAGGGCTACCCCGTCGACTTTACTTTTTACTTACACTTGAATTGCATTTGATCGAATCTGTAAGAGTTCAAGGATGAGATTTTTCGAATGTTCATTTTAGATGCTTTATCAGTTTTCCGCTGTGGCATTCCTGCTGGGTGGTTGGGGCAAAAACCACTAGATCAATTCCAGGGGGCTTCCCCTCCCCCTAGGCAGCACCTACCCTCTTGCATAAAACGGGTAAGGGTTGAATTCATTGCCTGGAGTGTTCCTCTAGAGAAATGACGAAAGAACGTGAGCAAATATTTCACCACCCTTCTCCGGGAGGTTTGCTTCCCGCTGGGCACTTCACATTGTAACGATCTTGTATCACATTCTGGTATTGTGGGGAGCTAGATAAATACCGTCTTGATCAGTTTGCCTTTCCTTTTTCTTCTTCATTTCTTTTTTCTTTTCTTTTCTATGTCTTCTCTTTCCTTTGTCTCTCGTCTTTCCTCACTTTTTCGTCTTTCGTCTTTCCTCTCTTTCCTTTGTGTCTCTCGTCTTTCCTCTCTTTCCTTTGTGTCTCTCGTCTTCCTCTCTTTCCTTGTGTCTCTCGTCTTTCCTCTCTTTCCTTTGTCTCTCGTCTTTCTTCTCTTTCCCGTCTTTCTTCTCTTTCCTTTGTCCTCTTTCCTTTGTCTCTCTTCTTTGCCCTCTTTCCCTTGTCTCTCTTCTTTGCCCTCTTTCCCTTGTTTCTCGTCTTTCCTCTCTTTTGTCTCTCTACTTTGCCCTCTTTCTTTTGTCTCTCTACTTTGCCCTCTTTCTTTGTCTCTCTTCTTTGCCCTTCTTTCGTCTCTCTTCTTGCCCTGTTTCTTTCGTCTCTCTTCTTTGCCCTGTTTTCTTTCGTCTCTCTTCTTCCTCTTTCCCTTGTCTCTCTTCTTTGCCCTCTTTCCCTTGTCTCTCTCTTTGCCCTCTTTCCCTTGTCTCTCTTCTTTGCCCTCTTTCCCTGTCTCTCTTCTTTGCCCTCTTCCCTTGTCTCTCTTCTTTGCCTTCTTTCCTTTGTCTCTCTTCTTTGCCCTCTTTCCTTTGTCTCTCTTCTTTGCCCTCTTTCCTTTGTCTCTCTTCTTTGCCCTCTTTCCTCTCTCTTTCTTCTTTGTCCTCTTTCCTCTCTCTTTCTTCTTTGCCCTCTTTCCTCTCTCTTTCTTCTTTGCCCTCTTTCTTTCGTCTCTCTTCTTTGTCCTCTTTCTTTCGTCTCTTATTTCCTCTCTTTCCTTTCTCTCCTCTCTTCCTTTGTCTTTCTTATTTGTCCTCTCTTTCCTTTGTCTTTCTTATTTGTCTCTCTTTCCTTTGTCTTTCTTATTTGTCCTCTCTTTCCTTTGTCTTTCTTATTTGTACTCTCTTTCCTTTGTCTTTCTTCTTTCCTTTGTCTCTCTTCTTTGCCTTCTTTCCTTTGTCTTTCTTTTGTCTCTCTTCTTTGTCTTCTTTCTTTTGTCTCTCTTCTTTACCCTCTTTCCTTTGTCTTTCTTCTTTACCCTCTTTCCTTTGTCTTTCTTCTTTGTCTTCTTTCCTTTGTCTTTCTTCTTTGTCTTCTTTCCTTTGTCTTTCTTCTTTACCCTCTTTCCTTTGTCTCACTTCTTTGCCTTCTTTCCTTTGTCTCTCTTCTTTCCTTTGTCCCTCTTCTTTCCTTTGTCTCTCTCTTTTGTCTTTCTTCTTTGCCCTCTTTCTTTTGTCTCCCTTCTTTCCTTTGTCTCACTTCATTCCCCCCTTTTCTTTCTTTCCCTCTCCTCTATTTTGCTTGTCTTTCTATGTTCTTTTCTTCTCTCTTTTCCCCCTTGTACCTTCTCCTTTCTTGTACTATCATTGTCTACCTTTTTTTCTTGAGCTTTCCCTTCCTATGTTCTGTTGTTTTTCTTTTCTTTCTGCTTTCCATTTCTTTATTTTTATCTCTTGTCTTGTTCTTCCCTGTCCCTTCTTCCCCTCTTTTGGTTTTCCCTCTCAGCCCTTTGCTTTTCCCTCTCAGCCCTTTGCTTTTCCATCTCTTGTTTTTTGAGTCTTCAGCAACCCCTGCCGACTGGGACTTTAGAATATACCGACTGCACCTCTGGAGAAGGATAAGATTCACCCAATGCGGCCACCTGTTGGTCGGGGGTGGCAACCCGTGATACTTAACGATGGAACCCAGGTAGATGAGCAGTACATGACATGCAACACTCCACTTTGGTCCTTACTTAGGCTAGACGGGAGGTTGGAGAGACCCGCTTCGATCAATCGGTTGGTCTTGTCAAGCCCTAGCACCTATATGATTGCCCCAACCTTATTGCCTATATGGCAACCCCAACCCTTTTTATCATATGGGTGCTAGAAGTCAATGGCTGAAGGTTTTCATGTTATGGGAAGGACGTTAAACTCAGATGGTGAGGTTACAGTTATTGGAGGTCTGTGGAATGTAGAGCATCCTTTTATCACCATTGCTCTCTGGTCCACTTTGACCCGAAGTGGTAGTACCTGTTAGGGTCCCATCTATGGGTTAAATAGAAAAATGTATTTATAAAAAAATGGGTTTCCTTTAAGAATTAATTTATTTCAAAACTTTGACGGCATTAAATGACCCTCTGAGGTTGATATGCCGTAAAACAAAACAAACCTCTTCGCCATTTGCTTTTGACTTTGTTGATTTTCTCGGTTATTTCCAATAATTCCAACATAAACAAAGGGGAACCACTCTTGACTGATAAATTATTTATTTTCCCTAAACCCTAACACTAACCCTAACCTCGTATTCTTTTTCCCCTAGTAGATCAATAGATGAATAAATAATTTATCAGTCAAGAATGGTTCCCCTTTATTTATGTTGGAGTTATAGGAAATAACCTTTTTCTTTCTCCATCCTTTGTTTTTTCCACTCTCTTTTCTTTTTTGTCCTTCAGTCCCACTTCGTTTTTCCTCTTCACATATCACTTTTTCAACTCTTCTATTTTTCTTCTTTGTCCTTTGCTTTCCTCCCTTTTTTGTTGTCCTCTCCATCGTTCATTTTACTTCCATTTATTTTCCTTCGTTTTTCTCGCCCTTTGTCCATTACTTTCCTTTCTTTCGTTTTTTTCCTCTCCATCATTTTCTTTCCTCCTTTCCATTTTCCCGGTCTTTACTTTCCCGCTCCGACTCCATATTTTAAAAATCTGTTCCATTTTCCTCTTTTTCTCTTCCCTTCTTATCTCCCTTCACTTCCACGATGATATCTTCTTTTCTGATAACTTCAATTTTTTCAAAATCTTCAAATTTATCTTTGACAATTCCTTAAATCTTTTCACTTGTCTTTACACCCCTCTTCCTAAACGCTGACATCTTTTTCAAGATGTCCCCTTAAATCCCCCCGCGCCATCTTCGGTCTCTTTCTTGCTATCATTACTGATGTCTCCAATTTTCGTTTTCAACTTAAAACTTTCCGAAAAGGACAATGCATTAATTAATTTTCTCACAGCTTAAAGATATTTTTAGAATGTGTCATTCAAGAATTTAGAGAGATCACTTCTCACCCTACCTTTTCTTTTCTCATTAAAAAAACAACAAAAATACTTCCCGGTCGAATCCCCTTGTATTATCATCTTATTTTCCCTTTATTGCTCTTATGTCAAGGAATATTTTTGTTAAGATTCTATTTTGCTCGCACGACAACTATAATCTTATTTTAGATTAAAACGATTGATTTTTTGTTTTGTTTGTTGCATAACTCCTTGTGTTTATGGACTCTTTGTGTTTGGTCTTGATCCGTGGCTAAGAATATGTTATCCTTCGGCGCTAGGAATTAGTGTTCAGGTCCTAAATAAAACACAAAGATCAAATGTCAAATTGATACGGAAACATATTCAGAAGAGGAGGAGAAGGTTTTAAATTGGTTAGCTTGGTTGATTTTATGGCATGTCAGCTATCTTTATTTTATGCCAACACCAACCTTTTTTTTTTCTCCAAGCAATTATATGGTTTCAAGTAACTATTCCTATTTATGGTTTGGTTTGATTTGTTTTACGGTATATCAACCTCAGTGGGTCATTTAATGCCGATAAAATTTTGAAATAAATTCATTCTTAATGGATACTCAATTTTTTTATAAACACATTTTCCTATTTAACCCATAGATGGGACACTAACAGGTACTACCACTCCAGTCAGGCTGAAGTTTTGGAGAATATGGACATTATATTCCCAGGTCCATTCTGATCCAGAAACTTTTAGAATATACACATTGAAGTGAATATTAAAATAAATAAATAAAATATATTTAGTATTGTAAAATAACGGGTGCAAGAAAAATAAAACATTTATTGCAAAAACACGGACATAAAATGAGGGTTCAGTTTATTTTATGGTAGGAATTTACGAGGAACAAGTTAAGGATTACTAAAAACGGACCATATGACGTTTAGGCACCCCTTTTACGATCTCAATTATTGGGGACATTTTTTCCATTTACACCGTCAAAATTGACGAGGGCCTGTATCGAACTAGGATACTTGCGATTCCTAGTCAAGCGCTCTACTGACTGAGCTAAACCGGCCCTTTTCCTTCTCCTAGACTGGTTGCCTTACCAAGGCTAAAGACCCATGTCTGCCCTACAGAAGAGACAGATACATGCCTTTCTCAAGGATTAGCACAAAGTGAAATGCAAACAGCCTCGTCCAGGATTTGAACTCGGGTTACTGAGTCCATTTCTTACGACAGTAACCGTTATCTATACATATATAAAGGGCAGTTGTGTGTATCTGTATGCCCGGAGGAAACTTCGAAAATAAAACAATTAACAACAAAGTAAATATATATACACATTAAATATCACCAGGGCTTGGTTTTTGAGCCAAAATAATAGAAATTTAATTTATATTCGTGAAGATAATTAAAAATTTAAATGATAATAGCATGGAATTATTTTTTTTTTTCATTTAATATTTTAGATAATAGACATTAACATTTCTTTTCAGAGTAGCTGGATCAGTGCAAGGTCTATTTTTTTACATAAGGATTTAAATGGGGCATCCCACGAGGATTCAACTCACAATTCAGTAATAATAGATCTGTGGGACTAACTTTAAAAAATCCCCCTCTACCCAGGCGACGCCGGGTAGCCTTTGCTAGTGTACTATAAATGTAAACACGTTTATTAAGACTTGTGTCCGGAAAAACGTCATGGAAGAGATGATCATTATTATGGATTCTGACTTGAAAATTTTCAGCTAGATATCTACTTTATATGATTAAATAAACTCGTTCGGTGACACTAACCTAATGAACAAAGGAAGAGTCCAGTTACTTTAATTGTAAATAGACCCCCTCACTAAAAACTTTAAAAGGTTTGGAAAGTTTTTAAAAACTCATACGCTAAGACATGCTCCGGGATACCATTAGTAACCACAGAAAATTTGGTGATAATTGCTCAAACCGCCATTGAGTTATGTGTTGACAGAGGGACAAAAAAGACATTTGGTGAATAAAATTTAAAATTACTAATTTTCCTCTCTACACTTTTTCGGATCGGCTTTTAAAGTGAATTATGTCTAAACTTACATCCGAATTGATTTTTAGAATCCAACATTTACCACACCTACTTTCTTACTCATTTACCTGTCTAGAAAAACACAGACACATAATAATTAACAAAACAACATTAAAAAAAAAAATTTTTGACCATATGACCTTGAGGCACCCCTCCGCGATCTCGACTCACAAGGACACTTTTCTCGTTTACACTGTCAAAATCCGGTTGTTTGTTAGGGTTAGTTTAAAAAAAAAACACTCTAAAAATCGTCTGTTAACAATTCTCTGACGAAGCTTTGTGTGTGTGTGTATATATATATATATATGTATATGTATATATATGTATATATATATATATATATATATATATATATATATATATATATGTATGTTTTTATAATTAATTAACAAATTAGGTATGACTTTAATTAAGCACATAATCTCCCAAAAATTGTCGGCCTTCGCCATTTCAAACACCTTGTTTGTTCACTTCATATATATATAATATATATATATATATATGTGTGTGTGTGTGTGTATATATATATTCGCCCAGAGATTTGATGATGACTTTAATTAAGCTGAAACTTAGCAAATGTATTACAAACGTGATTTATTTATAATGGTGAAGGCTTGTGTAGAACCAAGCAGATAAATAAAAGAAATGTGAAATTAATAGATAGTCTAGGTACTTACTCCTTGATTCGAACGAGAACCAACTGAACCTTTCTTATAACATTAAAGCTGTTTTTCCATTGATACTCATTGTTCTGGGATAAGCGTTAAATTTTTAGATTTATCATAAAAGAACGCAGATTAAAAAAACCAAAACAAAAACCGAAAAGTAATAGAAGAGAAAAGAAAAAAAACCCAAAGAGTCAATAATCAAACCTGATTGTTAAAGCGTATGTTGGAAGAGATTTCGACAAAATAACAGAAAGAAATAGCGAGTTAATTCATTTGATATTTCTTTTTGCTTGGCTACAACAAAGACGAAGACAAAGGCGAACAACAAGAGTCGATAATTTTATCAATTCTTTCAACAGGCGAACAATAAAAGCCGTTGGGTTTGCTCTTCACATTTTTTTCGCCGTTAATTTGATTTTTGTCCGGACAAACAACTTTAAAAACAAAAACAAAAACAAAAAAAATGGTGGAATCGAAAACTTTATCGAGCGCTGATATGAAAATTGTTAATGACATATACAAAAATCAATCTGTTTTATTTCATTTTTAATTTTTTTCAAAACCAGTAAAAATCGGTTATAAACTATATATATATATATATATATATATATATATATGAGAGTACGTAAATTAACAATGTGTTTATTTGATATGGCTTTTTAGCCGACAATCTTTGGAGGATATGTGCTTAATTGAAGTCATACTTAATTTTGAAAATTAATTAGTTAATAATTAATGAATTTAGGCGGGCATATATGTTCAAATGTAAGGCTAAACAAATCGAGAAAATGTCAATCCCTGAATGTACATTTCAACCTATTAGGTCTCATCAGCAAGGTTATAGACATGGGAGACTGCTCCGTGTGTGACTCGAAACCTCGACTGACAGGCGATATATATATATATATATATATATATATATATATATATATATATATATATATATAATCCCCACCTGTCAGCCTAGCAGTTAGGGTTCGAATCACACACAGAGCAGTTTCCTGTCTATAACTCTGCTGATGAGGCATAATATGCCGAAATGTACATACACAGATCGACTTTTTCTCGATTTGTTTACGCCTTACATTTAAACTGATATGCTCGCCTAATTCATTAATTAATTTTCAAATTAGGTATGACTTCAATTAAGCACATATTCTCCCATATAGTGAAACATTTGAAAAAACACAGGTTCAAATAAAATGAGTGATATTTATTCAGCTAACGCTGCAGTGTTTCAATCTGTTTAGTAGATCTTCTTCAGGGCTTTTGTTGATATAAGGAAAAGAACATTTTTTCACAGAATAATAGAAGATCTACTAAACAGATTGAAACACTGCAGTGTTGGCTGAATAAATATCACTCATTTTATTTGAACCTGTATTTTTTTCAAATTTTTCACTATATTACATACCGTCGGATTCACTTCCATTTTTCTCTTACACATATATATATATATATATATATATATATATATATAATGTGTGTGTGTGTGTGTGTGTGTGTTGAAAGGAAAAATAAAGGAAATAAATTTTATTTTGTTTTTTAAGATAATAATAAAAGATAGAGTATATGTGTACATGGATAAACTCCTGGCCGAAACACGTGTCAGTAAAATAAAATAAAATAAATCTATTTAACCATTCAGCATTTTCTTTCCTTTATTTTCCCTTTCAACATACCGTCGGATTCGCTTCCATTTTCAACTTGTATATATATATTGTAATGATTTTTTAAAAATCTCTTGAAGGAAAGTAGAAAGTGGCTTTTATTCCTACCCTCCACCTCTTTTTTGTATATTGTGCATACGGCTTATTTCAAATTTTGGACAGCATAAATTTGCCGTATGAATTCCGCGGATTTACCGTGAATAAGATAATGAAAACAAAGGCAGTACTAACAAATGGGCGACATTTTGATCTAAAAACGTTTTTATAATAAAACGGTTATATAATAAAAGTAGTGCATTATTTTCAATTATACAAAGCATATTTATTTATCGTCCCTTAACACGTGTGCGTGTGTATATATATATATATATATATATATATATATAAGAAGTTCCGCAAAATGTATTGTTTTTTTAAAATTTTATTTTTACATTAGCGACACGTGTTTCAGATTTTTCTGATGTCTTCTTCAGACGACCTTCTTTTTATAAAATATTTTTACGGACCTTCTTTCTTTAAAATTGAATATTTAATTTTACCCCGTTGGACCCATAACACTTATATATATATATATATATATATATATATATATAATCAATGTGTATGGTTGGCATTATTGTACTTGAAAAAGCGGTAGTAATCCAACGTATAGTGTTATTAGAAGAGTGCTCAATATCTGTGATAGAGCGTTAATAGATAGATAAATGAATAAATAAAAGGTTTAGCTTTTTTTATTTAATGATTGTTCTAATAAATAAATAAAAAAGCTAAACCTTTTATATATATATATATATATATATATATATACACCATCAACACTTACATTTAGAATATTTCGACTGCACCTCTGTAGAGTAGTAAGACCCCCTAAATGGTGCCACCAGTTAGCTGTGGGTGTCGACCCGTGATGTTTAAGGACGGAATCCTGGTGGCTAAACAGTTCATGACATGCAACACTCCACTTTGGCCCTTACTGACGGGTGGTCAGAGAGGCCTCATCCGATCAATCGACTGGTCACGTCAAGCCCTAGCAGCTATATGATTGTTCCAACCGCATTGCTCTTATCGCACCCCTAAAGAAGCCAGAAGTATAGGGTTGTTTGGTTGTTTTGTTTTACGGCATATCAACCCTTTTCGAGTCATTTAATGCTGAATCAAGTCATTTTGATAAACAAAGGACTCAGATTGCTTACAGTACCTGCTGTTGCTTAAATGGTCACTCATCTGACTATTGAACAGGCTCATTGCTGCTTAAACTTCAGTAATCTAGCGGGAACCGGTGCTTTCAACGTGACTTGACCGTAAAGAAGTATAGGGCACACAGTGAGAATAAACTCACTAGAAATGGTCTGCTATCCTAGCTTGCTAAATATTATCCCGTGTGCGAGCACACACACTTACACATGTGATTGATTTATAATGGTAAAGGTTTGTGTGTAGAGTCAGGCACATTTTTGAGATGAGATAATAAGAGGAGAATTTGTGTATCCCTACGCCACAAATTTCCTGCACAGCACTTATGGAACTCAAGAATAGTCCATTCATACATTTGGGTGATTCCATTCCCTGAGTCCTGTTTGGCTGCTATGATGATACTGGCAGTAGGATTGGAACAAGGTTAGATCCGAATTACGGCGCCTAAATGGACTATTTTGAGTTCCATAAGTACGAGTTGTTTTGAGCACTAGTTCAATTGTGCTTAGCCAGTTGCTGTTGTCCAAACCAACAGACTTCAACAACTACCATGTTAGCCGTTACACTACAAGCCTATAGCATAGCAATAGCATAATCTTTACAGATCACTGCCGTCCCTCACAATCCTATAACCCCACCACCAGAACCTTTCCTCTCATGAGCCCTCAAATGGCTCATCAATCCCGATGCAAATCCACAAAGTTTGATGCAAATATGACATAGGAAGGAAGTCCTTCCCACTGGGTCAGAGGAATCAGATGATACAATTTGATGATTATGCACACCATATATCTCTTACGACCAGAAACCGACTTACAGACATTGTTACAGATTGCATAACATATTGTTTGTTCGTGGAGTGTGCATGAATTGTCCCTGATGAGATTTCCTATGATTGACATATCCAGAAAGTAAAATCAATCACACGTTTGGCATTTCCAACCCTCTGTGTTTTCGCCAATATATATATATTAACATACACTATTAAAATTGCTACTTAGTTTCACACTATAAGGTGATCTTCAAGCAATTAAAATATAATTAGAATGAACATGATTCTGCTAGTATACAGAGTTCAATCCTTATTAATATATATTTCTGATAGGCAATATCTGTATTTAGATTAATATTATGCTAAAAAAGAATCGATGCAATAACTGTATCCAATCGATTAAACCCACACAAAGGGATAATGAAATTATTTTGTTTTGTCTTACTCTATGACAGGGGTTACCAAACTACGTCCCCCGGGCCGAATCCGGCCCACGAAAGTATTTCATCAGGCCCAGCGACGGTACTTGTGTTACATAATAATTGGATCCCTAATACATTTTTAAGGTAGTGTAGAAATCATTATGGCGATCAGTACAGCTGATGGCCTTGAGAGTGAGTGACAATGCTTGACCTCACTCTGACCTTGCCTTGCGGGATAAACCGTGAGAACCGGGAACCCTGATAGAAGGCCCTTCCGGTTTAAGGATACTAAGTAAGTAACTTAGTCAGTTAGAACTTAGAAGCCGAGCTAGCAAGATGTAAGGATCCGCGCGCATTGTCTGGTCTGGAGATTTATGAATAAAGTAACATCAACATAAATCGAAGTCTTGTGTTTATTACTAAAAACTACCAATGACACAGGGCTTCTGATAATTAATGATCCCCAACAGAAACCAGACCCGGAATCCTCAATAGAAGACCAGACGAGACCTTAGAAGATATACCAGACCAAGATAGAAGATAGACGATAGAAGAAGCAAAGCCAGCCAGAAGAATAGACGACCAGAATAAGAAGTATATAACATATACCTATTTAGTGCCGGTAAAGAAGGCGCTATGCAACACTTGAATTTGTTTGTTAAAACGTACGGAACGCGAGACGTTCTGATACCATTTTCATTTAAATATCATGTTTGGCTTTCTAAATCTTCATGGACTTGACTACTGTAGGTAGTTACAAAATTTCGTGCGTGTGAGCATTTCACTTGTTACGATAATAATGTGACCCGAGCTCATTTTTTTTTTCAATTATCCGGCCCACCGCGAAAAACCTTTTGGGTCCCTGCTCTATGAGATCAAAATCCCCTTATTTCATTTATTTTAAATTCTCTTATTTCATTTATTTAAGCAAGTCCGGAAAGGAACAAGTCATTGTGTCCCGATTACACATTGGTCATACAAGACTAACGCACTCCTATATACTCAAACAAGAACAACAACCACAATGTGGACATGTCACACACCTTTGACAGTTAAACACTTATTCATGGAATGCAGGTTTTTTGCTCACATCAGAAACCGTTATTTTAAAGCAAACAATATAAAAGATCTGTTTGAAAATATCAACATGGAGGATATTCTCTTTTGAGGGAAATAAAATTATACCATAGAATATAGACATGAAACAAATCAATACCATACAACATAATCCCCAATAATGCTAACCTATTGTTAAAACCAATTACTAAAATGTATAAATATAAATACACGAAGTGTATCACTTCCTAACCGTTAGGCATGACATAACCCCAGACGGGTTGATATGCCGTTAAAATCAATAAACAAACATAAACAAACTTATTTCATGAACGTCGCTAACTTTTTCAGCTTTCTCTCAGAAAGATTAACAAAACGATGCCAATTTTAATAGCCGGCAAACTCAGGTTATCTAATTAATTGGTTTTTGCATTTTCGAGGACGAAAAGTACCTCGAATAACTTTTGATCATTTTTTTAGAAATTTGTCTTTTAAAATTCAGTCCCCTTTCCGAGGGCTCGAATATATAATTTTAACTGAAAATATTTTTGGCATCGAAGATTACACTAACCGCTCCCCGCCCCGCCACAGCAATTAGTCTCGAAAATTTACTTTGCGTCCTACAAGCCGACGGTTACAGCTTTTTTTTTCCTGCTTTAAAAAAAATTTAATCTAATTTTTTTTTTTTTTTTTTTTTTTTCAAATTTTTGACTAATGCAGGGGTAGGCTCTTGAGCCATTAATGTCTTCCCTGTCGGAAATTAAGATAATTTTATCTTTTCTCCTTCCACATTGAAAGGTTCACATACGGTCATGCGCAATCGAGTTTGGCTTTAAAAAAAAAAAAATTTTTTAATCAAAGAAGGTTTTGTCTGAGTCGATTTAAAATATATACCTGAATTCAAATACCCACGAATGTGTTCGCTGGTTATTCATTTCCGTAAGAGCTTGTTGGAATTTTTGTTTTCTTTTTACATGTTATCCTTTGTTTTTAAACCCCTTATGTTAACGGGCAAAGCAACTGAGATGAAACCCCCCCCCCAAAAAAAAAAAAAACAACAAACAAACAAAAACACATAAAAAAAAACAACAAAAATCTACACGACAAACTGAGTGCGATTGCAAGACGAATGTGAAAACTTGTAGCTTAGCCTTTTGTTTTCTAAAAGAAAAAACTTACTCTTCCGTCTTTCATTGCTAAATTTTCCTAATTAGTTAAAATAGGAAGTAAAGAATAAAATGACAATTATTTCTTCTTGTTAATCGATTTCTTATGAGATTCAAAGAAAAAAAATGATAGAATAATTATTCATGACAAAATTGATGATTCTTTGTTGTAATGGGTACGTAATTATATATCTGAACGAGTGGGATATATATATATATATATATAATGTGTGTGTGTGTGTGATTGGTAAAGAAAAATGCTTAAAAATCGTCAATTTTGAGGTTATAGATCTATTTATGCCCACAGGTATCTGTTTACCTATGAGTTTCATCAGACCGCAAACTTTATTGAAAATTGTAAACAGATAATTCATGAGGCTTTATATAATATATATATATATATATATATATATATATATATTTCTGGGGATTCCTGAAAAGATATCGGGTTTCAGTTCTTCTCATCTTTTTAAGGAGGGGTATTTTGACTGAGTGGTGAGGGTGATGATGTTGCCTCTCTGGGTTGTTTAATCCCCTCAATAAATTCTTACTATGCGGGATCGGCTTACCTTATTGCTTTGGCTGTTGGAATTTTAAATTTTTTATTCCTTCTGACTGGTCATTTTTAGTCAAGGGTTTACTTTATTCTTTCATGTGCCCCTTCATAAAACCTCATAAATTTCAACCCTTTTAACATAGCATTTCCACAAACAAAATGGGGGGCGGCATATTTCAAACATATATGTATAACTGAAACATATTACCTAACTACGTTTCACCGCCCTGTCGGTGGGGCATTAGAATGTACCGACTGAACCTCTACAGAGGGGTAAAACTCCCCAAATGGGGTCACCTGTTGGCCGTGGGTGGCGACCCGTGATGCTTAAGGATAGAATCCAGGTGGATGAGCAGTTCATGACTTGCAATACTCCACTTTGGCTCTATCTTGGGCTAGACGGGCGGTCGGAGAGCCCCCCTCCGATCAATCGGCTGGTCACGTCAAGCCCTAGCACCTATATGATTTTCCCAACCCTATTGCCCTTATGGCAAGCCCCAACCCCTTTTTATCATATGGGTGCTAGAAGGCGGCGACTGAGGGACTACATATCCTGGGAATGACGTTAAACTCTATCTGATGGTGAGGTTCCAGTTTTGGAGGTTTGGGGAATGTGGAGTACCTCTTCATCACCATTGCTCTCTGGTCCACTCTGACCCGGAGTGGTAGTACCTGTTAGGGTCCCATCTATGGGTTAAATAGAAAAACATGAGTTTATGAACAAAATTGTATTATGCATTAAGAATGAATTCACAACTTTGTCGGCATTAAATGACCCACCGAGGTTGATATGCCGTAAAACAAATAAACAAACTAACTACGTTTCACCTAAAGTATCTCCATGATAATTCTAACTCTACATATTATCTTAGCCGCCTCTTTCGGTGTTTTTTTTTCTTTTGATCTGTCGTTTTGGTGCAGTTTGATTTTTTTTAAAACGGTAAGGTATTTTCTTTGCATTTTTTTCAGGTACTTGTTTGTAATATTTCTTCATTTACAGATTGGATTACGTTTTTTCTCAATGCCCAAATTATATATATATATATATATATATATATATATATATATGTTAACATGCAGTAATTTATATTAACAATTATCCTCATCTTGATTGTCAAAATCACAACGTTTCAGTCGTTGTATTATTCAGACTTCTTCAGATGCCTGTCGAATTCGATCATGTTCAGCGAATCTCGAACGAACTTTTTATCCGTATGGATGAATAGTGTATGCTTAAAAGTATCTTGTGTGAGTTAATTATTTTATCCTTGCCCAACCCACTCCGCGCTTCTGTTCGTTCCGCTGGATTTCACTGCCTGACCCAAAGATTGAACTCCTGCCCATTCAGTAAACTGCTACGCTTATATCAACGCTTTCTTTTTTGGAGTCTTAAACTTAATGTTTGTAGTTTCTTGTTCAAAGACTCCTACGTGAGGTGCAACTTAATGCTATGCCCATTGAAAAGGTTATCAGAGCCTACCATATGTTTCCTAACAACGAACTGATTTACAACATTCTGTTTTCGAAATACTTCAGTAAGAATTCTTTATCCAGTGTTTGTATACAACGAAGTCTGTATAATCAATATTTTGAGGCAAGTGTATGTATTGTTTCTTTTAAGAATTTTAGAATTATGGGATAATATTTCTTAAGCTTAGTTCAGTCTGGCACAAGGTCATATTTGTAGAGCACGTAGAGGATACAACTCCCTATACTTACACCGCCTCTCGGGGGTGGTCCAGAGTGCTTCGGTCTCTGGACCGGATAAGTAATATTAACAGCGTTGATCCCAGCGTGCTAGTCCCCAGGCAATACTTGCCCCTTTGATTTAAAGGGGCAGGACTGGGTTTATTGCCCAGTGCCTGATTTTGAATTATCTTGGGGATACTTTTGGTAAAACGTAGTTAGGTTGCTTGTTTGAGGGGAATGTCGACGGGATCAACGCATTCTTTGCACCCACCACCCATGAGATTCGGCTTGTGGGTGGGCCCCACATAAAAATGTCCTTGTGTCAAGCCTGCATAAGTGGGATGCATTGCAAATACCCACAACTCACTACACGACTGAAATGTTCTGAGAAACGAGATTTAACACAAGATGTCTATTTCAGATTTAACGTGATTCTGAGTAGTATTCTTGCTTTTTAGCATTAAAAAATAATCTTATCTATGTAGTC
This sequence comes from Doryteuthis pealeii, assembly GCA_023376005.1. Classification (NCBI taxonomy): domain Eukaryota; kingdom Metazoa; phylum Mollusca; class Cephalopoda; order Myopsida; family Loliginidae; genus Doryteuthis; species Doryteuthis pealeii. Next base: position 33,177,842 of record CM042160.1, on the reverse strand, counting down.
TGCTGGTACATTTCTGAAATAAGCTATTTATAATTAATTCGTAGTATAGTATACAAAAGTAGGCATTTACTCAACCAGTTCGCAACCTGGTAGGATGTGACACAAGGTCGAAAGTATGGGGCATCCAGCGAAGATCGAACTCGCTTTTCAGTAGTAATAGATACTAGCTTGCTAACCATTACACCACGATGGGACGCCTTTTTGGTATGGTACGTGGAAGTATTTTATTTATTGCTTTATAGGCTGACTTCTGATTTAGGTCGGAAAATTAAAACGGAAAGTTTTTTGGTGGTACCCAATGACAGTTTAAATACAGTCTATGAATTAACATTTTGGGTTACGGTTTTAGGGGATTAAGGTTGTTTTTAATTACGTATTGCTTAAAAAATAAATAAACAACACAAAAAAAAACAACAAATTACTATACATTTAATGTTGAAAAATATTTTTTTAAAACTAAGTTTAATTGAGATTATACATTGCAATACTAACACAAACAACTGTCTCAATAATAGATTCAATAATTAATTTCAATGGTTAATTAAAAGTATAGTAATTTTTTTTTTGTTGTTGTTTATTTTTTTAAGCAATACGTAATTAAAAACAACCTTAATCCCCTAAAACAGTAACCCAATTCGCAAAATGTTAATTCATAGACTGTAGTTAAACTGTCATTGGGTACCACCAAAAAACTTTCCGTTTTAATTTTCCGACCTAAATCAGAAATCAGCTGCTCTATATGCACAATTTCTTCTCTCAGGAAGCATCTTAATATTGCATAGAGTCAAATGCATCGGTGCTTGCCTGGAATTAAGGAAGAGATTAACTTGTATCCGGGTGGAAGGTTTATATCCGGGTGGAAGGTTTATACCCGCCTGCACAACATTTGATATCGCGCACAAAATATATAAATAGATAAATAAATAAAAGAAATAAAAGTAAATGAGAATAGTTTTTAATTATTTTCCTTTTAAAAGATGAAATGAAAATTCCTTTAGGAAAATTGCGTTCCTTGTAAGTAAAGTCGTCGGGGCCGCCTAAAGTCGGTATCAGCCAGTCAGCGAGGGAGTCTATCCCCTTTTCAATAGCGCTAGACCAAGGAAATTGTTTTTGGCATTTGAGGTGGAGCGCCACACCTACCATCAGCTTTACCGCACAGATCCCTGTACTACTCATACGCTGAGTTGGCGAGGACCGGTATCGAACTAGGAACCTTGTGGTTTCTAGCCGAACGCTCTACCGACTGAGCTAACCCGGCCCCTTACCCATTGAGCTCTGGGTAAATACTTGAGATTATGAAAAGGAGAGTTTGTAATGCGAATTAAATTTTGAAAAAATAAATACGGCCGAACAAAACATTAAAAATCATTTTGTAACATTTCTAAGAAAGGAAAGGTTTGACCTAATTTAAGCTATGAATTACTGCTTATGAAATTTAACATAAAAATACATTTCAAATTCTCCCATCTCTCTCTCTCTCTCTCTCTCTCTCTCTCTCTCTCTCTCTCTCTCAGAAACTAACATATATAACAAGGAGGTAATCAAGATATACACAGAGAGGATGAAAGAGACAGGCAGAATGTAAAGTAAGGGACGGGTCAGTTTTTGACTTAATTGCAAATTACGACTAAATAGAACCAATTAAAATGGATTTTCTTTTCAAACATAATCAATCCTAAAAGGAATAATTTAGTATAACTTTCGTGTCATTAAGCTAAACAGTAAAAAAAGCCTTTAGGAGATAAAAGTTGATTTGCTCAACTTTAGTATAATAATAGATGGTACCTGGTACTTCAAAAATTACGCGCTGAAAATGTCTTTCTGTTCCTGTTATTATGTATTTACCCAATCACGGGCATGATACGACATAAAGTACAGTTGGTTTGAATAAAGGCGCATGGTGTAATGGTTATCATCAAAGGAAATGGACTAGGTGAGTTCAAAATCCTCTTGCATTTCATATAGCACTAATACCCTCGGGGAATGTATGCGTCTAACTACTCTCCCTCTGCAATGTCTCATTAATAGAAGATACTATCTACTATTAACCAGGGCCGGGTTAGTTCACTCGGTAGAGCGTTCGGCTAGAAACCACAAGGTTCCTAGTTCGATACCGGTCCTTGCCAACTAAGCGTATGAGTAGCACAGGGATATGTGCGGTAAAGTAAGGAGCTGATGGTCGGTGTGGCGCTCCACCTCAGATGCTAACACAATCTCCTTGGTCTAGCGCTATTGAAAAGGGGATAGACTCCCTCGCTGACTGGCTGATACCGACTTTAGGCCGCCCCGTCGACTTTACTTACTTTTACTTTACTTATCTTCTATTAATGAGACATTGCTCTTTTTTGTGTACTTTATTAAAATAATTTAATTGATAAAAGCACATACAAATTACATATTTAAAAAGATTATTTTATTTATTTCTAGCCATATAAATATATTTTTTTAAAGATTGGACCAGAAATACACAGGAAATTGCGAGTTGAGCGGACTAAGTTGTAAATTTGTCAATCTCAACCGAAATCAGATATTGACAGGAAATGCTATCATTACACAAGAAAATGGATGGTTTCCTTAGAAAGAAAAAAATAATGAAAAACCGAAAAACCTAACCAAAATATAAATAGCACCCCCCCCCCAATCTATATGACATGTCGTAAAATCCACCAAACCAAACCAGAATTCGAATCACGGACGAGACCGGGAAAGGTATGAATATATCTCATAATAAATAGTAAGCCTTGGTACAGCAACTGGACTAGGAAAAGATAAAATCTGAATTCAAACTGTATACCTTTATCAATCCCTCCGCACGTGTAGGATGTGACACAAGGTAAATTTCCTCAGCGGAATTTGAATTCAGAGTTTTCCTTCTCCTAGACTGGCTACCTAACCAAGGTTAAAGATCGCGGTTAGTTCTAGTATTTACCCATAGCTGGAAGGAAGTTGAGTCGCCGAGTCCACTTCCTACGACTCTAACCATTACACCACGTGGCTCCACTAGCCCTTATATAACCTTTAATGCTATTGTTGTTTCTTGATCTTCTTGTTGGTGCCGGAGGTTTATTAGTTTGGGTCTGCGTCAGGATTATCCCTATTGGTTTAGACATTTTTTGTTCTTCTAGGATTTCTTGAAACGATGGCATCTAACAAATGGAAAATAGAAAAACTGCTTTGTATAAACGAAGTCGAATGTTTATTCTCTCAATATACAAGATATTTTGTTTGGGGGCGTAGTGGCTAACGTGTTGAACTGCGATATCGTCGTAAGCAAGTTCGAACTCCTGTTACGCCATTATGTTCACTTTTGAGTTAATACCTTTGGGAAAGGTATGGGCCTCTAATCCCATACATTTGCGAAAGGTATGGATCTCATGATCAGGGATGGCTTCATCATTCAATAAACCACGAAGGTTGATATGCCATTAAACAAATAAATTAAACATTTTGTTAGGAGCCGTATAAAAATTCCGCTTGTGTTGAGAGTTCCACATACATACGTCTGTTCCATAAGCTGGCATGGACTGAAAGAGAGCGATTCCTCCTTTTTGGCACGAAAAGTTAGATTTTGTCGGAAGTTAAATTATGGGATATTATTAAATCGTACCTTAGAATACCCCCTAGTTAAAATTAACAGTTTTATTACAAAATTTGTGGGTTCTGTTTGTTTTTTCTGTGTCACCCTAATTTTCCGACCGATTTGCAAGTGGTCCCCTTTTTTTCGGTTATGTCTCAGAAGAATTCTATGACAGACAAGTAATAAGTGTAAATATTACTGATTGTCGAAAATTATGAGGAGGAAGAAAACGGAGCGAAAAAAAAAAAACTTGCTGTAAACTTGAGGAATCGCTGTATGAAATTTCTTTTTTTGTGTATTTATTTTTATTATTTTGTTTTATGGTTGGTTGAATTAAAAATAGTTTGGTTGAATAAAAGTTATAAAAAATGTCGCTTTAAAAAATTATTTTTATTTTTATTTATTTTATTTGTTTTAGAATATCTTGATATATTTTAAAATGCATACGTTTTTTGGACCACATGACCTTTAGGCACCCCTTTTGCTTTGCTGATTCATAAGTACATTTTTTTCATTTACACCGTTAACATCCGGTTGTTTGTTAACAGACGATTTTTAGACTTTTTTAAATCATAAAACTAACCCCTAACAAACAACCGGATGTTGACTGCGTAAATGAAAAAAATATACTTATGAATCAGCAAAGCAAAAGGGGTGCCTAAAGGTCATATGGTCCCGCTTTTTAAAGCAATCCTTTAAAAAGTTATCTAAATTAAACTTGGATTACGGTCAAGTCGCGCTGAAAGCATCAGTTCCCGCGATGAGCCTGTTCAATACTCTATAGGTTAAGCATTTAAGAAACGGCGGATACTGTAAGCAATCCGAGTCCTTTGTTTATCAGAATGACTTGATTCGGCATTAAATAGCATGAAAAGGGTTAATATTATGTAAAACAAAACAATCAATCTCCAACTGTAATATGTAAGATTGATATGCCATTAAAAAAAAAAGAAACCAAACCAATTTGAGAGAGTTCATCTATTACCCTTGTCTTTGTGATATATCGTATAGAACACACGAAGAAGGCATTAGATAACCAACGGAGGTTGATATGCCATTAAACAAAGAAACCAAACAAAAACATTTCCTACGACAATAACCATTATGCCCTGAACGCCTCTAACTATAGATTAGTCAAGTCACGCTAAAAGCATCGGTTCTCGCGAGATCTCCGAAATTAAGCATCGTTGAACCTGTTCTATACTTGACATGGTGACTACTTAAACAACAGCTGGTACTGTAAGTAACCCGAGTCCTTTGTTTATCGAAATTACTTCATTTGGCATTAAATGTTCCCAAAAGGATTGATATGCCGTAAAACAAACCAAATTAAACTTGATGAGAAGATAGCTTTGTATTCGATTTATAAGCTCTGCAAGTTTCATTGTTCTATAAATTTTATTTCAGTCGGTGTTGAACACTGGAAAAAATAGATTAAAGCCATAACATTGGACATCTAACATATTAACTTAGACTTATTTAATTTAAATGTTTATTCGAAGCACCTATTTTCGACTTTTTTTTTTCATTCGAAGAAACATTTTAAATACGAAGATAGATTTTTCTTGCACATTTAAAGTTCTTTGTGAAATCATACACATACTTACAAAGAAAAAAAAGTGGGAGCCATTGATTCAATGATTGTAAATTAGCGATTGATCTTTAAACTCGAGTCTTTTAAAAAGAGGGGAACGTATTCAAATCTCAAGAGAATAATTGCTTTTTATTCTGTATTTTTCGCAGTCAAATTGGAATGTGGAATTGTATGTAACTGAATAGCGGGAATAAGATTGTACACATTCTTCGGACAATTGAACCTTAGGTTATTTCCTATAAGTCTAACATGATCAAAGGGGAACCACTCTTGACTGATAAATTATTTATTTATTGGACCATATTATCTTTAGGCATCCCTTTTTGATCTCGATTAAGAAAGGACATGTTTTTCATTTACACCGTCAGTATTCGATTGTTTGAGATTTACAAATGCTGGACATTTTTAAGTAGACTTTCAATGCTATTTCTATGTATATTTTCATTTTAAAATGTCTTTGAATATAAATCAAATCTTCATGATTTTTGCACAAAGAGCAAGAACCAAAAGCAAGATATCTAATGTATGTATATATATATATACTTTGTCATTGTTTTATTTTCATAGTTTCATCCGGACATACATACACACAACTGCCCTTTTATATATGTATATATAGACAAATAATGTTTTG
>CM042160.1:33153567-33171837 GCA_023376005.1 Doryteuthis pealeii | reverse complement strand
TATATTTATATTTCTCTATTTAAGTAAAGGAAATATATATATATATATATATATATATATATATATATATATATATATATATATATATATAATGGACAGATATGTTTTCATTAGGAAAATATGTTCTCAACATAATCTATATTCATCTTGTTGAAAGTTGAAAAGTAAATCAAAGAATTGTTTAAAACTGAAGTAATTATATATATATATATATATATATATATATATATATATATATATATATATATATAGTATGTTTGTGTTGATTTCTGTAGATATTTACTCAGCTTTGCTTGTCTATTATAAGATTGTAATAGACTGACACCTTGTGTGGATCAGTCTCCCTTTGTTAGCTATGGTTTGAGTTTAGCACACTGAATGTACATACTGTCCATATGTTAGATTTTAATTATTTTTATGCCTGTTTGCATTATTATACAAAAGTGTATTGCTGTTTTTTTCACTTTTGAGTCCAATATATAATTCTTGCACCTTTTTAAAGTCTTTAAAATTCAACAGGCATAATGAATATAATTGTATTTGATTTGCATTTATATGTCCATACAAGTTTAAGTATAGTTTTACTTTTGAAGATACACAAAGATATATATATATATATGAAAGAGTAAACCCTTAAGTTAATGGACTAATAGTAGAAAGGGGTGTGCATTGATACTGAAAGTCTGTTAAATTTGAATGCAACCTGGGAAGCCATTTTTCTTTTTCATTTTTTTTTAATCCCCAAAAATAAGCTTTGATAAAATTGACAGCACTTTATATCAGTTATTGCAATAATAGATATGCAATATTAACACATTTTTGGGGCAATGTAATTCAATGGTTCTTAACCCTTTTTTTTATTTTTTTGGGTGGGTGACACAAAATCTTTGCTAAAATCCATCTTGGAGACCCATGGGTAAAATTTATTCTTAAGCAAAAGTAAAAAATATTGTTTAATGTTTATTATAAAAATGAATAAAAGGAAATTTAGAATATTTTATTAATGACATAAGCCCAAACTCTGCTCCATGATAATGTCTGTTAAATTTGAAATTTGTTATACTAGGGTTTGTCAAATTTAGGGCTTACAATAATATATATATATATATATATATATATATATATATAAAGAAAAATGGAAACAAATCCAATGCTATGTTAGTATGAAAATACTTTTTCATATTTCTGTACTCACACACACACACATACACACATATATATATATATATATATATCTATATATATATATATTGTTTGTCAGTTTTGTGAAAATGTGAGTTTGTTTAAAAGTGTTCAAAATCATCCTTCAACTTTTGTGTCATTTTTAGTATATGCATCTACATTTTAATATTTTGTTGAGTTATCTAGATTATTTTTGAGATACCCAAAATGCACATTTATGCCTTTTGGTTATATGACGTATAATAGATATGTGAAGATAACTGAAGAGAAAGAGAGAGAGAGAGAGCAGTAGATAATTTGTGTATGTGTGTCTTTGTGAATACATTTTGATAGAAGACAAAGAAAATATATTTTCATCTTTTATTTTCCTTCATTAATATACAGCATATCTTTTAAATTATTCTGTTTTTTGTTGTTTTTTGTTTTTTGTTTTGTTTTTTTAATTCTGTGTTTGTAATTTTTTTTCTTTGTTTTATTTTGTTTTAATTTTGATTTCTGATAATTAATTTATTCAGAATAACAGAACAGATTTATCCATTATTTATTAAAGAAAAAAAAATGAAGACATTTTTTCTTTTCTTTTTTTTCTTTTTCTTTTCTTTTCTTTTTCTTTTCTTTTCTTTTTTTTTTCTGGCATGCTCACTGCCAAAAATGCATTTGTATTTATATATCAACCATGTTTCTTAATTCCTATTTAAAATATGAATTTTTTTTACCCTTGTTTGTATTTATTTTTTTTTATTGTTACTCTATAAAAATGGCTGAATGGCACTGACTGAGAGTATCTAGAGCTTGGCAGATGGTTGGCTGGCTGTATTAATTTGAGTCCTGTGTTGTAAAATTGTTGTGAGCAACAATTAAAGAGAGAGACATATGGAAAGGAGATAGACATGCTAGACATATGCTGAAACATGCAACTGTGACAGGGTGCCTGTTCTAGCATGTTCATATGCGCACACATTTTGAATGCATAACCATATACATATGCTCAATATATATCGACTTTACAGACATGAGGCCCCGACCAATCTCATACTCAAGTGTCTATACAGTAATCTTTGCGCACATTATTTGTTAACCAGATCATCATAAGATAAATTGTATGCCAGACATATATGCAAATGATGAATACATATAACATTTATACGTTGTCTCTGTATTCATGTACATATATAGATTATAATAACTGCGTTTACCCACTAAAACTTATGGTTACTGAGGAAATTGGGAATCTCTTACTGGTGCCATTGTTTGAGCCCAAGTAATAATCAGGACTTCTTAGGCTTATTTTCAAGACTTGCAGACCCTCGCTATTTAGAGAACTAAAGCTGCCCAATCTTCCTACCTAATCTCTGGCCTTGTGCCAGACTAACCAGAATATATTAAATATGCATACTGATTTTACATAAATTAGTCAAGGCACACTGACATTGAAAATATTAACTTTTTGCATATTAAGTAAAAAGTGAATTTTTTTCTTCCTGTGTGGAATTATCGCAGAGACAATACAATGACACTCATATTTAGAACTACCCCTGTCCCATAACAGTTGTTATATTTTCATATAAATTTCATATGTTTAATGTAACAAGTATTATGAGACAGAAGTGATATAAAATAAACATTCACATATTTATATTATTGAGTGTCTTGTATACAATGAATACAATGGTATCTTGAGTTATGAGTTTAATTTGTTCCAGTCATAACTCAATTTCCTTGTATATCGAATCAATTTTCTCTATTGAAATAAACTGAAATGCTATTAATCCGTTCCAACCCTCACAGTGGTACCCTAAATTATGAGTTTAATTCATTCAATTCATAAATCAATTTCCTCGTATATCGAATCAATTTTCTCTATTGAAATAAACTGAAATGCTATTAATCCGTTCCAACCCTCACAGTCGTTTCCTGAATTATGAGTTTAATTCATTAAATTCATAGCTCAATTTCCTCGTATATCAAATCAATTTTCTCTATTGAAATAAACTGAAATGCTATTAATCCGTTCCAACCCTCATAGTCGTACCTTGAATTATGAGTTTAATTCATTCAATTCATAACTCAATTTCCTCGTATATCAAATCAATTTTCTCTATTGAAATAAACTGAAATGCTATTAATCTGTTCCAGCCTCTCCCAAACACCTTCATTTTTTTTGTTAGTTTTATTTTTTTTAAATAAGGAAATTAGCACTGTATTATATAACAACATAATAAAATAGAATGTAATGATATGCTGTCGTGTTTTAATGATTTTCTTTTTTTTATAAATATTTTTCTATGATAAATTTGGAAACTTAAATGTTTTTAATGAACTTATTAACATAGATGATATGTTTGAAACTCTATCTGATGGTAAAGTTCTAGTTCTCTAGCTCTGGGGAATGTGGAGTACCCCTTCATCACCATTACTGCCAGGTCCACTCTGACCCAGTATTAGATAGGAATACTTGATGCCATATAACTGTGTGCAAATTATTTGTATTCGATAGGAACTAGCAGGACCTGTAATTATATAATACATTATGATAATTTAATTATTACAACATTTGATATGTTTACTTAAGAGCTATTGCAAATTCTTCAATATGTAAGAAGTATAATAATCTTGACTAGCAGGATTTGCTAATTTAATTATTACAACAATATTAACCTATATATATTTTACCAACCCCTCTGCATGAGCAGGATGTGACACAAGGTCAATTTCTTAAGCAGAATTTTGAATTCAGTGTTTTCCTTCTCCTAGACTGGTTACCTAGACACGGTTAAAGAGCTCAGCCTACCCTGCTATTTACCCATAGCTGGAAGGAGAATTGGATTCATACCTTTTCCAAAAACATTAGTGCCATGTGAAATGCAAACAGCTTCGACTTATTAACATAAGAGTATCTGAAGATTTACTTGTACCTAAAATTTTATCTCTCGGCACTAAGCAAAAAATCAACCGAGTGATGGCTTGAGACTCATAAAACTCGTAAGTTAGGGCACTAGTAAGTCACGGTACCTTTTTACAATGAACAGTATAGACTACATTAACAATGCATCTTGGTACTGGAGGCATGTGTACACGCACAAAAATATACACTAGATGACCCGTGAACCTATTGGGTTTCTACTGAAACAATGGTTCATGATAATATTGTTGCTTTTATTTAGTTAGGAAAGAGTGAAGTATTCTAATAAGCATTTTCATAGTTATCTCCATTTATAATGAGTATTTGTTGGAAATGCAGATCTAACGAAATTATTCCGTTGAAAATTGGTTTGCAAATTGTTTTATTCTGTAAGTGAGGACCTTTTTAAATGTATTTCTCTAATAAAAATTATGCTATGATGTGCTGTTTTTGTTGCGTTATGATAACAAACAAGAATTTTACTTGTGTATGTGTGTGTGTGTGTGTGTGTGTGTGTATACATACACATATATATATATACACATACATACAAGGTGTGTCAAAAATAATTTTTTTGTACTTTTTGACACACCTTGTATTCTGAAAAAAAATTAACATTCCATTCATTGTTCATTTCTATCTTGGTAAATACAGCTTCAATCTTGATACTTTTGACACACCTTTTATTATATATATATATATATATATGCAAGAAAGACTCTGTTTTTTATTGTATACTATAATTATTAGTTTTTATTTTATTTAGCTTACTTTTAGTTACAAGGCCAAAATATTTGAGCATCTTGTGAAGATTGCAATAGAACTGGGTTATGTGATTATCTTGCTAACCATATATAGTGTATATATGTGTGTGTGTGTGTATATATATATATATATATAAAAGTCATCGGGGTGGCCTAAAGTCAGTATCAGCCAGGCAGTCTATCTCCTTTTCGCTAGCACTAAAACAAAAGATTGTTTTTGCATCCGAGACAGAGCACATCTACCATCAGCTCCTCACATTACGCATATGCTGAGTTGGCAAGGGCCGGTATTGAACCAGGAACCTTGAGGTTCCCAGACAGACACTTTAACAACTGATCTAAACTGGAATATATTTGTAAAATCTGTCTGAAGAGGCTAGACTCATTTTGAGTTTCTGGTTGAAATAAAAATTATGACAGTTTTAGTTTTTCTTTCTTTGAAAGTTAAATATTGCTCTGCATATAATTAATTTATTGGTTATTATACATTGAGCTCTCTTAAGGATTTATAAAAATCGTTGTATGAATATATATGTTTGCATCTACAAGAGCATACAGTATGGTTGTACAGTAAGATTTTGAAGATCCCAAATAGAATCATCCCTTACCAGTCATTTGGATTATCTGACACACACACACACACACACATATATATATATATATATATATATACACACCTTTGTCGTAAACCTTTAAAACAATAGCATAAAGTGGATTTCTAACAATGTTTATATTTTGATCCTTTGAAAAAATGCAACTTCCGCTCTTTCGAATGTTTGAATTTAAAACCAGCGTTCTTTGACCACGGACCTATAATTAACCGTTTATCGCAAAAAAACACATACGTATAATCTACTGCCATTAATCAATATCTTGATTAATCCAGTAGATTTAACCCTGAAGATCTTTATGGTTAAACTCAAGTAGGTTAATACCGTGTACCTTTAGGTTAATATATATATATTGAAGGCAATTACAATGTGTATATCGTATATAAAATTCGATAATTATTGAAAATAATCATGACAAGCAAACTCTACGAATAACACGTGCGACGTGGAACACCGTACAGCTGTTTCATATATATATATATATATATATATATGTATGTATGTAATTAAATAAGTCTTCAATAAATAAAGCATTTATCTTGCAAATATTTATTTCAATATAAATGTCCTTCCTTGTCATAGTTCTTTGTCCAATTCTTTCCTTAAATGGAAAATTGTATACTGAAAATTTCAGATCAATATACAGCTAATAACTTTCAGGCTATGGACTTATTGATCCACTCTTATATATAAGGAAGACAATAGGGGAAATTAAATTGACATGTTTCAATATAAGGAAAGCTTCATCATAAATGACATTTTATTTCTGAGGAAGTTATCTTTATTGTGAAATATGTCAATTTGATTTTTCCATGTTATCTTCTTTTTTCTCATATCATTGGACACTATTCCAAATATCACACACACACACACACACATATATATATATATATATATATATATATATATATATGTATAAACTTTGTTCTTGTGAACGTTGTTTTTTTGGTCTTTTGAAGCATTGGAAAAAAAGAACAAAAACAAGAAAAACAGAACAAAAATCAGAATTTTAATATTCAATTGTTGTTCTGTTCCTGGTTTGATCAATTCCGATATTTCGGGTGAACCTTCACCCTTTTTGAAAGTATATGAGATGGTCTGGAGAAGAAAAAAAATGAAATGCTGTATATGAGGGCAAAAAATAATTAAATGAAGTTAATGGATTTGGCGTTTTTTATCCATTATTTTTCTTTCGAAATTGTGTGACGTAACTCATCCAAAATACGATCATGGTAATCGTTTGAAATGTGGCATATATATATATATATATATATATATATATATATATATATAAACTCTATGGTAGGTGTGTGTGTGTGTGTGGTGTGTATATATAATATATATATATATATATATACACACACACACACATCAGCCCCTCTGCACAAGCAGGATGTAACACAAGGTCAATTTCTTAAGCAGAGTTTAACAGGTTTGAATTAAGTTTTCTTTCTCCTAGACTGATTACCTAACCAAGGTTAAAGAGCCCAGTCTGCTCTACTATTTACTCTTGCTGAGTCCATTTCCTACAACGATAACCATTACACCTTGCACATGTACTATTATATATATATATATATAAAGAAAAAGAAAAAACAAAGTATTTCAAAAGATAAATTTATTGGTAGTTGGTGAAGTCAACATTAAAACGTTTTGGTTTGTTATAAAACCTTCATCAGGACAATTGAATGCGTATGGTGTTGTCTAACTTGAGTTAGAATTCTTTTCAAAATAATTTCATTTTGAAAAGAATTCTAATTCTGGTTAAACAACACCATACTCAATAAATTGTTCTGATGGGAAGTTTTTATAACAAACTGAAACGTTTTAACGTCGACTTCACCATCTATGAATAAATTTACATATTGGAATACTTTGTTTTTTTTCTTATTTACTTTTCTACATACGGTCAGATTTATTTCCATATGTTACCACCCATATATGTGTCTGTGTGTGTGTGTAATATAGCGAAAAATTTGACAAAAACACAGGTTCAACCTGTTTTTTCAAGTTTTTCACTATATTACATACTGTCGGATTCACTTCCATTTTTCTCTTCACACATATATATACACACACAAGGCATGTAAAAAAAGTGTCGAGATTGAAGCTGTATTTACCAAGATAGAAATGAAGAATGAATGGAACATTAATTTCTTTTCTCAAAATATTACCAAGATAGAAATGAAGAATGAATGGAATGTTATTATTATTTTTTTTTTTTTCAGAATACAAGGTGTGTCAAAAAGTCCAAAAAATCTTGATACTTTTTTGACACACCTTGACACAAGGAGGGTGTAAAAGTTTTTTGTTCTTTTTTTACTGTGCATTCAGTCTTTAATTGTGAAAAAGATGGTGCTGAGAACTTTTGCATAAATGTAATAGTATTCTGATTGCACACACACATAGCAACCATAATGAGTGCATTTTTATGTAACTATTCAATGCTTTGACCATAACCAAACAAAGGATATGCATGTCTTTGTATTGACAAACAGAAATGACTTGAGGCTTATGCACACGCCCTCTCATTAAGTGTCTTATTAAGACTGTCAGACTAAGAATAGCTATATTATAAGTACCTACCATAGAGTGATTGTAAGTAAGCTCATCTTGTAGACCATATATAAAGGGCAGTTGTGTGTATATGTATGTCCGGAGGAAACTTCAGAAAATAAAACGATTAACGACAAAGTAAATATATATATATATATATATACATATACATTCACAATCACCAGGGTTTGGTTTTTGAGCAAAAATAATGGAGATTTTATTTATATTTGGAAAGATATTTAAAAATCAGAATTTCTATAGTAACAGAAGGTAATTGAAATATGTTGATTGATTGATTGAATTGCCTCATTTATATTGTATTTTTTTTTAAATTGTAATTTTTTTTACTGTATTGTTATATATTTACATGGGGATTTTATGGGGCATCCAGTGTGGATCTAACTTGTGATAAGTAATAATGGATCTGCAAGACTAACTTTTTAAAAATCTCCCCTCTACCCAGGCGACACTGGGCAGCCATTTCTAGTTTATAATTAAAAGGCAAATTTGATCTTCAATAAGTTTTCTGTTGCTTATGCCGTGTGCTAGTTATATTTCATATTTTTGTTTTTTCAATCATTAATTTATCTACTAGTTTATCTTTTAAGGTATTTAAAAAATTTTTTTTATCAAACTCATAAGGATTGTTATTTCAAGACTGTGATTAAGCTAGAATATTTGTATATTAATTTGTACATGCTGATATCTGAAAAAGACATTCTATATTCAAAGAATGTAGTGACTGATTTTTGTTAAGAATACATATATACATATCGGTAATGCATATATATATATATATATATATATATATATATATAAAAGTATTGAGATTGAAGCTGTATTTACCAAGATAGAAATAAACAATGAATGGAATGTTGATTTTTTTCAGAATACAGGTTTAGTCAAAAAGTACAAGAAATACAAAAAATCTTGATATTTTTTGACACACCATATATATATATATATATATATATGGGACATTTTCTCTATCATCTGGATCCTGATATACAGAAAATAATAAGACTTAAAAATTATAAAGAAGAAATATTATTTCACAAAAACTGCTTAAATGATAAGTTGCTACCAAAATACACTATATATATATATATATATATATATATATATATATATATATATATATATTATTAGGTATTATTAATGACCAAACTCTAATATTGAAACTGCATAAAATAAGAGGTGTACTTATTTTTGGAATACTACATAATAATAATGATTTTGATTGTACAGTAATATCCATTTTGCTTGTATAGGTTCAACTAGAAAATAAAATTCAGACATTTTGGTTTTAGAAGAAAAATAACTTTGTCTCATATATATATATATATATATATATATATATATGTATGTATGTATGTATGTATGTATGTATAAAAAAAATGAGATTTTTTTGTACTTTTTGACACACCTTATATTCTGAAAAAAAAAAATGAACATTCCATTCATTGTTCATTTGTCTTGGTAAATACAACCTCAATCTTGATACTTTTATGACACACCTTGTGTGTGTGTGTATATATCGTTGAAGCTCACCATTGTATTCTTTGAACTTTTGAACTTATTTATTTATTCTTATTTTTAATTTTTTTATCAAGCAATGGCAATATTTGAACACGAGTTTGCTGCCATTGTGTGTGTGTGTGTGTGTGTGTGTGTATATATATATATTACAAAAAAAAAAAAACATTCAGAGGATGTATTTCCTTATATATAATAATATACTGACATTTCGTTTTTTGTTAAACCAATCTTTATGGCAATTGAATGCATCACCTGAAGAATATTTTCAAATTTCATTTTTATCTATTCATAAATTTTTCTCATTTGAAAATATTTTTTCGATGAAGCAGTTTAACACCTGTTAACCACCCTGAAGATGGTTTAACAAAAAAAAACAAAAAACGTTGGCATGTTTTCATATAAAAAGTACATCCTCTGAACATTTTATTTTGTCATATTCTTGTGATCTAAATATCATTTCTTTCTATTTAGTCAAATATAAACACTCTATCAATGATATCAAGTATGATCTGCTTAGAAATATAGCACCCATATTATCCACAATATATATATATATATATATATATATATATATATATATATATATAGTGTGTGTGTGTGTGTCATAAAAGTATTGAGATTGAAGTTGTATTTATCAAGATAAAAAGGAACAATGAATGGAATATTAATTTTTTTTTCACAATACAAGGTGTGCCTAAAAGTGCTGAGTTTGAAGCTGTATTTACCTAGAGAGAAATGAACAAAGAATGGAATGTTGATTTTTTTTCACAATACAAAGAGCGTCAAAAAGTACAAAAAATCTCAATACTTTTTTGACACACCTTGTATGTGTGTATATGTGTATATATATATATATATATTTTGTTTGTGGATCTTAGGGAGACCATATAATCTCGGTCTCTGGGATCCTACTGGGTGTATTTTATCATAGATGTGTTTCAGGATAGAGTGTTCTTTGTAGAATTGTAGTAATTCACGTTGTATACATTGCTCCTGAGTGGCGGTTTTATCAAAGGTATCAATGTCACCTAGGATTTTGAATTTACTTACACCCCTCAAACCACTTTTAAACCACTCATAGCGTCTCTTCCACCACTGCAATCCTACCATAAGCTGCTGACAGTGGCTCTCACATGTGTCACTTGTTTACTAGCAGGACTCAAATTTCAATAATAATAATAGGGCTTTATTTGAATAGAATGAGTTTTGAGGTGAATAGATTGTGAACTTTGAAATATCCCATTATACAGGTATAAGATACCAAGAAAATTAGGTAGGTTAAGATATATATATATAATTTGCAGCGATAAGAGTTTGCCAATTAGATAGAAATTATGCAGATGAAAACTATTGGTATTTAGAAGAGTTTAAAATCTAATACTTTCTCAGAAATACAAACAAAATAATAATTAAAAAAAACACATACACAGATGATTATTTAACTTTATCATTATTTCTAATATATTTAATTAGGTTTCCACTGACAGGGCTGGCACATACTAATCCCTGACTGGTGGTGGGACAAGCTTAAGGGTCCCAGAAGAGTGGGTTCCATATATTTTCTATGAATACTATTTATGAAAATTAACATGTAGTAGAGTGGGACCCCTGTATCATACATGTGGGGGCATATATATTGCATTCTAATCTTAAGTAGAACTGCCAAAAAATATTAAATATGCTCATTTTTTACAAGAGACAATGCTTGTAAATAATCAGATCTTGTGTGTGTATGTATGTAGGTATATATATATATATATATATATATATATATATATATATATATATATATGAAGGGGCACCATACATGAACTTTCTCTTCACACACACACACATATATGAAGGGGCACCATACACACACACACACACACACACACACACACACACACATATATATATATATATATATATATATATATATATATATATATATATATATATATATATATATATGTGTGTGTGTGTGTGTGAAGAGAAAGTGGAAGTGAATCAGACAGTATGTAATATTTTTTTCTTATTCTCTGTGATAAATTTATTTTTCCTCAAATTAACGAAAGCCATGATGAAGATCTATTGAAACAGATCAAAACACTGCAGCATAGGTGAAATAAACATTACTTGTTTTATGAACTTGTGTTTTTTCAATTTTTCATTATATTACATATATAGTGATGCTGATAGCTTTTTAATGTAGTGAGTCCTGGGATGCATATATTTGATTTGAATGAGTCCTCGGGAAACTTGATGGTCTTAATAAATTATAGAGTTTTTATTTATGAACAATTAAAGCTGTCTAACCCTTACTTAGTACCCCACACAGTGTAATTCATTTTCCAAGAAAATATGCAAATGGATCTAGTTAGCTGGAAATGGTGAGGTAAGAAAAAAACACTGGGACGTGTGGATATGATTTTTCTGCGTCCTTTTAGATTTTTATGTGTCAGGTACGCATCCCGTGTCACCATCAGCATCTGTGTGTCTGTATACATACATATATATATATATATATATATGTATATTCAAGGAATAGGCAGGCTAGAACGCCATTGAGTGGGTTGCCCATAGGGAGCCCAGATTTTTGTTGGTAGTATTTGTTGTTGAATTTGAAGTATGTTAGGTTGGTGATGTCTTTTGCGATTTCAATGATGGAGTTGATGGGAATTTGATATTCCATAGGTGTATGGTGCCCCTTCATATATATATATATATATATATATATATATATATATTAATTCACATATGCATATAAACTAGTAAGATTGTTCACAAAAGTTCTCATGAAAACTATTTTGCACATAGATTGAGTTAATTTCAAAAATTAAATTCTAATTTGATTTTGGTTATGTACCATTTACTAAAAGAAATAGATGTATATAAAATAGATTTAACATGTATACTCAAGTAAATTTGATTTTAAATGCATCTTTGTGCATCTAAGTGAATGCATATATAAATTTTCCTCAGACTTTTATCTTTTCATTTGTTGTTTTAATGATGAAATTTATTTGGAGAAATGTTTGCAAAAAGAGAAAAATTGATAATCAATAAATGAAAATATACAGAACTTGCTTTATAAGTACATCTATATTTGTTTTTATAATATCAATTTGTACAAAAATTGTATTATATATATATATATATATATATATATATATATATTGATCTCTATAGATTTAATATATAGATACGTACATATACAAATTTTAAATCAATATAGAATTTGTAGATAAAAAAAGTTAAATTTGAAGATTGATTAAAATAGTACAAAAAAGATTTTTAAAAAAATGAAAATAAGTCTGTATTTGTAAAAAAAAAGAAAAAGAAAAAAAAATTTGAATAAATGAAAAAAAAAAAACACAAAATTTGAAAAAAAATATGGGCGGTAAGATGATTAGATTTTTTGTCTTTGTATTTCGTTTTTATATCTTTCACAATTGTATTTTTAGATACAGTTTTTTTAATCTATTGTAAAGATAAGAACATAAAAAAAAAAAAATAAGTATTCATTTTTTAAAATTTAAATCTCGTTGGTCTTTGTCTCTTGTCCAAACTCCCACTACTAACTGTTTTGTAGGTGGGGGTAGGGTGGGTGAATCCACCAAATTTTTATTTCTCTATGAACAACTTCAGATTCTTTGTTAAATTAAATTTTTTCAGGAAGCTATTTTTTTAAGAAAGAAAAATAACTTTTTCAAAAATACTAAACGAGGAAAAAATATAAATCAATGCACATAGAAAAATGAATCTTAGATGTATATTCTGATTGAAGCAGACTGGTTAGAGAAAATGGCACTCTTCCGCAACACGGTTATCGCTAATATGGTGATGTCCAGTCTATAAGGGTTAGCTTGACCATTAGACTAAAAATATTTATTAAGATAAAATCTTTATTTCTTTTTCTTTTCTTTTCTTTTTTTTATGATTTGTGCTGGTTTTCTAACCAAATTGGTAATAGTTGTGTTTTTAAAAATTTTCTTTGAATTTTTGCTCTTTTAAAAAAAAAAGAATTTTTTTTTTTTTTTAAATGATTAAATTTGTTTATGCTTGATTTAATACCTTATAAGGGTTTATAGGGAGATGTGCAGTAAAAAATCAATTATTATTTGCTATCATTGATTATGAAAAAGAATTCTATTAATACTCTGTGTAGATGAGCCGTTGGGTGTGTATCAGTTCTTTGTTTCAAGAATCTGTTGAATGTCTGCAATACGGAACTCATGCCTGTCTTTGAAAAAATTGCCTTTATATAGTTTTTAAGGTTTTTATTCTTATATATTAAGTCATATTGTGTGATGTTATTTTCAAATATATTCATTATTCTTTCATGGGTAATAACTAGGTAAACTACACTACTTTCTACCGCTCTTATATTTTCTTTTTCCTTCTCTCCTCTCTTACTATAACTTTCTTTACTTCTTTCTTTGTATTACTTTATTTTCCTTCTCTTTCTCTCAATTTCTCCTCCCTTCTAACTTATTCTCATATACACACAAGGTGTGTCATAAAAGTATCGATTGAAGCTGTATTTACCAAGATAGAAATGAACAATGAATGGAACATTAATTTTTTTTCAGAATACAAGGTGTGTCAAAAAGTACAAAAAATCTCGATACTTTTTTGACACACCTTTGTATACTCGTTGACCAGAGTTCAAATCCTGGATGAGGCTGTTTTCATTTCACATAACACTAATACTCTTGGGAAAGGTATGCATCCAACTACACTACCTCCAGCTATGGGTAAATAGTAGATCAGACTGGTCTCTTTAACCAAGGCTAGGTAACCTCTCTAGGAGAAGGAAAACTCTGAATTCAAATCTATTAAACTCTGCTGAAGAAATTGACATTGTGTCATATGCTTCTCATGTGGAGAGGTTGGTAAATATATATAGTGGGGAACTGACGGTAAGTGTGGTGCTCTACCTCGGCCAAAACACTCTCCCTGGTCTAGCACTAATGGATAGACTCCCTGTCTGATTGAACCCGACAATAGGCCACTCTGCTGATTTTACTACTTACTTATATATATATATATATATATATATATATATATATATATACAAGGTGTGTCAAAAAAGTATCGAGATTGAAGCTGTATTTACCAAGATAAAAATGAACAATGAATGGAAAGTTAATTTTTTTAGAATACAAGTGTGTCAAAAAGTACAAACAATCTCAACTCTTTTTTGACACACTTTGTATATAAATCTTTAGGTTAAAGAACCCAGTCTACCCTGCTATTTACCCATAGTTGGAGCGAGAGCAGGTGGATGCATGCCCTTTCCCAAGGTTATTAGTGCTATGTGAATTGTAGACAGCCTCGTATAGGATTTGACCTTGGGTTGATGAGTCAATTTCCCATGACTCTAACCATTACACCATGGCCTCCAGCCTTCATACAAAAATCTTATAGAAGTTGTAAAAATTTTTTTATTATTATAACCATTGCACCACGTGCCTCCAGAAACCAAACCAAATTATCTCCTAGGTATGACAAATTGCATACAAGTCAACAATTAAACAAATAAAATGTGTTGATTACCTTTTGAAAAGTACTGTATTTGACGGCATATAAGACGCACTTTTTTTCCAAAATTTTGGCTCAAAAAATTGCCCTGCGTCTTATACATCATAGGTGAAGTTTAATTATTATTATTATCATCATTAATTTTATTATTATTATTTGCTGCTATTGAGATGTCTTGTGTATGCTTATTGCTTGCTTGTACTGCCAAAGTGCTTTTATACAGCTATGTTTCTGCTTGTGTAATGCACAGCTAGACTGTTTTCAACAATATATGCTTAAATACACTAAAAACTTTTTTTCCTGAATCTGACATGCTGAAATGGGGGTGCTTCTTATATGCCGTCAAATACGGTAGTTAGAAAATCACTTGTTTTTGTGACTGTGGAATTATGTTATGTCATAGGGCCGGTTTAGCTCAGTCGGTAGAGTGTCGGATGAGGAACCACAAGGTTCCTAGTTCGATACCGGCCCTCGCCAACTCAGCGTATGAGTAACATAGGGATCTGTGCGATAAAGTAAAAAAGCTGATGGTAGGTATGGCACCCCACCTCAGACGCAAAAACAATCTCCTTGGTCTAGTGCTAATGAAAAGGGGATAGACTCCCTCACTGATTGGCTGATACCAACTTTAGGCCACCCCGACGACTTTACTTTTTTACTTATTGTCTATTTGGCAAGATCAAACTAGATTACTCTCATGCTGGGTCCTGTTGAGAGCAATTGGTATAACTGGTTTAAAGCCAGCCCAACTGAAGACTGCACATTCCATTTTTTCCATTAAGAGTTTATAATGATCTTGTTGATAATGGAGTAATGAGAAAATTTATTATGGAAACATGAGGTATACTCAATATCACTTGAAGTGAATTTGATTACAATAAGAAAAAAGTAGTAATTAAAAACATTGTTAGGAATAAATGTCTATATTTGTCAATATTTTATTAACTTTTTATTCTTACAAAAAATATCATCTTCATTAGTCAATATAATAATGAAAGATTTGCAATATATTAAGATCTTGTCAACAACTCAATTTCATGATTTAGAAATAAATTGAAGATTTTGTTTTTTTATCTGCTTTCTTAAATTAAATTTGATGTATAAGCAGATTAAAAAGAGACAAGTTTAAAATGTTTTAAACAATCATTTTAAACTTGTCCCTCTTTATAAGCAATAATTATTTTTTTATCATTTGAAAAAAAAAAATTTCTATGTTTCATTCTTTCCATTAAAAGTTTATTGGGTAGAAAAATACTTTTAAGAGAGCTTTTAAGAAATCCAAAATTGTAATTTAAATAGAAGTTTTACAATTGAAATATTTGGTGATGAAGGGAAATCTATGGATTTTGACTTCTGAAAAGGATAAAAAAAAGTATTTGATTACAGAATATTGTAAAATACACTTTTAGCACATCTATTAATAATGGAGATTCGCTTCCGGTTTTTGTCTGTAACAAAAACGACATCACTGATTACGTCACTGATGACTTCCTAAAATGTCATAACGAAGAATAAATACATTCAAAATTTGAGCATGCAATGTTAGACAGTCCTCATTGGTTTTTTAAACAAGTTTTAATGAATACATGCCTAGTATTATCTATCTATATATAGTTTGTTTTATTTTAATATATATTTAAAGTTATCAGAACTAAGTTTCCATTTCAAATTTTATATATTGTTTACTTCTCGTAAGTTCGTGTAGAGGTCACTTAAGAGGAATATAAATACCTACTCCTTAACAAAACGAAGAAATCTGCTAAGTCCGTTTGGTGTGGTGGGAAGACGCTTGACAGTCAGCTTGACAATCAGGTTTCGAATCGCACACGGGGCGGTCTTTGTATCTATAGCTCTGCTGATGAGGCCTAATAGGCCGAAATGTACATACAGAGATTGATTTTTCTCGATTTTGTTTAGCCTTAAATTTAAATAGGTAATCCCGCTAATTAATTAATTATTAATTAATTAACTTTCATAAATTAGGTTCGACTTCAATTAAACACATATTCTCCCAAATAATATAATATATATATATATATATATATATATATATCAGTTAAAATCAGAGATTAAATATTGTATTAATTTTCCGTAACTGCAGTTTCATGCATGTTATGCAATCTTCAGACGGTCAAAAATGTTAATTTTTAAAACAGTGACTTGTTCAGTGTTTATATAACATGAAGCATGCTTATGCAATGGAATTTATGTCTAAAAACATAAACTTGCTTAGGTCTTAGAATTTTTTTTTCTCACCAGAATGATTTTCCCAACCCTATTGCCCTTATGGCAAGCCCCATCCCCTTTTTATCATATGGGTGCTAGAAGGTGGTGACTGAGGGTCTACATGTCCTGGGAATGATGTTAAACTCTATCTGATGGTGAGGTTCCAGTTCTGGAGGTTTGGGGAATATGGAGCACCCCTTCATCACCATTGCTCCCTGGTCCACTCTGACCCGGAGTGGTAGTACCTGTTAGGGTCCCATGTATGGGCTAAATAGAAAAATGAGTTGATAAACAAAATTGTATTATCCATTAAGAATTGATTTATTTAAAAACTTTATCGGCATTAAATGACCCACCTAGGTTGATATGCTGTAAAACAAACCAAGCTAAACCAGATATTTTCCACCTTTTTAATAAAAAAAGAAAGAAAAAAATTTCCTATCAATGTTTCTCCTTTTTTTTAAGGAAGCCATTTTGCATCTCAAGTTTCTCACAGCTGTTATATATTTTAGATACATGTTGTGTTTTTCCATTTCCTTGTATAGAAAAAGTTGATATACAAAAGTTAAGGAAATGTGAACAGATTAATCATTCTGTACATCTGTCAAATAATCCAGTAATTCTTCTTTTTAGATGATCACTTTATATTTCTTCTTGAAATTATTCCATTGTTTGATATCTTAAATTCCTGGAAATTATGGTAGCATCTCATGTGTATAGTGTGTGTTATATATAATAATAATGGCTGTCAACTCGTGTTCGAGTAAGACCATTTCCTTTTTTTTTTTTATCATCATAGTTAGGTGCCAGTAACATTTGACACTTTATTCTTGTGTTTTCTCAGAGAACTCACCAGCCCAGCCCTGGAGAGACACACTCGGTATCCACATAAAATACATGTCTGTGTAACTCTCTCACTCTTGACTGTTGCTTGGCTGAAATACTCTACCTTTATCCTCTCTCT
>CM042160.1:33122493-33153467 GCA_023376005.1 Doryteuthis pealeii | reverse complement strand
ATGAAGGAATTTTGCCTTATATTCATTAAAAATAAAACCAAACAATTAGAAATCAATAATACTAGCACATATTTATTAAAATCACATTTTTAATATCAATATGCAAATTAGCCTCCCGTTCACACTGTAAACCGCTATTTCTTGTAAATTAAATAACATTGCATGTTATTTGTATGTAGATAGGGACAACACTAATAAAAAGGTGAAACAATTTTAAAATAATTGAGGGTTTAATATAAATAAAATCATGGAGAATCTTATGTAAATAACGAATGGAATTGTGACTTCAGTAGTAATATAGTTTCGGTTTACAGACAGAAAAACACACAATCTCCATTATAATAAGTTATTCTGATAGGCAATATCTGTATTTAGATTAATATTATGCCTAAAAAGAATCGATACAATAACTGTATCCAATCGAATTAAACCCACACAAAGGGGATAATTAAATTATTTGTTTTACTCTACGACAGGAGTTACCAAACTACGTCCCCCGGGCCGGATCAGGCTCGCGAAAGCATTTCATCAGGTCCAGCGACGGTACTTGAATTTGTTTGTTAAAACGTACGGAACGCGAGACGTTCTGATACCATTTACATTTAAATATCATGTTTGGTTTTCTAAATCTTCATGGACTTGACTACTGTAGGTAGGTTACAAAATTTCGTGCGTGTGAGCATTTCACTTGTTGCTTACACGATCCCGAATTTTCACTTGTTACAATAATGATGTGACCCGAGCTCATTCTTTTTTTCAATTATCCGTCCCACCGCGAAAAACCTTTTGGGTCCCTGCTCTACGAGATCAAAATTCCCTTATTTCATTTATTTCAAATTCCCTTATTTCATTTATTTAAGGAAGTCTGGAAAGGAACAAGTCATTGTATCCCGATTACGCATTGGTCATACAAGACTAACGCACTCCTATATACTCAAACAAGAACAACAACCACAATGTAGAACATGTCACACACCTTTGACAGTTAAACACTTATTCATGGAATGCAGCTTTTTTGCTCACATCAGAGAAATCGTATTTTAAGCAAACAATATATTGATCTGTTTGAAATGTCAACATGGAGGATATTCTCTCTTTTTTTTTTTTTTTAGGGAAATAAAATTTATACCATAGAATATAGACATGAAACAAATCAATACCATACAGCATAATCCCCAATAATGCTAACACATTGTTAAAGCCAATTACTAAAATGTATAAATACAAATACACGATATGTATCATTTCCTAACCGTTAGGCATGACATAACCCCAGACGGGTTGATATGCCGTTAAAATCAATAAACAAACACAAACAAGCTTATTTCATAAACGTCGCTAACTTTTTCAGCTTTCTCTCAGAAAGATTAACAAAACAATGCCGATTTTAATAGCCGGCAAACTCAGGTTATCTAATTAATTGGTTTTTGCATTTTCGAGGACGAAAAGTACCTCTAATAACTTTTGATCATTTTTTTTAGAAATTTGTCTTTTAAAATTCAGTTCCCTTTCCGAGGGCTCGAATATATAATTTTAACTTAAAATATTTTTGGCATCGAAGATTACACTAACCGCTCCCCGCCCCGCCACATTCAATTAGTCTCGAAAATTTACTTTGCGTCCTACAAGCGACGGTTACAGCTTTTTTTTTCCTGCTTTTAAAAAAAATTTAATCTAATTTTTTTTTTTTTTCAAATTTTTGACTAATGCAGGGGTAGGCTCTTGAGCCATTAATGTCTTCCCTGTCGGAAATTAAGATAATTTATCTTTTTCTCCTTCCACATTGAAAGGTTCACATACGGTCATGCGCAATCGAGTTTGGCTTTTAAAAAAAAATTTTTTTTAATTAAAGAAGGTTTTGTCTGAGTCGATTTAAAATATATACCTGAATTCAAATACCCACGAATGTGTTCGCTGGTTATTCATTTTCCGTAAGCTTGTTGGAATTTGTTTTTTTTTACATGTTATCCTTGTTTTTTTAAAACCCTTATGTTAACGGGCAAAGCAACTGAGATGAACCCCCCCCCCCAAAAAAAAAACCCAAAAAAACAAAAACAAAAAAAAAACAAACAAAAACACACAAACAAAAACACAAAAAAAAACAACACAAAAATCTACACGACAAACTGAGTGCAAGTGCAAGACGAATGTGAAAACTTGTAGCTTAGCCTTTTGTTTTCTAAAAGAAAAAAACTTACTCTTCCATCTATCCCGTCTTTCATTGCTAAATTTTCCTAATTTTACTATTTAGTTAAAATAGGAAGTAAAGAATTATTTCTTCTTGTTAATCGATTTCATATGAGATTCAAAGAAAGAAAAAAATGATAGAATAATTATTCATGATAAAATTGATGATTCTTTGTTGTAATGGGTGCGTAATTATATATCTGAACGAGTGGGATATATCATATATATATATATATATATATATATATATATATTGTGTGTGTGTGTGTGATTGGTAAAGAAAAATGCTTAAAAATCGTCAATTTTGCGGTTATAGATCTATTTCTGTCCACAGGTATTTGTGTATACCTATGAGTTTCATCAGACCGCTAACTTTATTGAAAATGGTAAACAAGATAATTCATGAGGCTTTATATATATATTTCTAGGGATTCCTGAAAAGATATCGGGTTTCAGTTCTTCTCATCTTCTTAAGGCGTTAGAAAGCACCGACTGCACCTCTGCAGAGGGGTAAGACTCCCCCAATGGAGTAACCTGTTGGCCATGGGTGGCAACCCGTGATGCTCAAGGATAGAACCCAGGTGGATGAGCAGTTCATGACTTGCAATACTCCACTTTGGTCCTTACTTAGGCTAGATGGGCGGTCGGAGAGGCCCCCTCCGATCAATCAGCTGGTCACGTCAAGCCCTAGCACCTATATGATTTTCCCAACCCTATTGCCCTTATGGCAAGCCTCAACCCCTTTGTATCATATGGGTGCTAGAAGGCGGTGACTGAGGGTCTACATGTCCTGGGAATGAAGTTAAATTCTATATGATGGTGAGGTTCCAGTTTTGGAGGTTTGGGGAATGTGGAGCACCCCTTCATCACCATTGCTCTCTGGTCCACTCTGACCCGAGGTGGTAGTACCTGTTAAGGTCCCATCTATGAGTTAATTAGAAAAACATGAGTTTATGAACAAAATTGTATTATGCATTAAGAATGAATTCACAACTTTGTCGGCATTAAATGACCCACCGAGTTTGATATGCCGTAAAACAAATAAACAAACTAACTACGTTTCACCTAAAGTATCTTCATGATAATTCTAACTCTACATATTATCTTAACCGACTCTTTCCGTGTTTTTTTTTCTTTTGATCTGTCGTTTTGGTGCAGTTTGATTTTTTTTCAAACAGTAAGGTATTTTTTTTTTTTTTTTTTTTTCATTTTTTCAGGTACTTGTTTGTAATATTTCTTCATTTACAGATTGGATTATGTTTTTTCTCAATGCCCAATATATATATATATATGTTAACATGCAGTAATTTATATTAACAGTTATCCTCATCTTGATTGTCAAAATCACAACGTTTCAGTCGTTGTATTATTCAGACTTCTTCAGATGCCTGTCGAATTCGATCATGTTCAGCGAATCTCGAACGAACTTTTTATCCGTATGGATGAATAGTGTATGCTTAAAAGTATCTTGTGTGAGTTAATTATTTTATCCTTGCCCACCCCACCCCACTCCGCGCTTCTGTTTGTTCCGCTGGATTTCACTGACTGACCCAAGGATTGAACTCATGACCATTCAGTAAACTGCAACGCTTATATCAACGCTTTCTTTTTTGGAGTCTTAAACTTAATGTTTGTAGTTTCTTGTTCAAAGACTCCTACGTGAGGTGCAACTTAATGCTATGCCCATTGAAGAGGTTATCAGAGCCTACCATATGTTTCCTAACAACGAACTGATTTACAACATTCTGTTTTCGAAATACTTCAGTAAGAATTCTTTATCCAGTGTTTGTATACAATGAAGTCTGTATAATCAATATTTTAAGGCAAGTGTATGTATTGTTTCTTTTAAGAATTTTAGAATTATGGGATAATATTTCTTAAGCTTAGTTCAGTCTGGCACAAGGTCATATTTGTAGAGCACGTAGAGGATACAACTCCCTATACTTACGCCGCCTCTCGGGGGTGGTCCAGAGTGCTTCGGTCTCTGGACCGGATAAGTAATATTAACAGCGTTGATCCCAGCGTGCTAGTTCCCAGGCAATACTTGCCCCTTTGATTTAAAGGGGCAGGACTGGGTTTATTGCCCAGTGCCTGATTTTGAATTATCTTGGATACTTTAGGTAAAACGTAGTTAGGTTGCTTGTTTGAGGGGAATGTCGACGGGATCAACGCATTCTTTGCACCCACCACCCATGAGATTCGGCTTGTGGGTGGGCCCCACATAAAAATGTCCTTGTGTCAAGCCTGCATAAGTGGGATGCATTGCAAATACCCACAACTCCCTACACGACTGAAATGTTCTGAGAAACGAGTTTTACCACAAGATGTCTATTTCAGATTTAACGTGATTCTGAGTAGTATTCTTGCTTTTTAGCATTAAAAAATAATCTTATCTATGTAGTCTGCTGTTACATTTCTGAAATAAGCTATTTATAATTAATTCGTAGTATAGTATACGAAAGTAGGCATTTACTCAACCAGTTCGCAACCTGGTAGGATGTGACACAAGGCCGAAAGTATGGGGCATCCAGCGAAGATCGAACTCGCTTTTCAGTAGTAATAGATACTAGCTTGCTAACCATTATACCACGATGGGACGCCTTCTTGGTATGGTACGTGGAAGTATTTTATTTATTGCTTTATAGGCTGACTTCTGATTTAGGTCGGAAAATTAAAACAGTAAGTTTTTTGGTGGTACCCAATGACAGTTTAACTACAGTCTATGAATTAACATTTTGCGAATTGGGTTACGGTTTTAGTGGATTACGGTTGTTTTTAATTACGTATTGCTTAAAGAAAACCAAAAAACAAAAAACAAAAAAACAAATTACTATACATTTAATATTGAAAAATATTTTTTTAAACTAAGTTTAATTGAAATTATACATTACAATACTAACACAAACAACTGTCTCAATAATAGATTCAATAATTAATTTCAATGGTTAATTAAATGTATAGTAATTTTTTTGTTGTTGTTGTTTATTTTTTTTAAAGCAATACGCAATTAAAAACAACCTTAATCCCCTAAAACAGTAACCTAATTCGCAAAATGTTAATTCATAGACTGTAGTTAAACTGTCATTGGGTACCACCAAAAAAACTTTCCGTTTTAATTTTCCGACCTAAATCAGAAATCAGCTGCTCTATATGCACAATTTCTTCTCTCAGGAAGCATCTTAATATTGCATAGAGTCAAATGCATCGGTGCTTGCCTGGAATTAAGGAAGAGATTAACTTGTATCCGGGTGGAAGGTTTATATCCGGGTGGAAGGTTTATACCCGCCTGCACAACATTTGATATCGCGCACAAAATATATAAATAAATAAATAGAAATAAAAGAAATAAAAGTAAATGAGAATAGTTTTCAATTATTTTCCTTTTAAAAGAAGAAATGAAAAATCCTTCTCTTTTTAGGAAAATTGCGTTCCTTGTATTCTTCAGTAAATACTAGTCAAAAGGTGACCAGTTGGGTCACCCATTGAGCTCTGGGTAGATACTTGAGATTATGAAAAGGCGAGTTTGTAAAGCGAATTAAATTTTGAAAAAATAAATACGACCGAACAAAACATTAAAAATCAATTTCTAAGATGTCTAAGAAAGGAAAGGTTTGACCTAATCTAAGCTATGAATTACTGCTTATGAAATTTAACATAAAAATACATTTCAAATCCCCCCCTCTCTCTCTCTCTCTCTCACCCACAGAAACTAACATATATAACAAGGAGGTAATCAAGATATACATAGAGAGGGTGAAAGAGACAGGCAGAATGTAAAGTAAGGGACGGGTCAGTTTTTGACTTAATTGCAAATTACAACTAATTAGAACCAATTAAAATGGATTTTCTTTTCAAACATAACTCAATCCTAAAAGTAAGGAATAAT
The DNA here is from genome assembly GCA_023376005.1 of Doryteuthis pealeii. Classification (NCBI taxonomy): domain Eukaryota; kingdom Metazoa; phylum Mollusca; class Cephalopoda; order Myopsida; family Loliginidae; genus Doryteuthis; species Doryteuthis pealeii. The sequence continues at coordinate 33,147,394 of CM042160.1, read as the reverse complement.
TTAGTATAACTTTCGTGTCATTAAGCTAAACAGTAAAAAAAGATTTTAGGAGATAAAAGTTGATTTGCTCAACTTTAGTATAATAATAGATGGTACCTGGTACTTCAAAAATTACGCGCTGAAAATGTCTTTCTATTCCTGTTATTATGTATTTACCCAATCACGGGCATGAGGTCAGTTTTTAAGCGGAGTACAGTTGGTTTGAATGAAGGCGCATGGTGTAATGGTTATCGTCAAAGGAAATGGACTAGGTGAGTTCAAAATCCTCTTTGCATTTCATATAGCGCTAATACCCTCGGGGAATGTATGCGTCCAACTACTCTCCCTCTGCAATGTCTCATTAATAGAAGATACTATCTTCTATTAACCAGGGCCGGACTCAGTCGGTAGAGCGTTCGGCTAGAAACCACAAGGTTCCTAGTTCGATACCGGTCCTTGCCAACTCAGCGTATGAGTAGCACAGGGATATGTGCGGTAAAGTAAGGAGCTGATGGTCGGTGTGGCGCTCCACCTCAGATGCTAACACAATCTCCTTGGTCTAGCGCTATTGAAAAGGGGATAGACTCCCTCGCTGACTGGCTCATACCGACTTTAGGCCGCCCTGACGACTTTACTTACTTTTACTTTACTTATCTTCTATTAATGAGATTGCTCTTTTTTGCGTACTTTATTAAAATAATTTAATTGATAAAAGCACATACAAATTACATGTTTAAAAAGATTATTTTATTTATTTCTAGCCATATAAACATATTTTTTTAAAGATTGGACCAGAAATACACCGGAAATTGCGAGTTGAGCGGACTAAGTTGTAAATTTGTCAATCTCAACCGAAATCAGATATTGACAGGAAATGCTATCATTACACAAGAAAATGGATGGTTTCCTGAGAAAGCAAAAATAATGAAAAACCGAAAAACCTAACCAAAATATAAATAGCCCCCCCACCCCCCACTCTATATGACATGTCGTAAAATCCACCAAACCAAACCAGAATTCGAATCATAGACGAGACCGGGAAAGGTATGAATATATCTCATAATAAATAGTAAGCCTTGGTAGAGCAACTGGTCTAGGAAAAGATAAAAATCTGAATTCAAACTGTATACCTTTACCAATCTCTCCGCATGTGTAAGATGTGACACAAGGTAAATTTCTTCAGCGGGGTTTGAATTCAGAGTTTTCCTTTTCTTAGACTGGCTACCTAACCAAGGTTAAAGATCGCGGTTAGTTCTAGTATTTACCCATAGCTGGAAGGAAGTTGAGTCGCCGAGTCCACTTCCTACGACTCTAACCATTACACCACGCAGCTCTACTAGCCCTTATATAACCTTTAATGCTATTGTTGTTTCTTGATCTTCTTGTTGGTGCCGGAGGTTTATTAGTTTGTGTCTGCATCAGGATTATCCCTATTGGTTTAGACATTTTTTGTTCTTCTAGGATTTCTTGAAACGATGGCATCTAACAAATGGAAAATAGAAAGACTGCTTTGTATAAACGAAGTCGAATGTTTATTCTCTCAATATACAAGATATTTTGTTTGGGGGCGTAGTGGCTAACGTGTTGAACTGCGATATCGTCGTAAACGAGTTCGATCTCCTGTTACGCCATTATGTTCACTTTTGAGTTAATACCTTTGGGAAAGGTATGGGCCTCTAATCCCATACATTTGCGAAAGGTATGGATCTCATGATCAGGGATGGCTTCATCATTCAATAAACCATGAAGTTTGATATGCCATTAAACAAATAAATTAAACATTTTGTTAGGAGCCGGATAAAAATTCCGCTTGTGTTGAGAGTTCCACATACATACGTCTGTTCCATAAGCTGGCATGGACTGAAAGAGAGCGATTCCTCCTTTTTGGCACGAAAAGTTAGATTTTGTCGGAAGTCAAATTATGGGATATTATTAAATCGTACCTTAGAATACATTTTTTTGGCTAAACTTACAAATCGCTTGGAAAATTAAAACATATTACAGGATGACCCAGAAAAAACAGAACCCAAATTATTTATCTATTTTCACATTAAACTAAACCCCAATCCTAACCCTTAACCCCCTAGTTAAAATTAACAGTTTTATTACAAAATTTGTGGGTTCTGTTTGTTTTTTCTGTGTCACCCTAATTTTCCGACCGATTTGCAAGTTTAGCCCTTTTTTTCGGTTATGTCTCAGAAGAATTCTATGACAGACAAGTAATAAGTGGAAATAGTACTGATTGTCGAAAAGTATGAGGAGGAAGAAAACAGAGCGAAAAAAAAAAAAAAACTTGCCGTAAACTTGAGGAATCTGTGTAGGAAATTTCTTTTTTTGTGTATTTATTTTTATTTTTTGCGTAGTGTGTTATGGTTGGTTGAATTAAGAATAGTTTGGTTGAATAAAAGTTATAAAAAATGTCGCTTTAAAAAATTTTTTATTTTTATTTTAATTTTATTTTATTTGTTTTAGAATATCTTGATATATTTTAAAATGCATACGCTTTTTGGACCATATGACCTTTAGGCACCCCTTTTGCTTTGCTGATTCATAAGTACATTTTTTTTTCATTTACACAGTGAACATTCGGTTGTTTGTTAACAGACGATTTTTAGAGTTTTTTTTTAAATCATAAAACTAACCCCTAACAAACAACCGGATGTTGACTGTGTAAATGAAAAAAAAATGTACTTATGAATCAGCAACGCAAAAGGGGTGCCTAAAGGTCATATGGTCCCGCTTTTTAAAGCAATCCTTTAAAAAGTTATCTAAATTAAACTTGGATTACGGTCAAGTCGCGCTGAAAGCATCAGTTTCCGCGATGAGCCTGTTCAATACTCTATAGGCTGAGCATTTAAGAAACAGCGGGTACTGTAAGCAATCCGAGTCCTTTGTTTATCAGAATGACTTGATTCGGCATTAAATAGCCTGAAAAGGGTTAATATTATGTAAAACCAAAAAATCAACCTCCAACTGTAATATGTAAGATTGATATGCCATTAAAAAAAAAAAAAAAACCAAACCAATTTGAGAGAATTCATCTATTACTCTTGTCTTTGTGATATATCGTATAGAACACACGAAGAAGGCATTAAATAACCAAAGGAGGTTGATATCTCATTAAACAAAGAAACCAAACAAAAACATTTCCTACGACAATAACCATTATGCCCTGAACGCCTCTAACTATAGATTAGTCAAGTCACGCTAAAAGTATCGGTTCTCGCGAGATCTCCGAAATTAAGCATCGTTGAACCTGTTCTATACTTGACATGGTGACTACTTAAACAACAGCTGGTACTGTAAGTAACCCGAGTCCTTTGTTTATCAAAATTACTTCATTTGGCATTAAATGTTCCCAAAAGGATTGATATGCCGTAAAACAGACCAAATTAAACTTGATGAGAAGATAGCTTTGTATTCGATTTATAAGCTCTGCAAGTTTCATTGTTCTATAAATTTTATTTCAGTCGGTGTTGAACACTCGAAAAAATAGATTAAAGCCATAACATTGGACATCTAACATATTAACTTAGACTTATTTAATTTAAATGTTTATTCGAAGCACCTATTTTCGACTTTTTTTTTTCATTCGAAGAAACATTTTAAATACGAAGATAGATTTTTCTTGCACATTTAAAGTTCTTTGTGAAATCATACACATACTTACAAAGAAAAAAAAGTGGGAGCCATTGATTCAATGATTGTAAATTAGCGATTGATCTTTAAACTCGAGTCTTTTAAAAAGAGGGGAACGTATTCAAATCTCAAGAGGATAATTGCTTTTTATTCTGTATTTTTCGATGTCAAATTGGAATGTGGAATTGTATGTAACTGAATAGCGGGAATAAGATTGTACACATTCTTCGGACAATTGAACCTTGGGTTATTTCCTATAAATCTAACATGATCAAAGGGGAACCACTCTTGACTGATAAATTATTTATTTATTGGACCATATTATCTTTAGGAATCCCTTTTTGATCTCGATTAAGAAAGGACATGTTTTTCATTTACACCGTCAGTATTCGATTGTTTGAGATTTACAAATGCTGGACATTTTTAAGTAGACTTTCAATGCTATTTCTATGTATATTTTCATTTTAAAATGTCTTTGAATATAAATCAAATCTTCATGATTTTTGCACAAAGAGCAAGAACCAAAAGCAAGATATCTAATGTATGTATGTATGTATGTATGTATGTATATATATATATATATATGTATGTATGTATATATATATATATATATGTATGTATATATATATATATATTATATTGTTTTATTTTCATAGTTTCATCCGGACATATATACACACAACTGCCCTTTATATATGTATATATAGACAAATAATGTTTTGTTGGTTGATATACTCTTCAGCCTTTAATATTAGTAGATATTTAGCCAACCCGTTCGCCACAGGTAGGATGTGGCACAAGATCGCAAGTACGGGGCATCCGTTGTCGGGAGTGCGTAATAAATTGGGTCTTAGCTTAGTTAAAGACCAGCTACAATATACACCCGATTTATTTATAAATTTTAACGGTATGTCAACCCGTCTAGGGTTATTTCATGCTTAGAGATTAAGCAATCGGGTTCATTGTACGTTTATATATACGTGTTTTGTGCAGTTGTTTCTAAAGAGTTTTTTTTTACACAATGTCCGTAACTGAAAAGCAGGAATAAGATGGTTCAATTGTCCGAAGAATTTGGACTATTGAACCTTGTCTTCGTACTTCATTTTTTAATGTACTGTTTCGGTTGATCCATTTTTAATGAGAGAGAGAGAGAGACTTACTTATTTCTCCATCTAGGATTACATATCGAATACGAATAATTTGGACCATATGACCGTTAGGCACCCCTTTTACGATCTCGTTTCATAAGGAAATTTTTTTCATTTACTCCGTCAAAATCCGGTTGTTTGTTAGGGATTAGTTTTATAATTAAAAAAAAAACCCTCTAAAAATCGTCTGTTAACAAACAACCGGATTTTGACGGTGTAAATGAAAAAAAAAATATCCTTATGAAACGAATTCGCAAAAAGGGTGCCTAAAGGTCATATGGTCCAATCATTTTTAAGCAGATCTATCTAACCCATAGATAGGACATTAATAGGTACTATCACTTCGGTTCAGAGTGGACCTGCCAGTAATGTCAATGAAGGTTTACTCCCCACTCTCCAGATTTCCAGAATGGAAGCCTCAACAAATTTACACCTGGGGAAGAGTGTAACTACCGAAACGAAAGCTGAAGGCAAAAGACTGAATAAGGAAGCGCTACAGAGCTTGATAGAAATTAATTGAAAACAGCATTACATAAACTATTTCAAGAGTTCATTTATTCAAGTACTTTTTACAGTAAAAGTCAGTTTTCTTTTTAAACTAAATATTTGGAAGATACATCGTAAAATGTAAATCCTTTATTTTAATGGTTTTATTTTACGGTCATTTGTAAAAAGAAGGTTGTAAATGTCCCATAAATATGTGTGGATTCTATAGGTAGACATATTCTTAATATGTGAATTTATATATTAATAAATTTTCCCTAGATTATATATACAGTGATGCTGATAGCTTTTTGAATTAGTGCGTCCGGAGACGCACATATTTGCTTTGAATGAGTCCCAACTAAAGCCGTCTAACTCCTACCTTGTAACCTATCCAGTGTAATTCGTTTCTAAGAAACTATTGACATGTATTCAAAGTTAGTTTGAAATGGTGAGAGAAGAAAAACGAAAAAAACAGGGACGCATGGATAATGTTTTACTGCGTCCTTTTAGATGTTTGTGCGTTAGGTACGCGTCCTGCGCCCCTACCAGTATCTCTGTATATATATATGGGGGTGTATATCTAAATTTAACCAAGCAAAAATGGTTCATTATAGTGAGATTTTTATTGTAGAATATAGCCATTCCTAATACAATTTGCAACTGAAAGATTTTGTGGGGTCGGCGTTCGCACAGGACGTTTATTATTTAATCATTCAAATTCTCGATGTAACGGAGATAGAATCATCCACTCCTTGAATAAAAGTATCAATATCATCATGGACTGCTGTCATAACGAGAACCCAACAGGTTCACGGGTCGCCTACTAATAAATAGTATTTTATAGTTATTCAAGATTATAGTAATTTGTAACAATGTAGTGATATAATTGATTAAGGACGTTGAGATAGGAGGGCCTTAAACAATGCGAGTTAATCTGTTGCAAATGCTAATGGGTGAATTTCTTAGCTTTTTAGTTTCTCTTGCTAATAGATCCTGAAAGAAAGAGTAGAAAGTGGAAAGCGTTATGGTGGGGGTGAGAAGAAAAAAATCAAGGTGTGGGAAGAGAAATGAATGCAGGGTTTTATCCAAGAAATAGAGAGTCGGGGTGTTGGTCATGAAAGTAGGAAAGGAAGGTAAGTTAAGAAAGAAATAAAAATGGTAGGAGAGGTTCGTGTAAGATACAGATGTGGGCGGTACAAAGAAATGTTAAGTTCTATGGTCTGTTAGTAGTAGAAAAAAGACCGGTAAAGAAGGTAAGTTGTTTGCTAGCTAGAGGGAGATAAAATTGAGTTTGTGATGTGCACGGTTTTGGCAGATAAGGTGAAACTTCCTTGATGTCCCCCCCCCCAAAGCCTGGAATGTTCTTAGTCTCTTTTTGAAAAGAAATTAGATATTATTACCAACTTTAGATCCGATGGATTGAAAAATGAAGCGGCGGATGATAAACGTAATTTTTTTAAAAGTATTTTTGTTTTTTAAACTTTTGTTTTATTTTATATCACTTTCTTACCTTTTTTTTAAAAAACGTTTTCTTGGGGAGCTTTCTTTGTGTGCGTGAAGTTTAACATAGAGTAGATTTGCGTAAACCTGGCATTTTTTATTTTTTATAAGTTAGGCTTAAAACTTGGGCCAGGTAATATTTGTATTTTATATGTTGTAAAAATCTAAAATTAAAGAAAAGAAAGAAAGAAAGAAATAACTTTTATGTGTTCTAAGCATGCGATGTAAAGGGTGCAATACTTGTTTAATGTTTTATAAATGCATTCTGCATTCTTTCCTACTCTTCGCCTTAAAACTTGTTACGGTCACAGCGTCACACACACACACACACACACACAAAAAAAAAAATGCATTGTTTGTATGATATAAACAATGTATATTTTTTGTATAACATGCGACACGTTCTGAAAGTGCGTCTAAAACTATTGTGTGTATGTGTGTCTAATTTTCTAGGAATATGCGCTATTTCATCTTTTTATTCATTTTTTTCTTCCTTTTTTTGTGGTATAAGCAGATAGTGCATTGCGGTCTTCCTTTGTACTCAATGATTTATGCATGTGTCCAGACTTGTGTTGTACAACTCTTTGTAGCGTCTGTACACAGCGATATATGCGTCCGGTCTGCATTTTTAAAATTTTGTATCTTTTTATTTTTTTTAATATCTTTTATTCATTTTTTTCCGCCATGCTGTGGATGTGGCGTACCAAACCTGACGCAAGCGCCTTTATTGTCCTTTCATCTTTTTTCTGCTCAATTAAGCAAATCTAAATCATAGATATTTTTGTACATGGAATTAAGCAGAAGGGAAAAAAACTGCACTTTCTGAATCGTTTGCTTGTAACGTAATTGTTATATGCTTTAACATTCGAACGTCCAGATTGGCAGTGAAAACTCTTGATTATTCTGCAGAGTGCATTATCTCTCTCTCTCTCTCTTTTCAAATCAAATTCTCTTACTTTTTTTAAGTAACTGTAAAATATGGAGTAAATGACCGGTATAAATATCTAAATAGCTTTTAAAAATGACAACTATATATCAGAATCACAATTTAAAATAAACGTCTAGTCAAAGAACTTTGTATATTTTCTTGTTTCTTTTTATTGAGTTTCACTTGAAATTTTACGCTTTAGACGGAATACAGTACCCGTTATTTCAGACAAATAAGTGTATGTGTAATATGACTGTAGGTATATTTGAATGTGTATATACCAAGTATATATCATATATATATATATATATGTATATTTATATCAATTTATATATATATATAGGTATATATATATATGAGTGTATATTTATATCATTTATATATATATATGAGTATATATTTATATATATATAATTTATATATATATATATGAGTGTATATTTATATCAATTATATATATATATATGAGTGTATATTTATATCATATATATATATATATATGAGTGTATATTTATATCATATATATATATATATATATGAGTGTATATTTATATATATATATATATATATATATATGAGTGTATATTTATATCAATTTATATATATATGTGTATATTTATATCAATTTATATATATATGAGTGTGTATATTTATATCAATTTATATATATATATATAGTGTATATTTATATTATATATATATATATATGAGTGTATATTTATATATATATATATATGAGTGTATATTATATCAATTTATATATATATATATGAGTGTATATTTATATCAATTTATATATATATATATGAGTGTATATTATATCTATATATATATATATGAGTGTATATTTATATCAATTTATATATATATATATGAGTGTATATATCAATTTATATATATATATATATATTATATTTTATATATATATATGAGTGTATATTTATATTTATATATATATATATGAGTGTATATTTATATCAATTATATATATATATATGAGTGTATATTTTATATCAATTTTATATATATATGAGTGTATATTTATATCAATTTATATATATATATGAGTGTATATTATATCAATATATATATATATGAGTGTATATTTATATCAATATATATATATATATGAGTGTATATTTATATCAATTTATATATATATATGAGTGTATATTATATATATATATATGAGTGTATATTTATATCATATATATATATATATTTATATCAATTTATATATATATATGAGTATATTTATATCAATTTATATATATATATGAGTATATTTATATCAATTTATATATATATATATATATTTATATATATATATATATATATAGTATATTTATATTATATATATATATATATATATATTATATATATATATATATATGAGTGTATATTATATCAATTTATATATATATATGAGTGTATATTTATATCATTATATATATATATATATATATGAGTGTATATTATATCTATATATATATATATATATATATATATATATATATATGAGTGTATATTTATATCAATTTATATATATATATATGATATATTATATATATATTTTATATCAATTTATATATATATGATATATTTATATCAATTTATATATATGATATATATATATATATCTGAGTGTATATTTATATCAATTTATATATATATATATATATAGTGTATATTTATATCATATTTATATATATATATATATATGAGTGTATATTTATATTATATTATATATATAATATATGAGTGTATATTTATATCAATTTATATATATATATATTATGAGTGTATATTATATCAATTTATATATATATATATATGAGTGTATATTTATATCAATTTATATATATATATATATGAGTGTAATTTATATCAATTTATATAATATATATATGAGTGTATATTTATACTATATATATATAGTGTATATTTATATCAATTTATATATATATATATGTGTGTGTATATTTATATCAATTTATTATATATATATGTGGTGTGTATATTTATATCAATTATATATATATATATATGTGTGTGTGTATATTTATATATATATATATATTATATATGTGTGTGTATATTTATATCAATATTATATATATATATATATGTGTGTGTATATTTATATCAATTTATATATATATATGTGTGTGTATATTTATATCAATTATATATATATATATATATGTGTGTGTATATTATATATTTATATATATATATATATATATATATATATATGCACGTACGCATAAATATACAAATTCATTTATACATGCATGAATATATAAATTCACTTATATACATATAAATATACACAATATATAAATTCACACTCATATATATATATATATCGATATAAATATACACTCCACACCCATATATATATATGTATATATATGTGTGAGTGTATATATATTATATTGATATATATATATTATATATGAGTGTATATTTATATTATATATATATATATATATGAGTGTATTATATATTATATATATATATATATGAGTGTCTATTTATATCGATTATATATATATATATGAGTGTGTATTTATATATTGTGTATATTTATATGTTATAAATTTATATATTTCTGCATGTATAAATGAATTTGTATATTTATGCGTACGTGCATATATATGTTGCGTGTGTGTGCATTGCACTTGAACCCCTTAAAAGCAGACTATATAGAGTTTTTACTCTCCCTTGATCTTTACATACGTTCCCTTGTAAGACGACGAGAAATTCAATAAAAAAATGCGTTTCTTGTCTGTCACTTTCAAGAAGACTTGTTTGCATAAAAAAAATGATGCCCAAATATGCGCATTTATACATTTGTATGTATACATGCATTTATGTTTTTGTATGAGCATATATATATATATATATGTGTGTGTGTGTGTGTGTGTGTGTGTATTTGTGTAGACATATGTGCATTTTATGTCTGTGTGAATATATGTATTTGTGTAGACATATGTGCATTTTATGTCTGTGTGAATATATATATTTGTGTAGACATATGTGCATTTTATGTCTGTGTGAATATATATATTTGTGTAGACATATGTGCATTTTTATATCTGTATGCATGTGTGTATATATATATGTATGTATGCACATATGTACATTTTTGTGTGTGTATGTATGCACATACGCATTTTTATATCTATACATATTTGTATGCACATATACAGGCATTTATATAAACGTGTGTGTATATGCATTTAATATTTGTGTTTGGATATATGTTGTGCGTCTTTATATAAATGTATATATCATTATGTGTATATAAATTTATGTTGTTATATATTTCATGTGTTTGTGCATTTTCATGCAATCTTCGGTATGTATATTCTTTTATGGGCACTGTGTAATTTTAAGCACATGTCTAATTGCGTTCACAAAGTCACACACACACACACACAGTGTCGGCATTTACATTATTCTACTATATGAATGTAAAACCTAACTCCTGACCCCTTCATCGTCACTATCAACAACAAAGAAAGATGGGAAGTCGGTCGGGGTAAGAATGCTGGGATCACCAAGACGAGCATTCGTCATGTATAAGAACAAACACCTTGGATATTAATGTCCTTTGTCTTCTCCACGGCACCGAATTACCAATGGACAGGTTCAAGTTTCGATCTCTATCCAGCCCGTCTTTCTTTCTATCTCCCTTTTCTCTGACTACACGCATAAATGGCTTTCGTCTTTCGTCTTCTTCTTCAATTGGTTCTTCTTGCAAGCAGCGTGAGTGGGAGAGAGAATGAACGTTAGGCATTTCTCTCTTCTTGTGTTGTAGTAGCCGAATAGCATCGGTCGTTGAAGAGTTAACACCAGGAGCCGACCAGCTCTAAACAAAGCAATTCGTCCATACCGAAGAGTAAGAGAAAGAGGGTAAGAAGAGAGGCATTTTATTCGCAGTCATGCAACGTGGTCTCTCTTTCTTTTACTTTCGTTTTCCTCTCGAGTTGAAACCTTCGACATTAAACCGTTTATTTTAATTTACAACAGGATAATTGGAAAGAAGAATAAGTTCAACAACGAACGGAAGAAGTAAACTTTTAGCTTTTTATTCTTCAAATCTGTTTCTTCTCTCTTCTTGGGTGTTGTTTTTTTTTTAGAGGTGGGGGGGGGGTGATGAGGAATTGCAGGGACCAACAATACAACTGGAGTGATGTCTAGTAATGCGACATAACAACAAACAGCGACCTGATGATGCTTTTTATCTTTCTCTGGATTTTCTTTTGAAATGGAATACCGACATACACAGACACGACAAACAGATCCACGACGATCCCCCCCTTTTTAATGATGAAAATATAAAACATGTTTAGGATAAAAAAAGATAATATATATTTTTAAAAAAGGAACAGTTTCCAGAAGGTATTTAATTTTTTTTTATAAATTATTTGAAAATTGTCTTTGTTCTTTTATTTTAACGGGCTTTTCAAATTTTGAGATGGTGACAGAAGTGAATACGTTTAAATTAAATTAAATTCTCAAGGTCCCTTGTTCTTAGATCAGCAGCGTCCCGAGTTAGACATAATTGAAAAAAGTGCATAAATTTATTTTAGGGGAAATATTCTTTGTATAACTGATTTCTTTATAATTTCTTTATTTTCTTTATTTTTTTTAGTAAATATTTTTTTTTTATGAAAGCAAAATAAGTATATAAAAAAGTACATACTTTAAATGACAATTGAATTAAAAATAACTAAAGTAGAATGTAGAAGAAAAATATACATGATAAATAAATAAATAATAATAATAACACAAGAATAGTTTCTAATGAAACTATTATATTTTCAAAACAAATGGATCCGATTTTTTTTTGTCAGTATAAAAAATAATTCTAATTTCGAGGAGATAATAAATAATTAGGAGGATTGATATTTTCTATTAGGTTTTAAGATTAACAAGTTTGTGGGTTTATATTAAAAAAAATGTTTTTCATTATTTTAATTAAAAAAAAGAAAAGAAAAATGATTATTCTTGCACGGGGTGTGTACACAGGTAGATATGTTTTTATTTAAAAAAATAAACGATAAACTATTCAAGTAAAACACATGATTACTTTGAGTGAATTGTCTTACTAAAGCTATCACTTTGCAACTATTCCGAAAACGTTTTCTTCAGTTCCCCACCCCAAATAATATCTTGCTTTTTATCTCTTGCTCTCTTTTTGAGAGTTGACTTGTTGCGGTAAAAAACGCACGCACAAAGCCTGCCACATTAAATGCCGACAAGCCTTGCCCTTTTTTTTCTAAAAAAAGAAAAATGCAAAATTTTGAAAATGTTTGCTATCTATATATTGTAAATAGATAGATAAATAAAACGTGCATTTTCAACTGTTGTTATTAAATGTAACATGTTGTTAGTCATTTTATCAGTCACCTTTGTTTGAATTAAGAGGTTTTTTTTTTTTACTCTTTATTTAATTTAATTTTTATTAGCCTGATTATTTGAATTAGATTCTTAATATTATCATCCTTACTCTTAAAAATTTTGACTTTGTTTTAAAAATTCGCCCTCGCTTCAAAAACGGAACAAAACAAAAAAAGCCGTCTGATTTTCATGAAAATCAATTATATAGCCATGCAAAATAAATCACGACCTTATTGTAAAGCGTTACTAATGAGCAATTACAAAATTCCTTAAGGATTACAAATTTGATTTTCTATACTTACAACTGTATTTAAGAATTAAAAATAAAACTATTTAATTTTAGATTTTAAATGCAAAATACTATGTGCTCGCAATATGAGGCATAGGGAAAAAAGTACCGTCTCCATGTGTTTATGTGCATGGGCGCCGAGTGAGCGGACGGCATGCACGCGTGGTCGGCACAAAACGTACTATGTTGTTGAAGATGTTCAAGAGAGACACGAGGCAGAGTGGGGGTTGAGGGACACAGAGACAAAGAAGTAGGGAGGGAGAGAGTTAAAAAAAAAAAAGTAAAAGAAAAGGGAAAGCCTAAATAAGAGAATCCACGCTTGTCTTGTCGACATGTGCGATCTTTTATCTTCTTTCAAGACTAAGAAAAGAAAAATGATTTTTTTTCTCTCCTTTCGGTTTTGATTTTTTTTTAATGCTATAAAATTAAGGAGGCACAACTCGAAAAATGGATAGAATAAAAATAAAAAAATAAAAAAAATTCGGTAGTAGGTGTGTGTTGTAGTTGATTTCTAACTAGCTGAGGAATTTAAGGTTTTACATAGCCGGGTTTTTATTTTAGGTTTTCCAATTTTGTATCTTTTGTCCCGAACTCTTTTTTTTTTTTTTTCTTCTTTCTTTTTAATTTAACCCCCCCCCCCGTAACATTTTCTCTTATACACATATACTTTCGTTTCCAAGAAACACACTTTTTTAAAATTTTTAATTCTTTATTTAAAAATTAATCATTTTTGTTCATTAAGCAAATCAAATTGTTTAATTAATAAAAAAAAGAAAAAGGGTGTATTTATGTGAGTGTTTTGTTTTTACTTATATCTGTATATTAAGATAAATTTATAGATGATATATCTTAATTTGTTTTTTAATGAAGAAAAAATCAACGGAATTAATTAGTATTATGAATTCTCAGCAAGGTGGCCCGGCACTGCCCAGATTAAAACTTGGGTAGGTGGGTGTAACAAATATGGTTGTCTGTGAACAAAGGAATTGCATGATTTATCACAAAATATAAATCGGTTTCTTGATATTATCAATAAAAAATAAAAACTTTGGGTTCAAGACAAAGAGATCTGTCTTGTAGATATATACTATATAAAGAGAGATTACATAATAAAATAAATTTTAAAATGAATTATTTTGTCTTATAGAATTTCATTCTTGATAATCTAAAGGGAAATACATCCTGAACTGTGTGCAATTATCATATTGTTAAGGGAGAACTAAACTAATTATTATTATTATTATTCTAATGTTGCACAATAATTAACAAGAATCTCCAGTTTTTGATTACTGTTATTCAATGAGAAGATTAATAATTAAATGACTGGGATCATAAATTAAAATTTGCTGGAATGATAGGTTAGTTAGTGGAAATTAACTTATTGACACTTGTGAGTTATTAAAATAAATCATTGAAAAATGAATCTTTTGTTAAAGCCAGTTATAGAACTGCTTGTTAGTCATACAGGTGTTGCAGAGAGAAATAAAATACTTGTTCTCTAAGATAATAATAATAATAATAATAATAATAATTCTCCTTGGATTGATCATTGAAAATCACATATAAAAAATTTGGGTATTAATAAGTATTAGAAATTACATATATACTTCCATCTGAAGATTGTGTGAAACACATGAAACTTGACTAATGGAAATTGTGTTCATAATTTAAAATTTTATAACTGCTCTGCTGAAATAAGATTGAGCACTCTTTTTATACTAACAATTTTCTTATTTGCAGTCCATCATTATATATATATATATATATATATATATATATATATATATACACACATTATTGTCAGCAACAATAATAATGTTTAGTAAATGAAATGTACAAATATTATCAGTTCTGATAAAATCTTTTAAAATCTCTCATATATATATATATATATATATATATATATATATATATATATATAAAGTATATAAATTTATTTTTGTTTTCTGAGAAATAACTTTTTATGATTGTAAAAAAAAAACCAAAAAAACAAAACTTCCAATTCAATGGTATATTTTGGTACTTTCCTATTATCAATAGTCAATTTTGTTTTTTAATAAAAGAGTTAAGTTAGATTAATTTTAAAAAATCTAACCCTAATAAAAAATGAAAATTTCAGTAATATCATTTCTTTAGTAAAAAAACTTGGCTGTCAGTAAGTAATTGGAAAGTACCATTAAATTATAAGGAAGAAGATGCTTTTTAAATTTGCTATAGAATCTTGAAAAATACTGGAAAAGTTACCAAAGTTTGAATTACTTTCTAGAAAAGCAATGTCAATTTGATTTTAGCCTTAAATATATTTTCATTTTCTAGAATATTTTCTTATATACAAACTTGACTAGCCATTTTAAAACTGGATTTTTCAAAAGCTTAATTTAACCAACAATGGTTAGGCTTATGAAAATTGCCATCTTAACAGAGTTAACTAAAGAAATAGATTTCATGTATATAATAATATAGTATTTTTTCCATTAATAGTTGTTTGATATATATATATATTTATCTATTTATTTAATAAACTAAATGTAACAAGTATTATAGAACAGATTTGCTATCAAGCTTTAGGTTGATACAATAAGGTTTAATGTAGTATTTGAATACAAAAAAAAATGTTTGATATTAAAGGTTTTTCTCATGCAGTTCTTTGTGTTAATACTATACCTGTTTCATATTAGTTGTTGTAGTTAGTGTGTAAAATATGCAAATTTAACAATTATTATCGGGCATAAGTAGCAGTTTTTTATATGAGATTTATATAGAATTTTGTAAAGTAATAATGATTCTAAAATGTATATTAAGTAAATGTCTTTCACAAAATAAATCTAGTTTGATCAGACTTTCTTGTGTGATTTCTTTTGTAAAAAAAAAAAAATTGAAAATGCTATTCATGGGATAGGATAAAATTGATATTGTTGTTAACAGTTGCCCTATTACTTTTGCCCCCACTTTGCATATATGGTTTGTACCCCATGCATGTATATATACATATATATTTATATATATCTATTTAAGTAAAGGAAATAAATATATATATATATATATATATATATATATATATATATATAATGGACAGATATGTTTTCATTAGGAAAATATGTTCTCAACATAATCTATATTCATCTTGTTGAAAGTTGTAAAGTAAATCAAAGAATTGTTTAAAACTGAAGTAATTATATATATATATATATATATATATATATATTATATATATATATATATGGTATGTTTGTGTTGATTTCTGTAGATATTTACTCAGCTTTGCTTTGTCTATTATAAGATTGTAATAGACTGACACCTTGTGTGGATCAGTCTCCCTTTGTTAGCTATGGTTTGAGTTTAGCACACTGAATGTACATACTGTCCATATGTTAGATTTTAATTATTTTTATGCCTGTTTGCATTATTATACAAAAGTGTATTGCTGTTTTTTTCACTTTTGAGTCCAATATATAATTCTTGCACCTTTTTAAAGTCTTTAAAATTCAACAGGCATAATGAATATAATTGTATTTGATTTGCATTTATATGTCCATACAAGTTTAAGTATAGTTTTACTTTTGAAGATACACAAAGATATATATATATATATGAAAGAGTAAACCCTTAAGTTAATGGACTAATAGTAGAAAGGGTGTGCATTGATACTGAAAGTCTGTTAAATTTGAATGCAACCTGGGAAGCCATTTTTCTTTTTCATTTTTTTTTAATCCCCAAAAATAAGCTTGGATAAAATTGACAGCACTTTATATCAGTTATTCCAATAATAGATATGCAATATTAACACATTTTGGGGGCAATGTAATTCAATGGTTCTTAACCCTTTTTTTATTTTTTTGGGTGGGTGACACAAAATCTTAGCTAAAATCCATCTTGGAGACCCATGGGTAAAATTTATTCTTAAGCAAAAGTAAAAAAATATTGTTTAATGTTTATTATGAAAATGAATAAAAGGAAATTTAGAATATTTTATTAATGACATAAGCCCAAACTTTGCTCCATGATAATGTCTGTTAAATTTGAAATTTGTTATACTAGGGTTTGTCAAATTTAGGGCTTACAATATATATATATATATATAAAGAAAATGGAAACAAATCCAATGCTATGTTAGTATGAAAATACTTTTTCATATTTCTGTATCACACACACACACACATACACACATATATATATATATATATATATATATATATATATATATATTGTTTGTCAGTTTTGTGAAAATGTGAGTTTGTTTAAAAGTGTTCAAAATCATCCTTCAACTTTTGTGTCATTTTAAGTATATGCATCTACATTTTAATATTTTGTTGAGTTATCTAGATTATTTTTGAGATACCCAAAATGCACATTTATGCCTTTTGGTTATATGACGTATAATAGATATGTGAAGATAACTGAAGAGAAAGAGAGAGAGAGAGCAGTAGATAATTTGTGTATGTGTGTCTTTGTGAATACATTTTGATAGAAGACAAAGAAAATATATTTTCATCTTTTATTTTCCTTCATTAATATACAGCATATCTTTTAAATTATTCTGTTTTTTTTGTTGTTTTTGTTTTGTTTTGTTTTTTAATTCTGTGTTTGTAATTTTTTTTTCTTTGTTTTATTTTGTTTTAATTTTGATTTCTGATAATTAATTTATATCAGAATAACAGAACAGATTTATCCATTATTTATTAAAGAAAAAAAAAATGAAGACATTTTTTTCTTTTTTTTTTTTTTTTTTTCTTTCTTTTTTTCTTTTTTCTTTTCTTTTCTTTTTTTTTTCTGGCATGCTCACTGCTAAAAATGCATTTGTATTATATATCAACCATGTTTCTTAATTCCTATTTAAAATATGAATTTTTTTTTACCCTTGTTTGTATTTATTTATTTTTTATTGTTACTCTATAAAAATGGCTGAATGGCACTGACTGAGAGTATCTAGAGCTTGGCAGATGGTTGGCTGGCTGTATTAATTTGAGTCCTGTGTTGTAAAATTGTTGTGAGCAACAATTAAAGAGAGAGACATATGGAAAGGCGATAGACATGCCTAGACATATGCTGAAACATGCAACTGTGACAGGGTGCCTGTTCTAGCATGTTCATATGCGCACACATTTTGAATGCAATAACCATATACATATGCTCAATATATATCGACTTTACAGACATGAGGCCCCGACCAATCTCATACTCAAGTGTCTATACAGTAATCTTTGCGCACATTATTTGTTAACCAGATCATCATAAGATAAATTGTATGCCAGACATATATGCAAATGATGAATACATATAACATTTATACGTTGTCTCTGTATTCATGTACATATATAGATTATAATAACTGCGTTTACCCACTAAAACTTATGGTTACTGAGGAAATTGTGAATCTCTTACTGGTGCCATTGTTTGAGCCCAAGTAATAATCAGGACTTCTAGGCTTATTTTCAAGACTTGCAGACCCTCGCTATTTAGAGAACTAAAGCTGCCCAATCTTCCTACCTCAATCTCTGGCCTTGTGCCAGACTAACCAGAATATATTAAATATGCATACTGATTTTACATAAATTAGTCAAGGCACACTGACATTGAAAATATTAACTTTTTGCATATTAAGTAAAAAGTGAATTTTTTTTCTTCCTGTGTGGAATTATCGCAGAGACAATACAATGACACTCATATTTAGAACTACCCCTGTCCCATAACAGTTGTTATATTTTCATATAAATTTCATATGTTTAATGTAACAAGTATTATGAGACAGAAGTGATATAAAATAAACATTCACATATTTATATTATTGAGTGTCTTGTATACACTGAATACAATGGTACCTTGATTTATGAGTTTAATTTGTTCCATTCATAACTCAATTTCCTTGTATATCAAATCAATTTTCTCCATTGAAATAAACTGAATTGCCATTAATCCGTTCCAGCCCCCCAAATGGTACCTTGACTTACGAGTTTAATTTGTTCTGCTTGTAACTCAATTTCCTCGTATATCGAATCAATTTTCTCTATTGAAATAAATTGAAATTCTATTAATCCGTTCCAACCCTCACAGTGGTACCTTGATTTATGAGTTTAATTCATTAAATTCATAACTCAATTTCCTCGTATATCGAATCAATTTTCTCTATTGAAATAAACTGAAATGCTATTAATCCGTTCTAACCCTCACAGTGGTACCTTGAATTATGAGTTTAATTCATTCAATTCATAACTCAATTTCCTTGTATATCGAATCAATTTTCTCTATTGAAATAAACTGAAATGCTATTAATCCGTTCCAGCCTCTCCCAAACACCCTAATCTTTTTTGTTAGTTTTATTTTTTTAAATAAGAAAATTAGCACTGTATTATATAACAACATAATAAAATAGAATGTAATGATATGCTGTAGTGTTTTAATGATTTTCTTTTTTTTATAAATATTTTTCTTTGGTTTGATAAATTTGGAAACTTAAATGTTTTTAATAAACTTATTAACATATATGTTTACAATGTTTGAAACTCTATCTGATGGTAAAGTTCCAGTTCTCTAGCTCTGGGGAATGTGGAGTACCCCTTCATCACCATTACTGCCAGGTCCACTCTGACCCAGTATTAGATAGGAATACTTGATGCCATATAACTGTGTGCAAATTATTTGTATTAGATAGGAACTAGCAGGACCGGTAATTATATAATACAGTATGATAATTTAATTATTACAACATTTGATATGTTTACTTAACAGCTATTGCAAATACTTCAATATGTAAGAAGTATAATAATCTTGACTAGCAGGATTTGCTAATTTAATTATTACAACAATATTAACATATATATATTTTACCAACCCCTCTGCATGAGCAGGATGTGACACAAGGTCAATTTCTTAAGCAGAATTTTGAATTCAGTGTTTTCCTTCTCCTAGACTGGTTACCTAGACACGGTTAAAGAGCTCAGCCTACCCTGCTATTTACCCATAGCTGGAGGGAGAATTGGATTCATACCTTTTCCAAGAACATTAGTGCCATGTGAAATGCAAACAGCTTCGTCTTATTAACATAAGAGTATCTGAAGATTACTTGTACCTAAAATTTTATCTCTCGTCACTAAGCAAAAAATCAACCGAGTGATGGCTTGAGACTCCTAAAACTCGTAAGTTAGGGCACTAGTAAGTCACGGTACCTTTTTACAATGAACAGCATAGACTACATTAACAATGCATCTTAGTACTGGAGGCATGTGTGCACGCACAAAAATATACACTAGATGACCCGTGAACCTATTGGGTTTCTACTGAAACAATGGTTCATGATAATATTGTTGCTTTTTAGTTAGGAAAGAGTGAAGTATTATAATAAGCATTTTCATAGTTATCTCCATTTATAATGAGTATTTGGTGGAAATGCAGATCTAACGAAATTATTCCGTTGAAAATTGGTTTGCAAATTGTTTTATTCTGTAAGTGAGGACCTTTTTAAATGTATTGCTCTAATAAAAATTATGCTATGATGTGCTGTTTTTGTTGCGTTATGATAACAAACAAGAATTTTACTTGTGTGTGTGTGTGTGTGTGTGTGTATACATACACATATATATATATACACATACATACAAGGTGCGTCAAAAATAATTATTTTGTACTTTTTGACACACCTTGTATTCTGAAAAAATTAACATTCCATTCATTGTTCATTTCTATCTTGGTAAATACAGCTTCAATCTTGATACTTTTGACACACCTTTTATATTTATATATATATATATATATATATATATACACACACACATATGCAAGAAGGACTCTGTTTTTTATTGTATACTATAATTATTAGTTTTTATTTGATTTAGCTTACTTTTAGTTACAAGGCCAAAATATTTGAGCATCTTGTGAAGATTGCAATAGAACTGGGTTATGTGATTATCTTGCTAACCATATATAGTGTATATATGTGTCTGTGTGTGTGTATATATATATATAAAGTCATCGGGGTGGCCTAAAGTCGGTATCAGCCAGGCAGTCTATCTCCTTTTCGCTAGCACTAAAACAAAAGATTGTTTTTGCATCCGAGACAGAGCACCACATCTACCATCAGCTCCTCACATTACGCATATGCTGAGTTGGCGAGGACTGGTATCAAACCAGGAACCTTGAGGTTCCCAGACAGACACTTTAATAACTGAGCTAAACCAGAATATATTTGTAAAATCTGTCTGAAGAGGCTAGACTCATTTTGAGTTTCTGGTTGAAATAAAAATTATTATCAGGATGACAGTTTTAGTTTTTCTTTCTTTGAAAGTTAAATATTGCTCTGTATATAATTAACTTTTTGGTTATTATACATTGAGCTCTCTTAAGGATTTATAAAAATCGTTGTATGAATATATATGTTTGCATCTACAAGAGCATACAGTATGGTTGTACAGTAAGATTTTGAAGATCCCAAATAGAATCATCCCTTACCAGTCATTTGGATTATCTGATACACACACACACACACACACACACACACATATATATATATATATATATATATATATATATATATATATATATAAACCTTTGAAACAATAGCACAAAGTGGATTTCTAACAATATTTATATTTTGATCCTTTGAAAAAATGCAACTTCCGCTCTTTCGAATTTTTGAATTTAAAACCAGCGTTCTTTGACTGCTGACCTATAATCAACCGTTTATCGCAAAAAAAAACGCACACGTATAATCAATATCTTGATTAATCCAGTAGATTTAACCCTGAAGATCCTTATGGTAAAACTCGAGTAGGTTAATACCATGTACCTTTAGGTTAATATATATATATATATATATATATATTGAAGGCAATTACAATGCGTATATCGTATATAAAATTCGATAATTATTGAAAATAATCATGACAAGCAAACTCGGCGAATAACACGTGCGACATGGAACACCGTATAGCTGTTTCATATATATATATATATATATATATATGTGTGTATGTAATTAAATAAGTCTTCAATAAATAAAGCATTTATCTTGCAAATATTTGTTTCAATATAAATGTCCTTCCTTGTCATAGTTCTTTGTCCAATTCTTTCCTTAAATGGAAAATTGTATACTGAAAATTTCAGATCAATATACAGCTAATAACTTTCAGGCTATGGACTTATTGATCCACTCTTATATATAAGGAAGACAATAGGGGAAATTAAATTGACATGTTTCAATATAAGGAAAGCTTCATCATAAATGACATTTTATTTCTGAGGAAGTTATCTTTATTGTGAAATATGTCAGTTTGATTTTTCCATGTTATCTTCTTTTTTCTCATATCATTGGACACTATTCCAAATATCACCTATATATATATATAAACTTTGTTCTTGTGAACGTTGTTTTGTTGGTCTTTTGAAGCATTGGAAAAAAAGAACAAAAACAAGAAAAACAGAACAAAAATCAGAATTTTAATATTCAATTGTTGTTCTGTTCCTGGTTTGATCAATTCCGATATTTCGGGTGAATCTTCACCCTTTTTAAAAGTATATGAGACGGTCTGGAGAAAAAAAACCCCGAAATGCTGTATATGAAGGCAAAGAAATAATTAAATGAAGTGAACGGATTTGGCGTTTTTTAGCCATTATTTTTCTTTCGAAATTGTGTGACGTAACTCATCCAAAATACGATCATGGTAATCGTTTGAAATGTGGCATATATATATATATATATTATATATATAAACTCAAGGTCAATTTCTTAAGCAGAGTTTAACAGCTTTGAATTCAGTTTTCTTTCTCCTAGACTGGTTACCTAACCAAGGTTAAAGAGCCCAGTCTGCCCTACTATTTACTCATAGTTGGATGGATAATAGTTGAATTCATATCTTTTCCAAGAGTATTAGTGCTATGTGAAATACAAACAGCCTCATCCAGGATTTGAACTCGTCTTGCTGAGTCCATTTCCTACAACGATAACCATTACACCTTGCACACGTACTATTATATATATATATATTTATATATATATATATATATATATATATATATATAAAGAAAAAGAAAAAACAAAGTATTTCAAAAGATAAATTTATTGGTAGTTGGTGATGTCAACATTAAAACGTTTTGGTTTGTTATAAAACCTTCATCAGGACAATTGAATGCGTATGGTGTTGTCTAACCAGAGTTAGAATTCTTTTCAAAATAATTTCATTTTGAAAAGAATTCTAACTCTGGTTAAACAACACCATACTCAATAAATTGTTCTGATGGGAAGTTTTTATAACAAACTGAAATGTTTTAATGTCGACTTCACCATCTATGAATAAATCTACATATTGGAATACTTTGTTTTTTTTCTTATTTACTTTTCTACATACGGTCAGATTTATTTCCATATGTTACCACCCATATATATGTGTGTGTGTGTGTATGTGTGTAATATAGTGAAAAATTTGACAAAAACACAGGTTCAACCTGTTTTTTCAAGTTTTTCACTATATTACATACTGTCGGATTCACTTCCATTTTTCTCTTCACACACACACATATATATATATATATATATATATATACACACACACAAGGCATGTAAAAAAAGTGTTGAGATTGAAGCTGTATTTACCAAGATAGAAATGAAGAATGAATGGAACATTAATTTCTTTTCTCAAAATATTACCAAGATAGAAATGAAGAATGAATGGAATGTTATTATTTTTTTTTTTTCAGAATACAAGGTGTGTCAAAAAGTCAAAAAAATCTTGATACTTTTTTGACACACTTTGACACAAGTAGGGTGTAAAAGTTGTTTTTTTTTACTGTGCATTCAGTCTTTAATTGTGAAAAAGATGGTGCTGAGAACTTTTGCATAAATGTAATAGTATTCTGATTGCACACACACATAGCAACCATAATGAGTGCATTTTTATGTAACTATTCAATGCTTTGACCATAACCAAACAAAGGATATGCATGTCTTTGTATTGACAAACAGAAATGACTTGAGGCTTATGCACACGCCCTCTCATTAAGTGTCTTATTAAGACTGTCAGACTAAGAATAGCTATATTATAAGTACCTACCATAGAGTGATTGTAAGTAAGCTCATCTTGTAGACCATATATAAAGGGCAGTTGTGTGTATATGTATGTCCGGAGGAAACTTCAGAAAATAAAACGATTAACGACAAAGTAAATATATATATATACATATACATTCACAATCACCAGGGTTTGGTTTTTGAGCAAAAATAATGGAGATTTTATTTATATTTGGAAATATATTTAAAAATCAGAATTTCTATAGTAACAGAAGGTAATTGAAATATGTTGATTGATTGAATTAATTGCCTCATTTATATTGTATTTTTTTTTTTAAATTGTAAATTTTTTTACTGTATTGTTATATATTTACATGGGGATTTTATGGGGCATCCAGTGAGGATCTAACTTGTGATAAGTAATAATGGATCTGCAAGACTAACTTTTTAAAAATCTCCCCTCTACCCAGGCGACACTGGGCAGCCATTTCTAGTTTATAATTAAAAGGCAAATTTGATCTTCA
>CM042160.1:33047493-33117493 GCA_023376005.1 Doryteuthis pealeii | reverse complement strand
TAAGTCTGTATTTGTAATAAAAAGAAAAAGAAAAAAATTTGAAAAATAAAAAAAAAAAAAAACACAAAATTTGAAAAAATATGGGCGGTAAGATGATTAGATTTTTTGTCTTTGTATTTCGTTTTTATATCTTTCACAATTGTATTTTTAGATACAGTTTTTTTTAATCTATTGTAAAGATAAGAACATTAAAAAAAAATAAAAAATAAGTATTCATTTTTTTAAATTTAAATCTCGTTGGTCTTTGTCTCTTGTCCAAACTCCCACTACTAACTGTTTTGTAGGGGGGGTAGGGTAGGTGAATCCACCAAATTTTTATTTCTCTATGAACTACTTCAGATTCTTTGTTAAATTAAATTTTTTCAGGAAGCTATTTCTTCAAGAAAGAAAAATAACTTTTTCAAAAATACTAAACGAGGAAAAAATATAAATCAATGCACATAGAAAAATGAATCTTAGATGTATATTCTGATTGAAGCAGACTGGTTAGAGAAAATGGCACTCTTCCGCAACACGGTTATCGCTAATATGGTGATGTCCAGTCTATAAGGGTTAGCTTGACCATTAGACTAAAAATATTTATTAAGATAAAAATTCTTTTTTCTCTTTCTTTTTTTTAATGATTTGTGCTGGTTTTCTAACCAAATTGGTAATAGTTGTGTTTTTAAAAATTTTCTTTGAATTTTTGCCCTTTTAAAAAAAAAAGAATTTTTTTTTTTTTTAAATGATTAAATTTGTTTATGCTTGATTTAATACCTTATAAGGGTTTATAGGGAGATGTGCAGTAAAAAATCAATTATTATTTGCTATCATTGATTATGAAAAAGAATTCTATTAATACTCTGTGTAGATGAGCCGTTGGGTGTGTATCAGTTCTTTGTTTCAAGAATCTGTTGAATGTCTGCAATACGGAACTCATGCCTGTCTTTGAAAAAATTGCCTTTATATAGTTTTTAAGGTTTTTATTCTTATATATTAAGTCATATTGTGTGATGTTATTTTCAAATATATTCATTATTCTTTCATGGGTAATAACTAGGTAGACTACACTACTTTCTACCTCTCTTGCTCTTTCTTATATTTTCTTTGTCCTTCTCTCTTCTCTTACTATAACTTTCTTTACTTCTTTCTTTGTATTACTTTGTTTTCCTTCTCTTTCTTTCAATTTCTCCTCCCTTCTAACTTATTCTCATATATATATATATATATATATATATATACACACATACACACACACACACACACACACACACACATATATATACACACAAGGTGTGTCATAAAAGTATAGATTGAAGCTGTATTTACCAAGATAGAAATGAACAATGAATGGAACATTAATTTTTTTTCAGAATACAAGGTGTGTCAAAAAATACAAAAAATCTCGATACTTTTTTGACACACCTTTGTATACTCGTTGACCAGAGTTCAAATCCTGGATGAGGCTGTTT
This sequence comes from Doryteuthis pealeii, assembly GCA_023376005.1. Lineage (NCBI taxonomy): Eukaryota > Metazoa > Mollusca > Cephalopoda > Myopsida > Loliginidae > Doryteuthis > Doryteuthis pealeii. The sequence continues at coordinate 33,116,042 of CM042160.1, read as the reverse complement.
TCATTTCACATAACACTAATACTCTTGGGAAAGGTATGCATCCAACTACACTACCTCCAGCTATGGGTAAATAGTAGGTCAGACTGGTCTCTTTAACCAAGGCTAGGTAACCTCTCTAGGAGAAGGAAAACTCTGAATTCAAATCTGTTAAACTCTGCTGAAGAAATTGACATTGTGTCATATGCTTCTCATGTGGAGAGGTTGGTAAATATATATAGTGGGGAACTGACGGTAAGTGTGGTGCTCTACCTCGGCCAAAACACTCTCCCTGGTCTAGCACTAATGGATAGACTCCCTGTCTGATTGAACCCGACAATAGGCCACTCTGCTGATTTTACTACTTACTTATATATATATATATATATATATATATACAAGGTGTGTCAAAAAAGTATCGAGATTGAAGCTGTATTTACCAAGATAAAAATGAACAATGAATGGAAAGTTAATTTTTTTAGAATACAAGTGTGTCAAAAAGTACAAACAATCTCAACTCTTTTTTGACACACTTTGTATATAAATCTTTAGGTTAAAGAACCCAGTCTACCCTGCTATTTACCCATAGTTGGAGCGAGAGCAGGTGGATGCATACCCTTTCCCAAGGTTATTAGTGCTATGTGAATTGTAGACAGCCTCATCTAGGATTTGAACTCGGGTCGATGAGTCCATTTCCCATGACTCTAACCATTACACCATGGCCTCCAGCCTTCATACAAAAATGTTACAGAAGTTGTTAAATTTTTTATTATAACCATTGCACCACGTGCCTCCAGAAACCAAACCAAATTATCTCCTAGGTATGACAAATTGCATATAAGTCAACAATTAAACAAATAAAATGTGTAGATTACCTTTGAAAAGTACCGTATTTGACGGCATATAGGATGCACTTTTTTTCCAAAATTTTGGCTCAAAAAATTGCCCTGCGTCTTATACATCATAGGTGAAGTTTAATTATTATTATTGTCATTAATTTTATTATTATTATTATTTTCTGCTATTGAGATGTCTTGTGTATGCTTATTGCTTGCCTGTACTACCTAAATTGCTTTTATACAGCTATGTTTCTGCTTGTGTAATGCACAGCTAGACTGTTTTCAACAATATATGCTTAAATAAACCAACATTTTTTTTTTACTGAATCTGACATGCTGAATGGGGGTGCTTCTTATATGCCGTCAAATACGGTAGTTAGAAAATCACTTGTTTTTGTGACTGTGGAATTATGTTATGTCATAGGGCCGGTTTAGCTCAGTCGGTAGAGTGTCGGATGAGGAACCACAAGGTTTCTAGTTCGATACCGGCCCTTGCCAACTCAGCGTATGAGTAACATAGGGATCTGTGCGGTAAAGTAAAAAAGCTGATGGTAGGTATGGCACTCCACCTCAGACGCAAAAACAATCTCCTTGGTCTAGTGCTAATGAAAAGGGGATAGACTCCCTCACTGATTGGCTGATACCAACTTTAGGCCACCCCGACGACTTTACTTTTTTACTTATTGTTTATTTGGCAAGATCAAACTAGATTACTCTCATGCTGGGTCCTGTTGAGAGCAATTGGTATAACTGGTTTAAAGCCAGCCCAACTGAAGACTGCACATTCCATTTTTTCCATTAAGAGTTTATAATGATCTTGTTGATAATGGAGTAATGAGAAAATTTATTATGGAAACATGAGGTATACTCAATATCACTTGAAGTGAATTTGATTACAATAAGAAAAAAGTAGTAATTAAAAACATTGTTAGGAATAAATGTCTATATTTGTCAATATTTTATTAACTTTTTTTTCTTACAAAAAATATCATCTTCATTAGTCAATATAATAATGAAAGATTTGCAATATATTAAGATCTTGTCAACAACTCAATTTCATGATTTAGAAATAAATTGAAGATTTTGTTTTTTTATCTGCTTTCTTAAATTAAATTTGATGTATAAGCAGATTAAAAAGAGACAAGTTTAAAATGTTTTAAACAATCATTTTAAACTTGTCCCTCTTTATAAGCAATAATTATTTTTTTATCATTTGAAAAAAAAAAATTTCTATGTTTCATTCTTTCCATTAAAAGTTTATTGGGTAGAAAAATACTTTTAAGAGAGCTTTTAAGAAATCCAAAATTGTAATTTAAATAGAAGTTTTACAATTGAAATATTTGGTGATGAAGGGAAATCTATGGATTTTGACTTCTGAAAAGGATAAAAAAAAGTATTTGATTACAGAATATTGTAAAATACACTTTTAGCACATCTATTAATAATGGAGATTCGCTTCCGGTTTTTGTCTGTAACAAAAACGACGTCATTGATTATGTCACACTACCTAAAATGTCAATGTAGAATAAATACATTCAAAATTTGAGCATGCAATGTTAGACAGTCCTCATTGGTTTTTTAAACAAGTTTTAATGAATACATGCCTAGTATTATCTATCTATCTATATATAGTTTGTTTTATTTTAATATATATTTAAAGTTATCAGAACTAAGTTTCCATTTCAAATTTTATATATTGTTTACTTCTCGTAAGTTCGTGTAGAGGTCACTTAAGAGGAATATAAATACCTACTCCTTAACAAAACGAAGAAATCTGCTAAGTCCGTTTGGTGTGGTGGGAAGACGCTTGACAGTCAGCTTGACAATCAGGTTTCGAATCGCACACGGGGCAGTCTTTGTATCTATAGCTCTGCTGATGAGGCCTAATAGGCCGAAATGTACATACAGAGATTGATTTTTCTCGATTTGTTTAGCCTTAAATTTAAATAGGTAATCCCGCCTAATTAATTAATTATTAATTAATTAACTTTCATAAATTAGGTTCGACTTCAATTAAACACATATTCTCCCAAATATATATATATATATATATATATATATATATATATATATATATATCAGTTAAAATCAGAGATTAAATATTGTATTAATTTTCCGTAACTGCAGTTTCATGCATGTTATGCAATCTTCAGACGGTCAAAAATGTTAATTTTTAAAACAGTGACTTGTTCAGTGTTTATATAACATGAAGCATGCTTATGCAATGGAATTTAATGTCTAAAAACATAAACTTGCTTAGGTCTTAGAATTTTTTTTTTCTCACCAGAATGATTTTCCCAACCCTATTGCCCTTATGGCAAGCCCCATCCCCTTTTTATCATATGGGTGCTAGAAGGTGGTGACTGAGGGTCTACATGTCCTGGGAATGATGTTAAACTCTATCTGATGGTGAGGTTCCAGTTCTGGAGGTTTGGGGAATATGGAGCACCCTTTCATCACCATTGCTCCCTGGTCCACTCTGACCCGGAGTGGTAGTACCTGTTAGGGTCCCATGTATGGGCTAAATAGAAAAATGAGTTGATAAACAAAATTGTATTATCCATTAAGAATTGATTTATTTAAAAACTTTATTGGCATTAAATGACCCACCTAGGTTGATATGCTGTAAAACAAACCAAGCTAAACCAGATATTTTCCACCTTTTTATAAAAAAAGAAAGAAAAAATATTTCCTATCAATGTTTTCTCCTTTTTTTAAGGAAGCCATTTTGCATCTCAAGTTTCTCACAGCTGTTATATATTTTAGATACATGTTGTGTTTTTCCATTTCCTTGTATAGAAAAAGTTGATATACAAAAGTTAAGGAAATGTGAACAGATTAATCATTCTGTACATCTGTCAAATAATCCAGTAATTCTTCTTTTTAGATGATCACTTTATATTTCTCTTGAAATTATTCCATTGTTTGATATCTTAAATTCCTGGAAATTATGGGTAGCATCTCATCTGTGTGTATAGTGTGTGTGTTATATAATAATAATAATAATAATAATAATGGCTGTCAACTCGTGTTCGAGTAAGACCATTTCCTTTTTTTTTTTATCATCATAGTTAGGTGCCAGTAACATTTGACACTTTATTCTTGTGTTTTCTCAGATGACTCACCAGCCCAGCCCTGGAGAGACACACTCTTCCACATAAACTACATGTTGGAACTTCTCCACTTTGAATGTTGCTGGGCTGAAAATTACTCTTTCTAATAGCCCGTTTCAATTTTTGGTGTTTAATTTGGTTGGGTTCAAATTCTTCCACAGACCTGGCTGGAGAGTCACCATCTATCTGTCTATTACAAGCTAGCTTCTCACAGTCTTCACCACTGGGAGATATATATATGGTAAAAAAAGGCTTAAAAATTGGCCATTTTGTGGTTATAGATCTATTTCTGCCCACAGGTATCTGAATATACCTATGGGTTTCATCAGACCGCTAACTTTATTGAAAATGGTACATACATATTTCATGAGGCTTTTTATTTTTTTTTTCTGGTGACCCCTGTGAAGATATCGGGTTCATTGAGCTCATTATTTGGACCTGAACTTTCTAACATTCTGCTGTTGGAAGAAAGGACCAGCTTAGAATCATCCTAATACCAACTTACCTGGTAACCTATCTACGGATATATATCTTATTATAATGGAGATTGTGTGCTTTTCCGTCTGTAACCGAAACTATATTCCTACTCAAGTCACAATTCTCTTAGTTATTGACATCACATTCTCCATGATTTTATTTTTATCTAAACCTCAATTATTAATAAAATTGTCTTACATTATTAATACTGTTAACTATGTCTACATACTAACAACATGCAATTATATTTATATATACAACAAAATAGCGGTTTACAATGTGAACGGGAAGGTTAATTTGCATATTAATATTAAAAAATCGAATTTAATAAATATGTGCTTAGTATTATTGATTTCTAACTGTTTGGTTTTATTTTAATGAATATTTAGCAAAAATCTCTTCAATGAATCTTAAATGAAATCCATTAAAAAGATAAAATAACTGTCATTTTTATTCTTTACTTCCTCTTTTAACTAATAGTTAAATTAGAAAAATAAACAATGAAAGACGAGAGTGATGGAAGAGTAAGTTTCAGTTGTTCCATTTTTTATTATACTCCCTCTGTTTCAAATCTTTTATTATACTCCTTCTGTTTCAAATCTTTTTATCTGTATTCTTATTTAGTTTCATTTAGCCTTTCTAATTTAATACAATATTTTATTACATTAAAACTTAAATACTTGCACCCGGAGGGTGCATATATTTGCTAGTATATATATATATATATATATATGTGTGTGTGTGTGGAATTAAACAAAAGGCAGGTCTCCTGTTTAATGATTTTATTGGTGATCTTTTCAAGCTTTCTGGCCAACTTTTTTATATTTGGATAGAATTCGTGGATTAGTCCACCGAAGTTCATATCCCGAGTACTTTTGGCACCTCGAAGTGCCATCATCAGGGCTGATGTGTTCCACGAATTCTATCCAAATATAAAAAAGTTGGCTAGAAAGCTTGAAAAGATCACCAATAAAATCGTTAAACAGGAGATCTGCCTTTTGTTTAATTCAACATGTATAAATGAAAGAATGCTGCCCAAATATACACACACACACACATATATATATATATATATATATATATATATATATATGCATGCATATTTTCTTTTAGATTTTTCAAGTTATTGAGATATTTTATCATAAAATACTTGGCATCTTATTAGTTTAATGTTTTAAAGACTGGATATTATAATTTTTTATTAGAATAAACAAAATGATTAAATCTTTGATAACACCTGACATACAACTAAGATGTGTTTAAAAATTATCAAGATTGAAACTTAAATGCATTTACCCAACCCCTCTACACACAGGAACACATGCATGCATATATATATATATATATAATATATATATATATATATATATATATATCGTTTAAACAGGAAGCTAAGATATACATTGTATCTTTTTTTTATATGCCCTAGAATTTTAAATTTGTCATTGTTATCTGTTATAATTATTTTGTGAATAATAAGATTTTTCTGGTGATATAATTTCTTATTTTTGAGGATCCCTGTATTTTGTAAAACCCGTCTGATGCGGCTAGAACTCAAAACGTTTTTTTTAGTGTCTGGTTGAAATAAAATATAACGGGATGACGGTTTGTTAAGTTTTTCTTTCTTTGAAAGTTATATATATATATATATGTATGTATGTATGTATGTATGTATGTGTGTGTGTATGAGAGGTATTTAAAAAGTATCAACATTGATGTTTTATTTACCAAGAAAGAAATGAACAGTGAACAAAAATTTTTTTCTTTGAATTAATCTCCTTGGCATTCCAATGAGTTTTCCACTGGTCAAAGCACCTTCTGAAACACGTTTTTGAGTATGGTGTATATATTTCTAGACACCCTCAGCTGTGCACATGTCTTAAATTGTGAAATTTAAAAAAAATCAAAAAATTTAATCTATTTTTTTACCAGACTCCAGCCCCCCCCCTATATATATATATTATATATATATATATATATATATATATATATATATAATATATATATATATATATATATATATATATATAATATATATATATATATATATATATATATATATAGAGAGAGAGAGAGAGAGATAAGCCTGACTATTTCCCAATTAGTAGATAGAATATGATTTATTCCATGAATAATTTGACAATGATTTCAATCAATAGTATATTTGCCATTATTTTGAATCATCTCTTTCCATTTATCTTGTTCATTCCTCTCAAATAAAGTTCAGCTGGTTTTGAACTCAACAAGTTTTCTACAAACATTTTAACCTGATCTTCTTGGGAATATTTTTTTGTCATTTGGAGAATATTATTGAGAATGAAAAAAATGGAAATCACTTGTTGCAAGTTCTGGTGAATATGGTGGATGGGTTAGAATAGACCAGCCCAATTCCAATATTTTTTCCTGTGATTCTTGCTTATTCTGGTATTGCATTATCATGAGAAAGCATAATGTTTCTCTTATTGACATATCTGGGTCGTTTTATTAGATTTTCACGCACACATTGCAGCTATTGCTTGTTTTATTCATTAAGTGTCTGATTAAGGTTTAAAAACTCAAAATGAATATGTGATGATCCTGCAATATACATAACTTCATTCACTTAATGACCATGTTTCAGATGACAAGTTTTGTAATTATTTCACCATGATATTCAATGTGACTTATTTCTATATGCCCTGTCGGCTGGGGCTTTAGAATGTGCCGACTGCACCTCTGCAGAGGAGTAAGACTCCCCCAATGGAGCCACCTGTTGGCCTGGGGTGCGACCTGTGATGCTTAATGATAGAACCCAGGTAGTTGAGCAGTCCATGTCGAGATCAATTGGCTGGTCACGTCAAGACCTAGTACCTATATGATTGCCCCAACCCCATTGCCCTTATAGCAAGCCCTAACCCTTTTTATCATATGGCTGCTAGAAGGTGGTGGCTGAGGGTCTACATGTCCTGGGAATGATGTTAAACTCTATCTGATGGTGAGGTTCCAGTTTTAAAGGTTTGGGGAATGTGGAGCACCCCTTCCTGGTCCACTCTAACCTGGAGTGGTAGTACCTGTTAGGGTCCCATCTATGGGTTTAATAGAAAAACATGAGTTTATAAACAAAATTTGATTATCCATTAAGAATGAATTTATTTCAAAACTTTGCTGGCATTTAATGACCCACTGAGGTCGATATGCCATTAAACAAAACAAACCAAACCAAACCAATTCTTTTTATTAAGTAGGCATGTTTTTATTGATAGTAGTTTTAAAGTAATCTTTCTCTGAAGATTATATATTTATCCAATGTCTCCGTTTGAGCTGGATGCTCGTGTTCAATTTTTAAGCAGAGTTTAATAGACTGGAATTCAGAGTTTTCCTTCTCCTAGACCAATTGCCAGACCAAACTTAGAGAGCCTAGTCTGCTCTATTATTTATTCATAGTTTTCAGGTAGTGAGAATAACTGGATTCATACATTTCCCAAAGCTCAGTCAGTAGGTTCTGGGTTCAATACCAGCACTCGCCAACTCAGCGTATGAGTAACACCAGGATTTGTGCGGTAAAGTGAGGAGCTGATGGTAGGTGTGGCACTCCACCTCATACACCAAAACAATTTCCTTGGTTTTAGCGCTAGTGAAAAGGGGATAGACTCTCTTGTTGTCTGGCTGATACCAACTTTAGGCCACCTCGATGACTTCTCAGTCAGTAGAGGATTCAGCTAGGAATCACAAGGTTCCTAGTTCGATACCAGCCCTCGCCAACTCAGCATATGAGTAGCACAAGGATCTGTGTGGTAAAGTGAGGAGCTGATGGTAGGTGTGGCGCTCCACCTCATACGCCAAAACAATTTCCTTGGTTTAGCGCTAGTGAAAAGGGGATAGACTCTCTTGCTGTCGGGCTGATACCGACTTTAGGCCACCCCGATGACTTCTCAGTCGGTAGAGGATTCAGCTCGGAATCACAAGGTTCCTAGTTCAACTCAGCATATGAGTAGCACAAGGATCTGTGTGATAAAGTGAGAAGCTGATGGTAGGTGCGGTGCTCCACCTCATATGCTTAAATAATCTCCTTGGTCTAGCACTATTGAAAAGAGGATAGACTCCCTCGATGTCTGGCTGATACCGACATTAGGCTGCCCCAACAACTTTACTTTAGTTTAAATGCAAACAGCCTTGTCCAGGATTTGAACTCTGTTTGCAGTGTCCATTTTCTATGATGATAACCATTACACCACAAACACCTTTCTTGGAAGATTATGAAGCTCTTGCCTATTGATTCTGATTATATTCCCTTTCATAAAATGGTGAAAAATCTATAGCAAAGGGTCTACTTTATGTGTCTTCAATGAAACTGCCATTGTATTATTCATGAAGTATCGTGTTTCTAATGTTCCTGCATGCAAAAGATGCCAACAGTATGGTCTTCAGCATGCTCATCATTTGGTTGTGGGTGATGCATTTGACACCTATGGTGGGAAAGAGTTGCTATCAATTGAATCTGTTCAATTTCTTCTTGAAACGGGATTCAGAAACATATAGATTGCCTTCGAAATTAAATTTTGAAATTAGTGAAATAGGTCTCTAATTAGGAGTAAACCTATTCTAGTAATGACCACCTCAAGTGGAGTTTAACAGGTTTGAATTCAGAGTTTTCCTTCTCCTAGACTGGTTTCCTAACCATGGTTAAAGAGCCCAGTCTGCTCTACTATTTATCCGTAGCTTGAGGGAAAGTAGTTGGATGCATACCTTTCCCAAGAGTATTAGTGCTATGTGAAATGAAAACAGCCTTATCCAGGATTTGAACTCTGATCGACGAGTATACAAAGGTGTGTCAAAAAAGTATTGTGATTTTTTGTAGTTGGATTCATACCTTTCCCAAGGGTATTAGCGCTGCATCCAGGATTTGAACTCAGGTTGACGAGTCCATTTTCTACAACTCTAATTATTACACCACATGCTTCCAACTATCTGTCTTCAATAAAATTGCCATTGTATTATTGATGAATTATCATGTTTCTAATTATTGAAGTTAGTCAGTTAGACAGTCAACAATTGGTTTGAGCAATGTGACTGGACAAGCCTAACCATGAAGTTACTAATTCTCCAATGAACCCACTATAACAGCTTAAATAATTACTGCCACTACTGCCAGGAAGAGTCCATTAAGCTGAGGAGGTGTTTGACTGTTCCACTGTCCAATAGTTAACAATCTGTAACAGTCATTTCCAGACTGCAGGTTCAATCCTGGCTAAGGGTGAAAGTAACACAGAATAACAATTAACAGTATTCTACACTAATGTTCTTGGATGCCAAAGATGCCAACAGTATGGTTTTCAGCATGCTCACTTGGTTGTGGGTGATGCATTTGACACTTATTGTGGGAAGGAGTTGCTATTAATTGAATATATTCAATTTCTTCTTTAAATATGGATTCAGAAACCTATAGATTGCCTTCATACAAAAATGTTACAGAAGTTGTTAAAATTTTTTTCCCCATCCACTAAGGACTATGGTGTAGTGTCCAAAATAAATAAAAAAAAATGAAAATTTTATCTGCATCTGCACAAGTGACTCTGCAGGCCAATTCTTGAGTGACAGTCTTTGGTGCACTGAATGCACACAAACTGTGATGCTTCCTGGGGCTGCTGGCTTTTCTCTCTCTTTCTGGCTCTCTTTTCTGTCGAGGTTACTCTCCTCTCTGCCTCACCCCTCTCTGTGCCTTGCTTAACGTTGAGGCGCCAGGCCACTTTATTTTTTGCATCTACCTCCCATGTGTTTGTGTCAATATGGTATATCCTCATAGCTCTCCTGCAGACATCTTTAAATTGTAGGCGTGGTCTACCAACCGATCGGGAGCCTTTGACTAATTTGCCGTACAGAAGATCTTTCGGGATGCATCAATTTTCCATTTAATTCCATCTTAATTGCAGTTGCTTTTAATTGCAACTTTTCAGACTAGCAGTCTCCAGCCCATTGGTAAACAATGCAGCTCTGAAAATAATGTTTCTTATTGAGACATGAACTTATTCTTAAGGGGAGCCACTCTTGACTGATAAATTATTTATTTTCCCATTAAACTAACCCTAACCCTAAACCCTGTCTTCTTTTTTCCTAGTAGATCAATAAATAAATAAATAATTTATCAGTCAAAAGTGGTTCCCCTTTGTTTATGTTAGACTTCTAAATATATTTACATATTTATACAAAAACATACACATAAATGTGTATCTATAACTGGTTCTCAAACTTGATTTGGTTATTTCCTATAACTCCAACATAAACAAAGGGGAACCACTCTTGACTGATAAATTATTTATTCATTGATCTTCTAGGAAAAAAGAAGACGAGGGTTAGGGTTAGTTAAAATAAATGAATTTATCAGTCAAGAGTGGTTCCCCTTTGTTTATGTTAGACTTATAGGAAATAACCATCAAATCTAATCATACAGATTTCATTTTTCCCAATCACTTGATGATATATTTGGCATTTTTTACTAGCAAAAATATGCACCCACTTGGTGCAAATATTTAAGTTTTAATGTAATAGAATATTATAGTGAATTAGAAAGACTCACAAAACTAAATAAGAATGACTATAAAAATATTACTTATTTTAATGTTATTTTAATTGATTTCTATATAAATTTATATATACTAGCAAAATAAAAAGACACCCTCCGGGCGATGTAAAAATGATTTTTTGAAAGATATTGCCTGAGGGGATGGGAGCTGAATTTCAATGTCATAAAGTGTGTACCATAAGTATGTAAAATCGTCAAATTTATTAAAGGAGTAAAAAAGAAAGAAAGACAATTTGAAATGGAAACAGTTCCGATAACTTTAAATATTATATTAGAATAAAACAATCTATATATAAATATATAACGCCGGGATTGTCTAACATTGCATGCTCACATTTTGAGTATATTTATTCTATGTTATGACGTTGGATTATGTATTGGGTAATGTGACGTAAGCAGTGACGCAGTTTTTGTTACAGACAAAAACTGGAAGCGAATCTCCATTATTAATAAGATGATTGCTTTAAAAACGATAGGATCAGAAATCAGTTACAGCAGATAATCAGTTATTAAACCCAGTTTTGTTAAAATCATTATGCAAATTATTCAAACTATATTCTATGTAAATCTTTATTTCTTAGAGATATTTCAGGTTTTTAAATGCATTAATAAAAGTGGCAGTTTTGCAGTAAATCTGAGTCAGCTAGACATATCCTTAATAAATAAGATGTCAGCTAGAGATATCCTTAATAAATAAGATGCTAATTAAGATTAAATAATAACTATTTTATAATCGTTGAAAATATAACTTAAATAACAAAGGAAATAGCAACGTCAGTAGTGACGTATTTTATTAGACATATATAACACATATTTCAGGATTTTAAATGTCTCACCATGTCCATTTCCCACGACGGTAACCATTACTCCACACACCTCCAACAGACTGGCTGATATTTTTTAGGAAAAAAAAAATACAGGTTTGTGCAAAAATCTCACACTTTGCACAAATGTCTATATCTATGTAGTGATTTGAGTGAAAACAAAATTTCCTGTTATTAGATTTAGTTATTTACCAGTGCTTTGAGGTTCCTCATCTACATGAAAACTAAAATAGGTTATTTCCTATAATTCCAACATAAACAAAGGGGAACCACTCTTGACCGATAAATTATTTATTTATTCACTTGGAAAAAAGAAGACGGGGTTAGGGTTTAAAGTTAGTTTAATGGGAAAATGAATAAATAATTTATCAGTCAAGAGTGATTCCCTTTTGTTTATGTTGGAGTTATAGGAAATAACCCTAAAATGAAACAATTAGTGCTGGGTAGTATTCCTGATATTTGCAATTTCTTATAAGATTTTTGTTTAGTACCATATATATATTTACCAACCCCTCCACAGGAACAGGATGCAGCACATGTCCAATTTCTTAATCGGAGTTTAAACCTATAGATTGCCTTCAAAATTAAATTTTGAAATTAGTGAAATAGGTCTCTAATTAGGAGTGAACCTATTCTAGTAATGACCACCCCAATTGGAGTTTAACAGGTTTGAATTCAGAGTTTTCATTCTCCTAGACTGGTTACCTAGCCATGGTTAAAGAGCCCAGTCTGCCCTGCTATTTATTCATAGCTGGAGAGAGAATTGGATTCATACCTTTCCCAAGGGTATTAGTGCTAAGTGAAATACAAACAGCTTCATCCAGGATTTGAACTCGGGTCAATGAGTCCATTTCCTATGACTCTAACCATTACACCACGTGCCACCATTGTTTAGTAACATATATGTAGTCATTTACTAATCTTTGTTTAGTTTAGCACGATGCTAGAAGAATGGACCACCCAGTAAGAATCAAACTCACTAACAATGACCTACTAGTCTAGCTTGTTAATCCTTCCACCACATGAGATGTGCTAGTATCATATATGTTGGTAAATCAATAAGTCTGATTGGTTTAGTTGTTTAATGGCATATCAACCTTCATGGGTTATATAATGCCAAAACCATCCTTGCAGAAGAACATTTATGGTACTATTTAACCCATAGCTAGGGAAATGAGAGGGTCATACTTTCCCCAGGGAATCAATCCAAAAGTAAACATAATTGTAAAACTAGTGTTTGAACTTGCTTACTACAATATCGCAGTTATGTTCCTGCTCACAGCCTAATCACATTGAAAGCACCAGTTCCCACTGGATTACCAAAGTTAAGCAGCAATGAGCCTGTTCAATACTTAGATGGGTGACCGTTTAAGTGACAACAGGTACTGTAAGTAAACCGAATATCAAAATGACTTGATATGGGTTGATATGTCGTAAAATAACCAACCAACTAACGACTATGCTCCGAGAACTCCCTGCAGTAAGTCTATAGTCTGATGATAAAAAAAGCCTTTTTTTTTTTTTTTTTTTTTTTTTTTTTTTTAAAGAGACATATTTATTTATTTATTTTCTAACATGATCTCCTTTTCTTTTCAGTGCATTTAATTGACTGGTGAATCTTAATTTCATAAATTGAGTATTATACAATGAAAATTTCAGATCAAAATTCAGTTAATCTATCTATACATATATTAAGGGCAGTTGTGTGTATGTATGTATGTATGCCGACTGAAACTAAAAAATAAAACAATTAATGACAAAGTAAATATATATATACTCATTTACTATCACCAGATCTTGCTTTTCAAGCAAAAATAATGAAGATTTTATTTATATTTGTGATGATAATTGAAAAATAAAATTTAAATAGTCACAGCATGGAAGTTTTTTATTGTTTTTTGGGTTTTTTTGCATTTTATATTTTAGATAGGAGACATTCATTTTGATTTTCAGAGAGTCTGTATGCTTTTTTTTTCTTTTTTTTTCTCTCTAATGCCCCACCAGGCAACAAGGATCCAATAAGCAATTTAGAAATAATGGATCTGCAAGACTAACTTTTTTGCTCTCACCCCTCAACCCAGGCAATGCCAAGTAGCGACTTCTAGTAATTATATATTAGGCTACAGACTTATGGATTTACTCATGTTAGAGAAATTACTCCTAGATTTTTTAGAATTTATTCCATATATATATATATATGTGTGTGTGTGTGTGTGTATTTGGGCAGCATTCTTTTATTTATGCATGTCGAATTAAACAAAATCCAAATATAAAAAAGTTGGCCAGAAAACTTGAAAAGATTACCAATAAAATCTTTAAATAGGAGACGTGCCTTTTGTTTAATTCGACATGCATGCATATATATATATATATATATATATATATATATATATAACAGTGTAAATTTTCTGTTCATTTCTCTGTTTGTAAAAACTGCTAGGATCAGAGTGTAGTATCTGCATATTTTACAAGTGTTGCTCTTTGGCACTTCTACCTAAGATCAGAGAGTAGTATTTCTACCAATGAAAATCTATTGACCTGTTAGCAGGGCTTAGAATATACTGACTGTAATCCCCCCTCCACACACACACACACACCATCAAATAGGTATGACACTAAACTGCATCTGATGGTGAAATCTGGAGAGTGTGGAGTACCCTTCATTACCATTAGTCTCAGGTTCACTCTGACCTGGAGTAGTAGTACCTGTTAGGGTCCCATCTATGTGTCAGAAAGATTTGTTTAAAAATTATTTGTATTCAATAAGACTGTCCATTAAAAAAAACCAAAAAAAACAAAAAAACCTGGTGTTAATTCAGGAAAATGATCATTTTATAATTGGACCGTGTTAAAAAACCTAAAAAAAAAAAAAAGCCTTAAACTGCACAAAAATAAATATGGATGTATAATCAAAAGGATTCTCTAACCTCTTTGCATCAAATAATCCTAGACAAGTTGACATGCCATTAAAATTGATCAATTAATCATATGAAAATCTAATTAAATATATTATAAAAAGATTAAGAAATTTAAATAATCATCTATATAATAATTCATGTTTTCTTTTTAGTCTTTTAAAAAAAAATTTATTTTGTATTTATTTCGGCAGTGTTGAATTTTATACTTTCAGAAATTATACTTATATATATATATATAATGAAATTTCCATGGGTACTGAAATAAATTTTGATTTCAGACAGAATTGCCAACCTATGAATATTTTTATTTTCTTGATTAGAACTCTGCTATTAAAAAAAAAAAAAAAAAAAATTTTATTCCTTGAAAATTGAAAAATAATTTAATTGAGAGCTTACAAGTGCAGGGGAATTGTAGATAAAAACAAACCTTGATGTGACAATCATAAAATAAGATCTAAGTATATGAAAATGGCCATAAAAATCAGAGCTCAATTAAAAATAATGTTTTCTTTTTTTGTTGTTTTTGTTGGTTGAGTTGACATTTTTAACTCTCTTCATAACACTATCATTTAGCCTTTACCAAGGTCAGACTGCCCTAATGCCTCCTTAGTAAGCTAGTGATACACACATAAGCTAGCTATGATACCAATAATACAGCTAACTTTCCAGATATATTTAGTATTCTGTATATATTTGTACAGGTCAGTAGGTAAATCACAGGACTGAATGTCTTACTAATGCTGGGTCTGTGATATTCATTATCACAGAGGAACATTCTGATTACAAACCAGAAAAAGTGATAGATAAGTCATTTTTTTTTTTTTTTGTTTGTTTGTTTTTTGTTCTAGAAAAATCTGTGTACCCTGTTGGATAAATATCGATAAAGATGCGGTCAAGTGTTTGGACACTTTGTTTGCTTATTCTGGCCAAAAAGTAAAGCAGTAATATGAAAACCTGTTAGCAAAGCTTTCAACGAGCGACAGTAGATGTGGGTGAGTGCAGATTTCTATGAAAACCTACACAAAATAGTAGCAGACGATTTCTTGTTGGCAGATGATACTCCTATCTCAGTATGCTGAGGGCTAAAAATCACAAAAGAACACTTGATTTTTATACATTTCTACCTTATTTTATAAAGAGCTTTACATACTTACAACAACAAAAAAAAAAAAAAAAGAAAAAAGAAAAGAAAATCATTCTAGAATAGTACAAATAAAAGAATTGTTTTTAAAAAAGATATTTCCAAAAATTTATGACTTCTCCTTTTCTTTGTGGAGGATTAAATAGTATCTGCTCAATCAAAAAGAGCCAGGTTATTACCCTGGCCAACTGTGCGGCCTTTTTGAAATGCAAGGTGCTTTCACAATGTGCATCCGAGGCAGGTTCATTTTATATCTCAGCATGGAGTTGACACACAACATCTGCTGGAGACACTTCATGATTTTTTTTTCATTTTTCTTCATTTCTTTTCTTTCTGTCTTTTATATGAAACTGTTGAAGATTTCTCCACCATTACAAAAACCCTTATGAACTGCAAATTAAACTGCTCCCACCTTGAGTTCATTTATTCATTCTTAATTGAAAAATTACTTCTTTCCCCTCCACATTCTTCGTTTTCATTAAATCCTTTTCCGTTTGCAGACTTTTAATTTCTTCCTTTTCTTTATTCTCTCCTCTGTTTCTTCTTCTTCTTCTCATCACTTCTTTCTTTTCATCTTTCTTCATCTCTTTTCTCTCTCCTTTTTTCTTTCTTCTCTCTTCCACTCTCATTTCCTTTCTTCTCTCCTTTAATGTCTTCTCTCCTTTCTAATTTCATTTTTTTCTCTTCCCCTCTCTTTTCATTTGCTCTCTTCCCTCCTCTCACTTTCATTTCCATTTACTCTCTCCCCCTCTCTTTCCATTTACTCTCTCCCCCCTCTCTTTCCATTTACTCTCTCCTCTCTTTCCATTTACTCTCTTTCCATTTACTCTCTCCCCCTCTCTCTTCCATTTACTCTCTTCCCCCTCTCTTTTCATTTACTCTCTTCCCCCTCTCTCCCTCTCTTTCCCCCTCTCTCCTCTCTTCCCCCCCATTCTTTCCTCCCCTTTCTTTCCCTGCATCCTCTCCTCCTTTCTTTTCCTTGCCTCCTCTTCTCTTCTCCTCTCTTTCCTCTCTCCCTCTCTCCCTCTCTCCTCTTCCTCTCTCCCTCTCTCCTCCTCTCTCCCTCTCTCTTCTCTCCTTTCCTCTCCCCCTCTCTTCTCTCCTTCTCTCTCTCTCCTCCTCCTCCTCTCCTTCCTCTCACCCCTCTCTTCTCTCCTTTCCTCTCACCCCTCTCTCTCTCCTTTCCTCTCTCCCCTCTCTTCTCTCCTTTCCTCTCACCCCCTCTCTTCCCTCTTTCCATCTTTAAAACCTTTCTCACTGTTTTCTATAAATTCTCAATATTCCTTTGTTATTTCCCCATTCTTTGTTTTAGTTTGTCTACTTATTTTTTTCTCATATTATTCAACTCCTTTTTTTATATTTATTTATGGCTTCCTTTGTTCTCTTTTCTCTTATGAATTAAACTTATATCACCTTTTTGTATTAAATCTTTTCCTGGTTTCTCCTTTGTACATTTTTATTTTTACCATTTCTTTGTTTCCTTTTTTTCTCATTTTATGTTCCTTTTTCCTTTTTTTATTTTAGATACTGTTATTGTCTGTTAGCATTTTACAAATACCTTTAAATAAGTGTTTTCACTATTTCATCTTGAAACTTGGCTGTTTTTTATTTATTGATTTTTGATTTCAATAATTCTTAGTTCATTTCTTTACATTATTCTTTTTTTTGTTCCCTCTCATATATTTCTTTCTATTTTAAAATTTCCAAATTTTTCTTTACATCATTATGCATTGATGTATGACGATACAACAGCTGAAATGTGATTGTAACAATCAAGATCAGGATACTCGTCTGAGTACATCAATATGTAATAATAATTCATATTTAAGAAAATCAGATAAAAATTTTTGTAACATTATTCTTATTACATTGTCTTCCATTTTTTTCATATACCTATTTTCTCATATTTTCTAACTCCTTTTTTTAAATTTAAAAAAAATAAATATTTCCTTAAGTTTTCTTTGTTCTGTCTGTCCAACATAATTTTTTCTTATTAATGTTACTGGTTATTTCATATTACTCCAACCTAAAAAAAAGGGGAACCACCCTGAATGAATTTTATCTGTTAATTAGTCTACCCATTATTTTCTCATTAAACTAACCCTAAACCCTAACTCTAACCCCATCTTCTTTTTTCCTAGTAGATCAATAAATAAATAAATAATTTATCAGTCAGTCAGTGGTTCCCTTTTTTTAGGTTGGAGTTTTAGGAAATAACCATGTTACTTCTGCCTCATTTTCGGCAAGTCTTCATGGTGTTGTGGCTAAAGTGCTGGACTGTGCTATTACATTCACTTTTGGACTAATACCCTTGGGAAAGGTATGAACTCCCTTATCCCTCCTAATATGGGTGAAATAGTACTGCTTGCTACTGTTCTTCTACAAGAATGGCTTTGGTTATTGTCATAAGAAATGGACCTGGTGACCCAAGTTCAGTTCCTAGGTGAGACTGTTTGCATTGTGCTTATACCCTTGGGAAAGGTATGCATCCAACTGTTCTTCCTCCAGCTTTGGGTAGATAGCAGGGCAGGCTGGGCTCTTTCACCTTCGTATGGCAACTAGTCTAGGAGAAGGAAAACCTGTTAAACCATGCTTAAAAAAGAATTAACCTTGTATCTCATCCTGCACGTGTGTGGAGGGATTGGGTAAATATATATATATATATATATATAAAAGTGAAATAAACTTGTGAGTCCCACCTCCTACGAATTTCTACTGCCACTGTTCATTTAAACGGAATTAGTGAGCCCCTCCTACCATTTTAAAAGCGAGACAATGAAAACATTCCACCAGTTTCACACCTCATGATGGCACAAAGCCGTGCAGAAAGCTCTCGTGAAAGAACCTTTGATGGATTGCTCCACCAATTCCCCCAGATATTAAAAATATGGCCAGACAGTTAGAAAGGATTGAACAAAAACTCGTCCGACAAGAATTGCTAGTAGAGTTTAACAAAACGTTTAAAAGAAAAAATGCTGCCAAAATATACTTATATTTAAAAAGATGGTTTTGGCATTAAATAACCAACAAAAGTTGATATGCCATTAAATAAAGAAACCAATCTGCCTCTTTCTACAATATCTAATTATTGTCGAAATATTCTCCTGTTTTTTTTTTTTTTTCTTTCTTCATGCATCAAGGATTTTCTCAAAATTTAATTTTCATGTTTTTTTTCATTGATTTTTGTCAGGGAAACAGTTTATTATCTTTATTGTTATCTGTATAACATTTCGGCCGATGTGTCCTCTGGCCAACAACATTGTACAGATAACAATAAAGATGAGAACAATAGTCCGAATAATCCAAGTAATCCAAAACATAATCTACATAACAATAAATAATGATATAAGTATTTACCAACCCCTCGATACGAGGAGGATGCAACACATGGTTAATTTCTTAAAGTTTAACAGATTTTGAATTCAGAGTTTTCATTCTCTTAGACTGATTGCTTAAACAAGGTTAAAAGCTCTGCCTGCTCTACTATTTACCCATAGTTTGAAAGAGAATAGTTGGATGCCTACCTTTCCAAGGATATTAGCTCTATATGAAATGAAAATAGTCTCATCCAGAATTTGAACTCGTGTTGCTGTGTCCATTTCCTTCAACAATAACCATTATGTCACACCAATAAATAATGATATAATATAAATCAAATTTACCTCTTATTTGAAAAATAGAAGTGGCTACCCGGCACCGCTTGGGTAGAGGGGTGATTTTTAAAAAGTTAGTCTCACAGATCTATTATTACTTATCACAAGTTAGATCCTCACTGGATGCCCCATAAAATCCCCACATAAATATATAACAATATAGTAAGTAAAGTAAATTCGACGTGGTGGCCTAAATGTCGGTATCAGCCAGTCAGCGAGGGAGTCTATCTCCTTTTCAATAGCGCTAGACCAAGGAGATTGTTTTAGCATCTGAGGTGGAGCGCCACACCTACCATCAGCTCCTTACTTTACCGCACATATCCTGTGCTACTCATATGCTGAGTTGGCGAGGACCGGTATCGAACTAGGAACCTTGTGGTTTCTAGCCGAACGCTCTACCGACTGAGCTAACCCGATTTTAATTCAATAATTTACAATAAAAAAAAAATATACAATATAAATAAGGCGATTAATTCAATCAATCAACATCATATTTCAATTACCTTCTGTTACTATACAAATTTTAATTTTTAAATATCTTTTCAAATATAAATAAAAGCTTCATTATTTTTTGCTCAAAAACCAAGCCCTGTTGATAGTGAATGTATATATATATATATATATATATATATATATATATTGATAATTGAATCACATTACCACAACCAGACAACTTGGCAAACACCATTTGTGACATCCGGAGCACTGGACAGCTGTTTTGACCTCCTTTGGTCGAAACAGCTGTCCAGTGCTCCATATGTCGCAAAAGGTGTTTGCCGAGTTGTCTGGTTGTGGTAATGTAATTCAATTATCAATTATATATAATTCCTCTATCAAATTTAATATATATATATATATATATATATATATATATACTTTGTCGTTAATTGTTTTATTTTCAAAGTTTCCTCCGGACATACACATATACACAACTGCCCTTTATATATATATATATATATATATATAGATATTCAGTAAACAAATTTTATTTTTTTAAATTCTTTATTTGTCAGTCTGTTTTCTGAAAAAGTTGTTTCAAAATTGATAGCTATCTCCTGCGAGTTGATCTTGACATACATAATTTTATATGCCGATTATATGACTCATACACTTTCTAGTTAATGACACACACCCAGAGTCAAAGGTTGAAACTAATGGTCAGTTGGTCAAGAGTGGTCAATTAGTTAGACTTAGTATATCAAACAAACTCATAACAATTATTTGTACTTATTTATGTAAGTATATGTATATGAGGTGTGTCCAAGATTCGCTTTCAATTTTATCTCCTCCTCTGCAGTTAAGATATACCATTCTCAACATTTGTCCGAATTCTAAAAAAAAAATGTTTTCAAAGTCATTTTGTGGCATAGAGTGCAGATCTTATAGCATGTTTTCTTTTTTTTTCCTTCTATCAACTGATATCGGTGCAGTGTATTTTATTTTTATATACAAAAAGGTCACAGTAACTGCTTACACAACATTTGTCAGAAGTACATTAAAATATCTCCTTGATATGCTTTTTTTCAAAGTTCAGTTTTTTATCTATCTCTGTCTGTCTCTTTCTCTCTCTCTCTCTATATATGTATATATATATATAATGTATTAATGATTTGAAGGCAATTACAATGCGTAATAAAAATTAAAAACAAAAAGATGTTATTTTTGTCTTATCGATTTTGAAGTAGAAACTTCATCTTCAGAGGTGCATATCAGAAATGTATGTGCTTACGTTTTTCTTTGTGTGGTTATAATTTCTCTTATATACTAGCAAAAGTACCCGGTCCATGACCGGACTAAATTTTTTTATGAACACCAGTGAGAAAGGGAGAAAACAGGAGTAAGAGAGAATAAGAGCAAAATATTTTATTAAATTAAAAAAATCGCCGAGAATTCGTATTTACAATTTTGTTTTTTTTTTTTAGGAAATGCTTTTTTGGTTTACATTTTAAATATTATTTCAATCTAAATCCTAAACTTTTTTTTAAAACATAATTTTATTTGAGGGAGATGAACACAGAAAAGAAAGAGAGAGACATAGAGACGAACAGACTGGGTGAAAGAGAGAGTACCTAACATGTTGAGTTAAAGTGAAATGTATTAGTCTAATTCATTTCCTTTTTGACCCAATTTTTCCTTACTTTATTTTTCCTTACTGTGAAGAGTTCTAGAAATTGATTGATTTTTGTTTAATTATTGAATTATATCACTTAATTAGTAAAAATCAAAAACAAAATTTTGTGTGTTTCTTAGTTAGAAACACATTAATGTGTCTGCGAGATTTCAATTCGGAATGACATCTCTTTTTGCAGTTATAAGTTGACACGTACATACCAGAAACATTCTTTTATATATATAGAGAGAGAATGGGAATCGAAGAGAATGGGAATCGAAGAGAATGAGAGAGAGAGAGAGAGAGAGAATGAGAGAGAATCGAAGAGAATGAGAGAGAATTGGAATCGAAGAGAATGAGAGAAGAGAGAAGAAGAGAGAGAGAGAGAGAGAGAGAGAGAGAGAGAGAGAGAGAGGAATGGGAATCGAAGAGAATGAGAGAGAGAGAGAGAATGAAGAGAATGAGAGAGAGAGAGAGAGAATGGGAATCGAAGAGAATGAGAGAGAGAGAGAGAGAATGGGAGAGAGAATGAGAGAGAGAGAGAGAATGGGAATCGAAGAGAATGAGAGAGAGAGAGAGAATGGGAATCGAAGAGAATGAGAGAGAGAGAGAGAATGGGAATCGAGAGAGAGAGAGAGAGAGAAGAAGAGAGAGAGAAGAAGAGAGAGAGAATGGGAATCGAAGAAAATGAGAGAGAGAATGAGAAGAGAGAGAGAGAGAGAGAGAATGGGAATTGAAGAGAATGAGAGAGAGAGAGAGAATGGGAATTGAAGAGAATGAGAGAGAGAGAGAGAATGGGAATGAGAGAGAGAGAGAGAGAGAGAGAGAGAGAGAGAGAGAGAGAGAGAGAGAGAGAGAGAGAGAGAGAAGAGAGAGAGAGAGAGAGAGAAAATGAGAGAATTAAATGAAAGGAAATCAAAGTGCAATATGTTGTCACATAGTTTCAATTTTTATTGCTGTCAGGATGTAACAAAGCAAAGATTGCCCACAAGTGACAAGTATAGAAATACTCTGTAGAATTATTTTTGAAGTTATTCTTCATCCCTATAATAATCAGCTGAGAAAGATGGAGTTCAATCTGGTATCATTGTGACTCCATTTCTGATTAATCAAGCAAGGGCCACATTGCACTTAATTGACGGCCATATCAGGTGCAATAAATAAACAGCGAAGAGAAAAGGGGGAAAAAAAGTGGATTTGATGAATATTGGAAAGGATGAATCAGTCTGGGAATATTCCAAGTTATTGACTATTTAGTCTGATGACTAACTTTAGTACGGATAAGTCATTTATACTGATGGCCTTATCTTTAGTGACAGTAAAAGGGATACAGTGTCGCCGTAAGGATTTTAGAAGAGCTCAAATGTTTGCAGGTAAATGTTTGGGATGGATTGTCAAGAAAAGGTTTGTTAGGGGTTAGGGTTTAGTTTTATAATTTAAAAAAAAAACCCTCTAAAAATGATCTGTTAACAAACAACCTGATGTTGACGGTGTAAATGAAAAAAATGTCCTTATGAAACGAGATCGCAAAAGGTCATATGGTCCAGTTTTTTTTAAGCAATTGAGTTAAAAACTAAAGAATACTAAACAAGAATGAATAAAACAATACATCTTCAGCATAAAATAACCCAAGAATTGATGCTGTAAAATCCAACCAACCAACCATAGTTAATGTTGGACTACATATACTACCAGAGATGCTGATAGGTATGCGTCCTGTCCCTGACACACAAAAATCTGAAAGGACGCAGTAAAATCGTATCCCGTATTTTTCTTTTTCTTTTCCTCACCATTTCAAGCTAACTATAAATACATTTCAATAGTTTCTTAGAAATGAATTACACAGAATAGGTTACAACGTAGGCATTAGACAGCTTTAATTGGGACCCATAAAATTTTCCGGGGACTCATTCAAAGCAAATATGTGCATCTCAGGACGCACTAAATCAAAAAGCTATCAGCATCACTGTGCTACAATAAAGGATCTTGTGTGAAATTTGTTTCTAATAAGTAAAACCTTTTATGAAGATTTTCCTAATGTAACAGGTCTATAAGAAAGATTATGTGGAGGTGTGGGGTCTAATGGTTAGAGTCGTGGAAAATGGACTCGTTGACCCGGTTCAATTCCTGGACGAAGCTGTTTGCATTTCACATGGCGCTTATACCTTGGGAAAGGTATGAATCCAATTCCCCTCCAGCTATGGGTAAATAGCAGGGTAGATTGGGCTTTTTAGCCATGGCTATGTAACCAGTCTAGGAGAAGGAAAACTCTGAATTCAAACCTGTTAAACTCCGCTTAAAAAATTGACCGTGTGTCGCATCCTGCTCGTGCGGAGGGGTTGATAAATATATATAAGAAAGATTATGTTGAGTTGTATGCAATGTCATGAGTAGTACCAACATTTCAAATTGGGAAGAATATCCCCCCCCAAAAAAAAAAAGAATTCTAAATCTTCAAGACAATGGATGATAATCACATTGAGAATTTTTGGTGAAGCATGTGTCCTTCACCCCCCCTCTCTTTCTACTGGATTTTCTGGATTTGATCCCTGTGGACTTCTTTGTTTCCAAAGCTGAAATCCACCTTGAAAGGTTGTTGATATCGTATAATTGAAGAGATAAAAGAAAATACACTACAGAACCTGTCTGTACATTATCCCTCGAAACAATTTCAAGAATGCATACCAGCAGCAGAGAAAAATGCTGGAAATAGTGTATCAACATTGGAAGGAACTATTTTAACTCTTGACATCCTGTTGAGAATTTTCTAAGTCCAGAGCCTCATTCCTATATGGATTTATCAAAAAAGTGGCTAAAAATGGCTTTTTTATTTAAAGGTACCTGAGTTATTTCCCTTAATTTAAAGACTTCTAAATATGTTGAATATTACATTTAAACAAAGCTATCGTTTAGGACTGATTAGGAAAACGAATGTGACTTCCAACCGGAATGAGCGTTATAGGACGTTTTAAAGAATCCAAGTCTCCCTCCAGCTATGGGTAAATAGTAAGGCAGACTGAGCTCTTTAACCTCGTTATGGCAACCAGTATATAAGTAGGAAAACTCTGAATTCAAACCAAAGGGGCTCTTTTCTCATTAATCAACACTACTTTGAGAGCTTCAACTCCCTCCTCCCAGTATTATATTAAGATGTAGATAAAAGGAGAAATTTGTTTTTGAAAAAGTTTGTTTCTTTTTGGACATAGGCGTTATGGGAGGTAATTTCAAGGTGGTGGTGAAGCTGAAAGAATTTGCCCTGAAACTTTTCTAAGTTGTTCTAGATCTTAATTTTCACAGGGTCGAAGGTCAAAAATTAAGATCTAGAGTAGTCTTTACCAGTGCTGTTGTTAGCTTTTTAATTTAGTGGGTCCTGGGACGCAAGGATTTGAATGAGTCCCCGGGAAATTTGATGGGCCCCAACTAAAGTTTCTTAATAAATTGTAGAGTTTTTATCTATGAACAACTAAAGCCGTCTCATCCCTACCTTGAAGACCATAAAGTGTAATTCGTTTCCAAGAAAATATTGAAATGTATTTACAGTTAGCTGGAAATCGTTGAGGAAAAAAACCCAAAAACACTGGGACGCATGGATACGATTTTTCTGCATCAGTGACGCACGACGCGTACCTATCAGCATCTTTGCTTTACAATGCCCCCCCCCACCACCATTCAATAATGTTTTTCTTAATTAAAGAAAACGGTTACATGTGATTTATGTGTATAGTAGCCAGGTCTGATATGAGTTTTCTGTTGTGGGGTTTAGAATAAAATTAAAATAACAAAAAAAGGCAAAATAACAAACTCCCATGAGCCTTCACACCGGAAGAACCCTCCGAGCATGCGCGGAAAAAGACCCACCTCTGGCCCCCCAAGATAATCCCTCGGCCTTATATGGGGCGAGACACGGCTACTGGTCTGGAATGAATTTACTTACCACGTGGTTGCTATGGCCCGAGAATAAAGCCTAAATCATAAAACTACCTTTTGTCTTTGTCTCTTCCTTGAATTCCCTTTTTAGCGCGACCACCAAATAAAATTGTTAAAAGCAAACCCTAGGAACACGCATCAGGAATAACAAGCTACCTTTTAAACCTAAAACCACTCGTCACTCCCACACTGTAACAAGTTTACGGAAAATGACAGAAATTAACGATACCAAAATGTTAATGCAAGCGAAGTAAAGCGTGTAAAATAAGCAATGCAACAGCATCCTAGAAGCAAATGAATTGTACCTTAGAGAATTTTTATTTTTTTCCCATTTTATTCTAAACTAGAACCGGCTACCCGACATCGCTTGGGGTGGTTACAAAAGTAGTCTCGCAGATCCATTATTGTTGAAGCGAGAGTGGATCCTCGCAGGGTACCCCATTAAAATCCCTACGCAAAAAAACAAAAACTTTTATTGAAAAGAAAATTGAACGTCGCATATTTAAAATGCTAAACGCAAAAAAATCCCATGCTGTTATTATTTATATTTTATATTTTAATTATTTTCACAAATATAAATCAAATCTTTATTATTTTTTTCCAAAAAGCAAGATCTGGTGATAGTGAATGTGTATATATATTCACTTTGTCATCAATTGTTTTATTTTCATAGTTTCCTCCGGACATACATACATACAAACATCTCTTTATATATGTATAGAATTGAGATAGATGAAACATGGAGGCAAGTGAGTGTCTCCGGGGGCAGTTACCCTCTGGAAGTGAATTTAGACTTTTTTTCCATTTTATTTACATTTTGGCTAAAAAGACAGAATCTTCTATGTAAGAATTTAGAAATGTGCAATGACATCGACTCGTTTATTTTGCATTTCACTTCTCCCCAATTTTGATAACTAATCTGGCTAAACTTGCAAATTGGTCGGAAAATTAACACGGAAAGTTTTTTGGTGGTCCCCCATGACAGTTTAACTATGAATTAACTTTTTGCGAATTGGGTTACGGTTTAGGGGTTTGAGGATTAAGGTTGTTTTTAATTACGTATTGCTTAACCCCCCAAATTACTATACATTTCATTTAATTAACCATTGAAATTAATTATTAAACCCAACGGCAGACACATTAGTCTCAGTTGTTTGTGTTAGTATTGCAATGTATAATTTCAATTAAACTTGGTTTAAAAAAATATTTTTCAACATTAAATGTATAGTAATTTGTTTGTGTTTTTTTTAAAAAAATTTTTTAAAAGCAATACGTAATAAAAAAAACAACCCTAAACTGTAACCCAATTTGCAAAAAGTTCATTCATAGACTGTAGTTAAACTGTCATGGGGACCACCAAAAAACTTTCCGTTTTAATTTTACAACCAATTTGCAAGTTTAGCCCCTAATCTTTCTTGTTCTTGTTTGTTATATTATCTTTTAAAAGCTTATAAAGCAAACATGAATTTTATGGCTCTCACAATTTGTAAACACCGCCTCTATTATCCTCTCTTTAATTTCCGGAATTTCCCGTAAACGTTTTAATAACCCTTGGTTAATTTGAGGATAAAACAATTCTATAGAATTCTTCAATTTTGCATAACGATTCTTTGAGCAATTGTGTTTTTTGTTTTTTATGTGAAAAGTGCGTCTTATACACCGTCAAATACTGTACTTAATTATTTTTAATTTAAAAAAAATACAAGTTTAAATCAAAGACAAAATTACTTGTTTTCTTTTATGATTTTTCTTGTACTCCATAAAATGAAGTTATGACTTAACAAAAACTGGTCCATATGACCTCTAGGCATCCCTTTTGCGATCTCGATTCATAAGGACATTTTTTTTCCATTTACACCGTCAAAATCTGGTTGTTTGTTAGTGGTTAGTTTTATAATTAAAAAAAACTCTAAAAAAACGTCTATTAACAAACAACCGGGTTTTGACGGTGTAAATGGAAAAAAATGTTCGTATGAATCGAGATCGCAAAAGGGGTACCTAAAGGTCATATGGTCCCAAAAACTTAATGGCGTGATTTTTTTTATTTAAAAAAAAATTTTTTTTAAAGATTTAATTAGTTATTATTTCAAGAGTTAAACACGGAAAATAACTAAAAATGCGATATATGATTTTGATTTACATATAAACATTTTTCATATTAATGTATATAATATGAAGAATAAATGTGTGTCCAGTTCTGCTTTCTTGGAATAATGTTAATTGTAATTGAAGATAAAATTTGTGTTTAATTCCTTTTTTAATTGATATGTTAATATGTAAAGAATGTCTAGTTATTTTAGTGGTCAATATGGATTTCTCTTGAAATTGTCTCCAGATATTTTGAGTTTGTGTTGAGCTTTAATTGAATTTATCAACATTTCAGTCTTTTTTGTTATTGATTTTTAAGAAGTCAACGATTTCGTAAATTTTGTGCGAATTTGATGTTTAAAATGTATTAAAATGAATTACACATGTAATATTATTTTGCCTTTTTTTTTCTTTTTTTTTACTAAAGCTCCTTATGTTATTATTTTTAAATAAATAATCGATTTGATTAATTTTAATTATTTTTATGGCTAAAAGTGCGTATATTTTTAGTTCCTAGTGTATATATGTGTAAGTGTGTGTGTGTATGTATATATATATATATATATATATATATATATAATCATTATTATTATTATTATTTATATTTTTGAAGGCAATTACAATGCGTATATCGTATAGAATTCGATAATTATTGAAATAGTCATGACAAGCAAACTCGGCGAATAACGTGTGCGACACAGTACAGCTGTTTCAACCTTATTAGATCTCATCAGCAGTGTATACCTACGATCTCCCTCCGACAGAGATCGAACCGGAGAACCCAGTATTATCAAATACTATATATATATATATATATATATATATATATATATATATATATATATATAATCTGTATATATAATATGTATGAATATATACACAGGGGATGATGAGTAAATATGCATCTAAATTACGTAAAAATGAATCTAACACTGATACCTCATATATATATTTATTTATTACATATACACCGAGTAACAAATTATTAACGTGGTGACAATTTTCCATTTTATTAAAAAAACTAGAAGTTGGAATTTTAGGAAATTTTCACAGAATGATAGCAACAGTTATGTGCGTGCTGTATAAAAACTGTTTCTGTGCCAGTGAAAATAAACTGCACACATTTGCATGATTAACACGATACTTTAGTGTTCCAGATTATTAATCCGCCCTGTCGGTGGAGCGTTAGAATGCACCGACTGCATATCTGCAGAGGGGTAAGACTCCCCAAATGGGGCCACCTGTTGGCTGTGGGTGGCGACCCTTGATGCTTAAGGATAGAACCCAGGTGGCTGAGCAGTTCATGACTTGCAATATTCCACTTTAGGCTTTTTTTTTAGCTAGACGGGCGGTCAGAGAGACCCCCTACGATCAATCGGCTGGCTACGTCAAGCCCTAGCACCTATATGATTGCCCCAACCCTATTGCCCTTATGGCAACCCCCAACCCTTCTTATCATATGGGTACTAGAAGGCGGTGGCTGAGGGTCTATATGTCCTGAGAATGACGTTAAACTCTATCTGATGGTGAGGTTCCAGTTTTGGAGGTTTGGGGAATGTGGAGCACCCCTTCATCACCATTGCTCCCTGGTCCACTCTGACCCGGAGTGGTAGTACCTGTTAGGGTCCCATCTATGGGTTGAATAGAAAACCATTAGTTTATAAACAAAATTGTATTATGCATTAGGAATGAATTTATTTCACAACTTTATCGGCATTAAATGACCCACCTAGGTTGATATGCCGTACAACAAACCAAACCAATCCAACACAGATCAATGAGTGACTTCATAATCGTGCAATTATGGGTCGCAAATGAGACTTGACCGCCTCTGAGAAGTCTATTGTAACATCTGAACTTGCAAAAGGTAAATCAACATTAGAACCGTCCTGTCGTCTGGGGCGTTAGAATGCACCGACTGCACCTCTGCAGAGGGGTAAGACTCCCCTAATGGGGCCACTTGTTGGCCGTGGGTGGCGACTCGTGATGTTCGAGAGGCCAAGTAGGAGGAGTTATCATGAATTTGGGCTGGTATTATTGGAGATATCATGGTTGATCCGTGAAATGTATTTGACGGTATTAAAATGTCTATATAGCCTTCTTGAAAAAGCACCTTGATCACTTTCTGTAATGGGCATATCTTTCCCCTCCCGACGTAAGCGGGAAAGAATCGCCTATGCCGTACATGAAAGTCTCGAGCGGCAAGAGGTGTAAATTACATAACGGCTAGACAAACTGTAATAAAAACAGGCAGTTGTTCACACTGAGACAGAACGAACCAGGCGGTGGGAGGAGTGACAGTGTCGATGACGGAGGAAATAGTGTATATTGTTCGTTTATCCAAGGATTTGAACCAGTGATTCCGGTGAAAGTCTGTACTCCGTTAAAAGATTGTCCCTAACTTTTTGTGCGTTGGCTTTTCTTCACCTTCAGAAGAACCGTCATATTTATGCAAGATAATGTTCCCTCGCATGCAGCGCGTAAGAATATGGAGTTCTTGCAAGAATAAGTTTCTGTGGACATCGGAAATAAACTGGCTGGCCAATTCTCCAGACGTAAACCAAATTTAAAACTTGTGGAGCATTCTGAAGCGACGAATTTACGAGAATGGACACCAATTCAGAAGCAAGGGATGCTTGTGGCTGGCAATAGTGAATGTAGCACATGGATTCATATCATAGGAGATCCAGAACTTGACAGAAGGGACCAACGCCTTTTCAAGATAGTGATCACATATCCCTTAACTTTATATATATATATATATATATATATATATATATATATATATATATAATTATAAATTTTTAAATATTTGAAAAAATTAAAAAAATTTTTTTAATATTTAAAAAATGTTTTAAAACCCTTTTGAGCTTCTGGTCGAAATAAATTTATTACGGAATGATGGTTTAAGTTTTTTCTTTCTTTGAAATTTATTGATTATTATACATTGAGCTCTCTTTAGGGATTTATAAAAATCCTTCTATGAATAAATCTTTGCACCTACAGGAGCATACAGTATGGTTTTAACAGTGAGATTTTGAGGATGCCAGGTGGAATCATCCCTTACTACCAGTCATTTGGATGCCTTACACACACACACACACACGTGTGTGTGTATATATATATGTGTGTGTGTGTGTGTGTGTGTGTGTGTAAGTAAAGTCATCGGGGCGGCCTAATGTCGGTATCAGCCAGTCAGCGAGGGAGTCTATCCCCTTTTCACTAGCGCTAGACCGAGGAGATTATTTTTAGCGTCTGAGGTGGAGCGCCACACCTACCATCAACTCCTAACTTTACCGCACAGATCTCTGTGCTACTCATACGCTGAGTTAGGGGGGCGGTATCGAACCAAGAACCTTGTGATTCCTAACCGAGCGCTCTACCGACTGAGCCAAGCCGGCCCTTTAACTTTAATTTTTGATTTCTATTCATTTCATGTTGGTTTACTGTATGTATCCATAACAATCGATGTATGAAGCAATTAAAGCGCTATTTTCTTATGTACATGGATTTTAATTACACCTCAAAATAATTTGGAACAGTTATAATTTAAGTGAATTAGGTAATAGACGGTACTTTGTGTATTTATACGGGACCGTACAATTTTTCCACAGAACGCGCTTATAATTGTTGTCATTCTGTGAAAATTTCGTTAAATTCCAATTTGTAGTTTTTGAACAAAATAGGAAATTGTCACCTCCTTAATTCGTTACTTAGTGTATTTACTAAACTCACATGAAAATACGGGGGTTAGTCAAATAGTAATGCCATTTTCTTTATTCAATGTAAAGTCTTTCCGACGGTCTCCTTGTTTAAATTAGTAAATTCTGACGTTCTTTGCCTTCAGTTAATCTTTGGTGTTGTACAGTTTTGTTGGTTAATGTGCCCCCACAAATAATGACCGCCCGGTCGGCTTGGGCGTTAGAATGCACCGACTGCACCTCTGCAGAAGGGTAAGACTCCCCCAAATGGGGCTACCTGTTGGCCATGGGTGGCGACCCGTGATGCTTAAGGACGGAGTCTTGTGGATGAGCAGTCCATGACCTGCAACATTCCACTGAGACCCTTACTTAGGCTAGACGGTCGGTCGGAGAGACCCCTCCGAGCAATCGGCTGGTCACATCAAGCCCTAGCACCTATATGATTGCCCCAACCCTATTGCCCTTATGGCAAGCCCCAACCCTTTTTTTGTCCCATCTATGGGTGAAATAGAAAAACATGAGTTGATAAACAAAATTGTATAATGCATTAAGAATGAATTTATTTAACAACTTTGTCGGCATTAAATGACCCACTGAGGTTGATATGCCGTAAACCAAACCAAACCAAACCAACCCTTTTTATCATATGGGTGCTAGAAGGCTGTGGCTGAAGGTCTACATGTCCTGGAAATGACGTTAAACTCTATCTGATGGTGAGGTTCCAGTTTTGGAGGTTTGGGGAATGTGGAGCACCCCTTCATCACCATTGCTCCCAGGTCCACTCTGACCCGAAGTGGTAGTACCTGTTATGGGTTAAATAGAATTTTTTTTTTTTTAATTGAGTATCCATTAAGAATGACTTTATTTCAAAACTTTATCGGCATTAAATGACCCACTGAGGTTGATATGCCGTAAAACAAAAACAAAACAAATAAATAATAATCAAAGAGATTGTGGAGTTAGGCGACCAGATGTTAGGAGTAATATGTTTGCAGAAGTTTTCTGACTGCCAAGACTGGGTTCTCCTGCTTGTGTCACAGCACAGTTCTGTTGCCAGACGTAGAGTCTTCCAGTAGCAACCATCTCGATACAGGGCAGCACTACCTCTTCCAGACACTTTATGTAGGCTTCCATGCTGAATCTGATGTAGGAAGATTAATTTCCGCATAACGCCACCATTGCTAGTGACCACTCCAAACAATATGATGTTGACAGTGTGTTTACTTTTTTATCACTTATCAGTACATCTTGTGGGGACAGAGTAACCTAACGGTTGTTCTGTGAGTTCGTGGCAGAAATTTTTTTCATCTGAGAAAAATCAAAACATTCGGTTAGGGGGTTTGCTGTACCTTCGTAATCACTAATATATATGCATATGTGTGCGCGTGTGTGTATACGGATATATATGTATACGTGTGTGTGTGTGTATGTATACATTTGTGTACATGGATATATACGTGTGTGTGTATGTATACATTTGTGTACATGGATATATACGTGTGTGTGTATGTATACATACATGGATATATACGTGTGTGTGTATGTATACATTTGTGTACATGGATATATACGTGTGTGTGTATGTACATGGGTGTGTGTGTATGTATACATTTGTGTACATGGATATATACGTGTGTGTGTACATTTGTGTACATGGATATATACGTGTGTGTGTGTACATGGATATACGTGTGTGTGTACATTTGTGTACATGGATATATACGTGTGTATGTATACATTTGTGTACATGGATATATACGTGTGTATGTATACATTTGTGTACATGGATATATATACGTGTGTTTGTGTACACATGTATGTGTATATATGTATATGTGTGTGTATATACATGTGTGTGTAGCTGAGTTTCCTGTGTACATAGGTACGTGAACTGGTCCATTAAGTTCAGGGGCTTACTATCCAGTATGGATATGTCTTCATCTTGTTTAAAACACATGAACTTCATTTTATCTGAGTTCACATAAAGGCCAGTGCTTCTTGCTGCCTTCCTTAGTGATTCGGCTTGTGCATGTGTATTTGCGAAAAGTGCTTGATCATCTGCGCAGTCCGCATCTCTAATAGTTTTTTGTGGGATATCACCGGCTTCTTGCCATTTGTTTCTCATTTGGAGTATGCCTTTCTGATGTCTCCCGTAGAGTATTAAACTTGTTGCTTACTGTTACCGAAATATATTTGTGTGTGCGCGCGCGTATATATATATATATATATATATATATATATATATATATATATATATATATATATATAATGTACGTGTACACGTGTTTACACAAAATTTGGTTTTTGATTTTACTAATTGATATAATTCAATAGTTAAACAAAAATCAACCAATTTCTAGAACATTTCACGTTTTGGGTCAAAACGGAAATGAATTAGACTTATACATTTCATCACTTTAACTCAACAAGCTAGGTACTCTCTCTTTCTCAGTCTATGTCTATCTCTCATTATCTCAGTCTCTCTCTCTCTCTCTGTGTGTCTATATATATCTCCGTATCTATGTCTTTGTTCGTATCTATTTATATTCTCTCTCTCTCTCTCTCTCTCTCTCTCTCTCTCTCTCTCTCATTGTGTTCGTGTATTTGTCTGTCTGTCTCTCAATCTGTTTGTATCTATATTAGGTACCAACATCTTTGACGTCACAGACGTATTTTATAAAATCAAATCAACCCCTCCGATTGGAAAAAGATTTTACCAAAAATCATGGAATTATCCGATTTTAATGAAATTTTCAGTGTTGATTTATAAATAGACACATGTTGGTTGGATTTCACAACATGTCAACCATTGTCTTATGTTTCTAAGTAAATTTCAGCAGTATTTCTCTGAATTTTTGAGATGAGGCTTGATAATTGGTATTATTTGGATTATTCGGACTATTGTCCTCATCTTTATTGTTATGTGTACAACGTTTCGGTCGATGTCCTCTCCGGCCTTCTTCAAGTATTTCTTGTTGGACTCTGGAGCCTTCTTGAACTTGGAACCTTCTTTTTGAACTAGGGAACCTTCTTGTCATAATCGGGAGACATCATGGAATTTTGAACCCAACCCTTTATTCAATCCATGGGGGTATCCTGTTCTCATTCTGCTAACTATAGCTGGGTACAAGTGTTAAGCTGTGTTAATTATTATTCTATGTTACTGTCGCCCTTGACCAGGATTGAACCTGCAGCCTAAAGATAACTGTCACTTAGAACTGTCTTAACCCAACACCTTTATCCACTATGCTATGTGTCCAATTGGATTATGACAAGAAGGTTCCTGAGTTCAAGAAGGCTCCCAAGTCTGACAAGAAATACCTGATGAAGGCAGGAGAACATATTGGCTGAAATGTTGTACAGATTACAATAAAGATGAGGTCAATAGTCCAAATAATCCAAATTTCAGTAGGTTTTCATGTCATAAAAGAAGATAAACAAGTTGCCTTTCTTGTCAGGATTAGTCATCCCTGAACATTTCTAATTCCTGAAGCTTGTCCATTAAACTTGCATCTTCATGGAAGAATTGTGGGGACTTGCTTCAAGTGACTTTTTAAGTGGTATTTAGTTTCAGTAGTAAATAGGTTTTATAGGATGGAGTTGTCCACCTGATTTTAGATTTATTCTTCTAGACTGGTTGACAACTAAGGCTAGAGAGCATTTAGAATTGGTGTTTCTTCATGAATTTGAAGATAACTGTGAAGGTCAATTTTTAATCAGAGTACAGCTGGTTTTAATTTAGAGTTTCCTTACTCCTTAACTGGTTGATTAACAAAGCTTAAAGAACCTAGTCTGCTCTATTATTTACCCATAACTGGAGGGAGAACAGTTGGATTAATGCTTTTCTCCAAGGGCATTAGCACGAATTGAAATGCAAACAAGTTTGTCTAGGATTTGAACTTGGGTCGCTAATTCTATTTTTTCATGATGATAACCGTTATGTTAAGCATGCCTCCTGGGTAATATCATAATTTGTAATGTGCAGTACTTTGCATTCTTGAACAGGTATAGAGGGCCCAGTTTGCCCTGCTATTTTATCTTTAGCTGGTGAGGGTAGAGATGAAAAGAAGTATTTATGCCTTTTTAATTAGTTAGTTGGATTTTATGGCATGTCAACACTCGTTGGGTTATTTTATGCCCAGTGATGCTGATAGCTTTTTGATTTAGTGTGTCGTGAGATGCACATATTTGCTTTGAATGAGTTCCTGGGAAAATTTATGGATCCCAACTAAAGCCGTCTAACTCCTACCTTGTAACCTATTCTGTGTAATTCATTTCTAAGAAACTATTATAATGTATTTACAGTTAGTTTGAAATGGTGAGGGAAGAAAAAAGAAAATCACTGGGATGCATGGATATGATTTTACTGTGTCCTTTTAGATTTTTGTGCATCAGGGATGCAGGACGTGTACCTATAAGCATCTATAGGGGCATGTCAACTCTTGTTGGGTTATTTTATGCCAAAGACATTTTGTTTTATTCATTCTTGTTGGAATTTTTTTTTTTCAAACTCAATACTTTTTTAATATTTATTTTTTTATTTATTTTACTCAAAGATGGGACTCTAACAGGTACTACTATTCTCATGCCTTTTTGAAGAGTATCAGAGCAAATATAGACTGTTTTGCCAATTTTCCATACTATTAACTACTAGGTCATCACCTTTGTGTGAGGGAAGTTAAAGATATAATGTGATATGTTTTGTACATTACAAAGTAACTGACACTGGCTTTTATATATATAAATCAACTTTATTTAAGAACTGGTAATCATCTGTTTTAGCCATTTTGATTTATTTCTTTGGCTCTAATTCAATCATGAACAAATCTTATTCAGCCAAATAATTTATTATCTTCATGGCCCAACAGATTGTTTTTGCTTGTCCATTTGTGACAAATGTATTACGAAACATAATTGCCAGACTACCATGAAATTCACAGCTATTATTTTAACCTGCAACAAAAGAATTATCTCTGGGCCTTTTTTTTTTGTTGTTGGTTTTTCTTTTGTTGATTTTTCTTTTGATTCTTCTGCCGACTGCATGACCTTTTTTTTTCTTCCATTTTATTTATGAATAAAAAAAAATAAAAAAAAATGAAGACGTTTGCTGTTAATCAGAAGATGAGGTATCTTAGAAATAAACGGCAGATCTTATCATAATGGAGATTGTGAGTTTGTCTGTCTGTAACCAAAACTATATCAGTATTCCCTTCACAATTCCCTTTGTTATTTACGTCACATTATCCAGGATTTTATTTTTATTTAAATCTCAATTATTAATAAAATTGTATTATATTATTGGCCTTATTTACATGCTAATAACATGCAATTGTATTTATATATATAACAAAATATCGGTTTACAGTGTAAACGGGAAAGCTAATTTGCATAATGATATAAAAAATTTGATTTTAATAAATATGTGCTTAGTATTATTGATTTCTAATTGTTTGGTTTTATCTTAATGAATATGAGCAAAAATCTCGGGATAAATCTTAAAAGAAATCCATTAACAAGAAGAAATAACTGTCATTTTATTCTTTACTTCCTATTTTAACTAAAGAGTTAAATTAGGAAAATTTAGCAATGAAAAATTTGTGTGATAGAGCAGTATGTTCCAGTTGTTCTTTTTTTTTTATTAGCCCCCCACCTCTGTTTCAAATATTTGTTCTGCATTATTATTTAGTTTAATTAACCTTCCTAATTTAATATAATATTTCATTGCATTGAAACTTAAATGCATGGACCCGGAGGGTGCATATATTTGCTAGTACATATAAAGGCATTAAGAGAGAAATCCTATGAGTGAAAAGAGAAACATTCGGTGTATTTTGAGAGAGAAGATTTCAGACGCAAAACTATTGCAAAAAGCAATCCTATTTGAAGAGATACTCTAACCCCTCCCCACAAAAACCCTACTGTTCAAAGCAATGTAGATAATAAAAAAAAATAAATAAAAATGTTTATATATTGAGGAGATTGTAAAGAATTATAAGTGTTTTACTCACCTGAGTGCATATTTGTATTGATTGGATTGATGTGTCAACTTGTTAGGTCATCAAGGTGCCATTTTGAGTATTTCCTTTCAGAGTACTCTCTCAGGGCAATGTGCTCATCTATTATTCAAATAACATTTGACAGGTTTTACTGGGTTACATGGTACCAGCAACAATCTGTTACTTTTGAGTTAAATTGATAGTTTGAAAAAACTTTGTATTCATGTAATCAAAAATAAATAGCATCATTTGCTTTTGTTTGATTGTTTTGTTTTACTGCATATCAAACCTCAGTGGGTCATTTAATGCTGACTAAGTTTTGGATTCATGCCGATAGTTTGGTAGATAACAAATGTATATATTTCAAAACCGTTTATCCCAGCGTTTCATAAATTTCGAACAATTCTAAAAGCACTAATTTTCCATTCTAAACATTTTTAAGCAAACTGATCAACAAAAAACTATCACAGTCTCCTTATTATTCTGTGATAAATTTTCCTTTTCCTTATATCAACAAAAGCCCTGAAAAGATCTACTAAACAGATTGAAACACTGCAGCGTTGGCTGAATAAATATCACTCATTTTATTTGAACCTATGTTTTTTCAAATTGAATAATGCAGCTAATACTAGGCTATTTTTTTGTTAATCTTAATAGGCTAGATAATTTCCAAACAGACTGTGTGTGTGTGTGTAATAATGAAATTATATAATATATTTGATTTCATTAAGTGGAATATAGAATTTATGAGTCACTCAAAATTATGTACTTATAAAATTTGCAAACACATGCAATTTGATGGATGATGATGAACAATTTTATCTTTTTTATTTTTATTTTTATTAAACAACTTTTCAGAATGTTTCTTATAGAAAACAGCTATTTATGAATCTATATTACTTGATTCTTACTTATTAATGAATTTCATTGTGTTTATATGTTGAAATTGTCTCCTGCTTCTATTTATTTTCTTAGAAAATTTTTCTTAATATACATGTGTGTGATTATATATATATATATATATATATATATATATATTTGTGTGTACATATAAGGAATATGCTTGTGTGTGTGTATGCATAGATCTGAGTATATGTGTTTGTATATATACATACATGTATGTGTGTGTGTGTGTATATATATATATATATATATAGATATGTATTTGTGTGTATTTTTTTAATTTTTTTTTATTAAAGTTTTTGCATGTGTTTATGTGTATGCATATGTGCTTATGTGTCTTTGACAGTGTGTGTGTGTGTGTGTGTGTGTATGTGTGTGTATGTATGTATGTATGTGTGTGTATATATGTATGTGTGTGTGTGTATGTGTGTGTATATATATATGTGTGTGTGTGTGTGTGTGTTTATGTGTATGCATATGTGCTTTGACAGTGTATATGTGTATGTATATATATATATATATATATGTGTTTTATGTGTATGCATATGTGCTTTGACAGTGTATGTGTGTATGTATATATATATATATGTGTTTATGTGTATGCATATGTGCTTTGACAGTGTGTGTGTATGTATATATATATATATATATATATATATATATATAATGTGTGTGTGTGGAATTTTTTTGTTTTACATTGAGGCTGTTGCATCACTTTGATGACATATCAATAATATTCAATCATTAGATTGAAATTTGACCAATATATACTTTCATTTTTCAACCACAATTTTTTTTTAATTAGTAAAAACTGTAAATTGAGGATTTAATAAGAATGGAAACAAAGAGAGAGAAGAGTTAAGTGTTGCTGCTACTACTTCTGCTATGTTGATATTATTGACACTTTGACACAGTCTGCTTGCAGCTCTTTGTCACTCTGATATTTCATAATTCCTTTCTAAATCACCTTTGATAAGATTGGATGAAGAAAGACACTTGATGATTGAGAATAGTTGCAATTAGTGAATTTTTACTTATTTTCATCTACTGTGCACCAAAATATTTACAAAAACTAAAAATTGGAATTGAATACCAACTTGATTGAGATTAGTATTAAGTCACTAACAATTATATATTTCTTTTTTTTTTTTCTTTTTTTTCTTTCTAAATCATATTATTTATTCTATTATTACTTGATTATTTTTTAATAAATTTCTGTTTAAACTGAATTGTAATTGGCTGAAGGAAATACAATTCTTTTTAGAGGAAATCCTTTTGTGTCCTATTCATTCTAATAAAAAAGAATTTCTTCTCTTTTCTTTTTTTTTTTTTTTTTTTAAATTTGAATAAAAATTTTTCTTTCTTTTAAATCTATGACTTATTCAAAGATTGCGACATTATTATTTTTTTCTTTGAAAACCCTTACCACGAAGATATATATATATATATATATTACTGTCAACAGCCAGAGGGGAAGTTACAGACAAAGGAATTGGTATAATATATAATCTTTCATATTGAGAGGGAATAAAAAAGGGAGGAGAAAAAAAAAAAAAAGAAAGAAAATGATTTTATTTTATTTGAATACTTTTATTCAATATTAACTTTTGTTTTTTAATACTTTAAATTTAAAAGAAAAAATAGAAAGAAAGTAAGAAAGACTGATAATCTGTTGCATTGTCTTTGTGTTTTGTTGCATATATTTCCTTGATCATCTCTATTTGAATTAAGCATACATAATTGATGATGAATCAATATAAAAGTAACTCTTGTGACTTCATGCTATGTGTGAGAGGACAAAGGAAGTGAGTGGAGTGGTTAGCGTGAGATTTCAAGCCATCTCCATTCTTTACCAAAATATCATTTCTTTGTTTGTCTGCTTCTCCATTTTTTCCCCACTTTTTATTTTTATTTTAGTATTTAATCTTAAGGAGTAAATTCAGATTTATTTATATGGAGGTTTACATTTATAACCCAGGCATTATGGGGAAACAAGTAATTCCTACATTGTTTAGATAAAATAGTCAAACAAAGAACTTTTTTTTTTTTTTCATTTGTTTATCTTTAAAAAATATCTACTGCTTGGGGGATGGAGAAAAATGGATTTTTATTTAATGCACTATTCTAACAAAAATTAAAGAATTACTTTTGTTTAAGATTTTGATATGATTTAACTGCTTTCTTTCTTTCTTTTTTTTTTTTTTTTAATAATAATCTAGATATCTATATTTATCATGTACTGGTTGGGATAGAAGTATGATCAGGACAGACAATGACAAGTAATATTATTGTCTTTCTTATTATTTATAAACCACTCTTCCTTTTTATATAAAAAAAAATCATATGTATCTAATAGAACATAATGATGTCTTTTTGTACTTTTCATTTGAGTTTTACAATATTACATCATATATAACATAACTAGCTTAAAAGCCGCCAAATCGGCGGCAATTAAGCTAGTATATATATAATATATATATATATATATATATATATATATATATATTATATATATAATATTCATATGCTTGCTTTCTCTTATGTCTATATATATATATATATATATATATATATATATAATATATATACTCTCTCTTTACATACTGATCTATCTCTCTCTCTCTCTCCTCTTTCTGTATATATATATGTGTTCTCTTTCTCTCTCTCTCTCTCTATATATATATATATATATATATATATATATATATATATATATATATATCTCTCTTTACATACTGATCTATCTCTCTCTATATAGATCTCTCTCTCTCTCTCTCTCTTTCTGTATATTATATATATATATATATATATAATATATATGTGTGTGTTCTCTCTCTCTCTTTCTGTATATATATATATGTGTTCTCTCTCTCTCTCTCTACTGATAGATCTCTCTCTCCATATATATATATATATATATATATATATATATATATATATATATATAATTTCCAGGTTACAAATATTATCATACAAAATAATTTGTCATAAAAAAAAAAATCACTGAAAACAGTTACAGTAATTAAAACTTGGGAATCTAAAATCTCAGGATTGTGGGTCTGGATTTGGCCCATAATGTTTTTAATTTGCTCATGGAATCAGCCTAATTCCAACATGGTATGATATGTTGGGCTATGGACTTTAGGAGTAAAGTTAAAAATGTGAGACTGACATTTGCATTTATTATTATACATGATATATATTACATATGATTCTGTAATGTTTTTATTCAACTGTATTTTCATTCAGTTTTCTGTTTTTCACTATTTATGTAATATGAAAATTACTTTTCAAATATGATCAGATGATAAGCATTTTCATTACTTATAAATTAATAGATTTTTATTTTAAACAAATTTTCTTTTTTCCTGTCTACCAGTTGAACCAATTATCTTATTCTTCCTACTTCTTTGTTCAATTTATATACTTTTATTTATTTATGTACTTTTATTTATTTATCTGTCTCTAATTGGATTGCCATGATTGTCTTGTTGACTTATATTTTGTTGTTGCTGTTTTGTTTCAATTACACATATGCATATTACTTTAATTACTAGTTAATTAAAACTGCTTAAATAATTAACTGGATTCTAACAAAAGAAAAGACTTTGCAATAGCATTTAGCATCAATTGTTCAAAATAGTTGCTTTTATTGAGTTATTCATCTTTTGTTAGTTTGAAATATTTACAATCATAGTTCATTGTTTAATGGAAGCCTGAAACATTCGAAACATTTTTCTATCATTTAATGATGACTATTATCAACTGCCTGTATAATGGATTTGGTTAAGAAATGTTCATTTATTATATTATATTGTATCGAGAATATTGTTTGTCATATACATATGAAAATCGTTTTGTTGTTTACACAAAGTTATAATTTCCAATTAACGCACAAGAGCCGACTTTATTGAAATTAAAGCAGTTTTAGTTGGGTCTTTTTTTTTTTTTTTTAATGTAGCTAATTACATGTTGAAAGCAACAAAAGCTTTAATTCTTGGAAAAATGCCAGTCAATGTATTAGGGGTTAAAAAAAAAGAAGAAAACTGAAATTTTGTTTTGCTCATAAAACACAGTGGTGTTATAATATGTATATATATATATATACTTAATGTGTGTGTGTGTGTGTATATATGCTTAATGTGTGTGTGTGTATATATGCGTATATATGCTTAATGTGTGTGTGTGTGTGTATATATATGCGTATATATGCTTAATGTGTGTGTGTGTGTATATATGCGTATATATGCTTAATGTGTGTGTGTGTATATATGCGTATATATGCTTAATGTGTATGTGTGTGTGTGTATGCTTAATGTGTGTGTGTGTGTATATGCTTAATGTGTGTGTGTATACACACACATATATATATATATATATATATATATATATATATATATTCAATTTTATGTATGCATATATGATAAATTATATGTGTGTATATAGATATTATTGGTGTGTGTGTGTGTGTTTTGTATATGTCTGTGTTTATATTGGTGAGAATCTGTGCATATATATATATATATATATATATATATATATATATATGCACATGAATATGCATATATGTTATATTTATACTTAGACGTATCTATGTATCTACATATATATATATATACACACACTTGCATCACTATGTTCATCATCTAATGATAAATTTATTTTTCAGCTTTCTTGTGAATGCCCTTAATCCAACACTTATTCATTAATTTCATTGATTAAACATTATACAATGAAACTCTCTGGTGAAAATTCAGCTAATAACTTTAAAGCTGCAGAGTTATTGATTCATCATTGTGTGTGCATAGCCACATAGATCTACTCAAGATGTATATATATATATATATATATATATACATATATATGCACACACACACACACTCACATACATACATATATATATATATATATACACATATATATGCACACACACTCACATACATACATATATATATATATATATATAGTTGTAGAAAAATTATTTCCCTACCACAGTTTCAGAGTTCTTAGTACACTGTCTTCAGGGGAACTACGAAAGACGGTGTACTAAGAACACCGAAACCGTGGTAGGGAAATAACTTTTCTACAACTATTAATGCTCTATATTTTACAAAATATATTGAGCCCTTTTGGATTAACTACTTATGCTACTACAATGTTTACATGGTAGATAAATTTATTTATATATATATATATATATATATATTGTGTCTTAAACTATGATTTTAATTATCTTCTGCTGGCCATAATCAAAATATTTTTGAAGCCACACATTCTTTAATACTTTTTTATTGTTTGTATTGAAAACTTATGGCTTTGGTATCATTTTGATTAATTTTCTCTGACATTAACAAAAAAAAAATAGTAATTTTATCTTGATACACAATTACAAAGAGACTATCTTTTAAAACTTGTTTATACTTTGATAACTGATAGTGTATTCACCTATCTTGCTGTCCATATACATGCATTCACACTTACACGCACACATATTTAAGATCTATTTAGATCTGTCTATTGCGAAACTTATGTGTGTGCATCAATCTAATTAAATATTTCTACACAAACTAATATATATATCCAAAAACAAACACCCTAATTTTTTTGTTAGTTTAAAAAAAAAAAAGAGTACTGTATTGTATAAAAACATAATAAAATAGAATGTAATCACTCATGTGCTGTAATATGTTTTAATGTTTATTTTTTATTTATTTTTTTATAAAGGATATTTTTCTTTGGCATAATAAATTTAGAAACTGAAATGTTTTTAGCAAACTTATTAACATAAGCATTTCGGAATATAACTCATACCTTAAATTTTAGCTCACAACACAAAGAAAAGAATCGACTAAGTGACAGCTCAGAAAATTTGTAAGTTTGGGCACTCATAAGTCAAATATATATATATATATATATATATAAATATATATATAAAATGTGTGTGTGTGTGTTTTGTAATTTGCTTGAAGCATTGTGTTTATATTGGTTTGGTGGTTGTTTTTGAAGGCTATCACAATGCAAGTGTGATAGCCTTCAAAACCAACCACCAAACCAATATATATATATATAACATACTTAACAATGCTTCAAGCAAATTACCAATTACTTATATATATATATATATATATATTCATTATCCATTCAACATTTTCTTTCCTTTATTTATTCATTTTTACAACATTTTTTCTTTCCTTTATTTATTCATTTTTACAACATTTTTTCTTTCCTTATTTATTCATTTTTTCAACATATATATATCTATATTCCTGTTATTGAATGTTATTTTATTCCTTTATTAATTATAAATTTAGTTTATTTTTGTATATAATGTATTAAAAGTTTTAAGGAAAAGACTAAAACAAGAATAAAGCTTTCAAATGAACCCATAATACTCTTCTATCTCTTCCTTCATAATCTCAAGTCCTAGGTGATAACCACTGAACTTTACCTTCTATTTATAATCTATTGTTCATTTTTTGCTATTCGTAGATCTGATTATTTTTAACAAAAGATCTTTGTTGAAAATTGAATTGAGAAACCGTAACTTTTGAATTTTCTTTCTTAGTGATTTTTAAAAAAA
This sequence comes from Doryteuthis pealeii, assembly GCA_023376005.1. Classification (NCBI taxonomy): domain Eukaryota; kingdom Metazoa; phylum Mollusca; class Cephalopoda; order Myopsida; family Loliginidae; genus Doryteuthis; species Doryteuthis pealeii. The sequence continues at coordinate 33,071,237 of CM042160.1, read as the reverse complement.
TAATATTTTAGAAAAGCAATTTCTTTATACTTTTCCAAGTGAAAGTTATGAATGAATTGAAGCATTTTCTTTGATCATTTTCTGTTAATTTACAACTATGGTCATAAGGGATATTTTATTCTGAGGAATGAAATTAAATGTTCTAAATTTTATGAAATTTGTGAAAATAGCCTGGAATTGCATTGTTTAAAGTTGTTTGAAATATTGATACCTGAAAACTAATTTAGGTTCTATTGAATTTCAGTTTAGAATTTAAATGAAGAATAAATGGTCAATGAACTTAGAAGAGGAATAGAATTAAAAGACCAAGTTTTTTTTTTCTTTTTAGCTTGTTAAATGAACAATGAGAAATTCTGGTCTTTTATTGTCAACTTTAAAATGCACTTCCAAACTTTTCATTTTGTCAGTGTAAAAGAAAAAAGAAGAAAAAAAAAAAGAGACCTTTTCATATGAGTGAGCTCTACAGCATAAGTCTGCTAAAAGATTTCTTAATTTGTTAAATTTTTAATTTCAATCCCATTCTGAAGAATTTTTAGATTTTTTATTTGAAATAGTGAGGAAGGGGTTAATTAATTTTTGAATGTATTCATGTGAACACTCTCAACGTCCTATACTACCTCATTCCACCCGGCCAGAAGTCACATTCATTTTCCTAATCTACCCCAAATGATAGCCTTTGTTTAAAAGTAATATTAAACATTTAGAAGTCTTTGATTTAATGAAAATAACAGGTAACTTTAAAAGAAAAGGCCATTTTTAGCCATTTTTTGATAAATCCTTATAGGAATTGGGCTCTGGACTTGGAAAATTCTCAACAGGATGTTAGGAAAACAGGGAACAATGGTGGTGCATACAACAAGGACCGAACTAATGTTAGTTTCATAGATTAAACTTGGGAGGCAGGGTTTAATGGCAGGTACCTAAGCATATACATTATCCAAATGGTTATAATATATATTATAGAAATTATGGTGTGTGTGTGGATATATATATATATATATATATATATATCTATATATATATATATATTGAATGGATAAAATAGATTTGCTAACACGTGTTTCAGCCAGGAGTTTGTTCATGTACACATGTATTCTATTTATGATTATTTTAAATATGAAATATAATAATAATAGAAAATTATAAAATCTTTAAGCATACAAAGAATAACAGCCTTTCTAATAATTTTCTATTATTATTATTTTATTTTATATATAAAAATATGTAGATATAGAAAATTCTTGCACACATAAATGGAAACAGACTAACAGGTTTTAGAAAATTAAAACCCTTTTTTTAATAATGAATTAAGTATAAAAGAAAGTTATTATTAATGTAAAAATTATCAGAAATTTGTTATTCATTTCCATGTACCCAACTATTTTCAAGGGAACTAAAACAGGTGTCTTATATATATATATATATATATATAAGTTGAAAAAATGGAAGTGAATCTGACAATAAGTTGAAAAATGAATAAATAAAGGAAAGAAAATGTTGAATTAAACAATTTTTTATCCATTCAACATTTTCTTTCCTTTATTTTTTTTTTCAACATATATATATATATATATATATATATATAATTTCCAATAAAGTCACCGGTCTGATGATGCTCATAGGTATACACTGATACCTGTGGGTAGAAATAGACCTATAACCATAAAATGACCGATTTTTAAGTTTTTTCTTTACCAAATATATATATATATATATATATATATATATATATATATATATATATATATATATATATTGCGGGATGTACAGATTACATGATTAATATTAAAACAGTTTTGAGAAGAACAAAGGATTTAGATGTTTTCAGTGTTGTAAGATTAATTTTAATACAAAATAATGAAACTGCTTATCTGTTTGCATCTTGTCTACGGAGATTATCTTCAAAAATTAATTAAGTCGAAAGAAAGAAGAAGAAATATTTACAATTTACTGGATTGACTTTTAAAATTTTTCATCCCATCCCCTTTACTCCAACCTCTCAGCTTTCTTTTCCCTTTTTTTTTTTTTTTTTTTTTTTTTTAACATCTTTATTGTTGTAAGTGATACCAGCAGTCATAGACTGGCATATAGTATAGAAAATAAATTGCCAATAAAACTATGATTTCACCTCTTTTGCATCATGTTACAATGATAGCTTCAGCTGTCTTTGACTTGTGTGTGTGTGTGTATATCCGTAATCAGCTTGGCAGACATTATTTCTTTCCTGTTTCTGACTATGGCTTTTTGGTTCTTTTTCTTCTTTTTCTTCTCTCTTTGTCAAACACTTTCCCGCCACAGGTCTGAAACAAAGGAATTGGATAGACTAAGAGGCAGTTCCTAATGATATAGCATATTTGGATTAAAAATAAAAAAGATATAAAAAAATCAATCAATCAATGACCCAATCGCATATGTAAAATATTTATTTATCTATCTGTAATTTAGAAAAATTTATTTACTTATCTATTTATTTATTTATTTATCTATTTATTTTTTTGTAAACTTAATTTTCATTTCATTTCATTTTTTCACCAATTTTTTATGGGTTTATTTTTAAACAAAAGAAAATGCACAAATAGATATATAAAAAGTAAATAAGTTGGCGGAGTGGCCTATTGTCGGTATCAGCCTGACAGCGAGGGAGTCTATCCCCTTTTCGCTAGCGCTAGACCAGGGAGTATTTTTACTGAGGTGGAACGCCACACCTACCGTCAGCTTCCCACTTTACTGCACAGATCAGATCCCCCAATCTACTACTCATATGCTGAGTTGGACCAGTATTGAACTCAGAACCTAGTGATTCCAAGTTGGGTGCTCTACCGACTGAGCTAAACCAGACCCCATTATATATAGATATATAGATTTTTTTTCCCTAAATATATATATATAACATTTCAGAGATATAAATTTTAATAACTAGTATAGAAAACTTTTTAAAAGATGAAGACAGGGAGTAATTGTCCAAGACCACTGCATACTTTCACACTCTTGCCAAAGTTAAATAATTAAAAAATTGTAATTTATCAAATACCCGTTATATATATATGCTAATTGATAAAGAAAATAAAGATATATTAATTTATCTGGGCGCAGTAAAATGTACCGGAGTAATTGCTAGTGACAAGTATAGAGAAGACTTAAACCCAAGCCATTTACTTAAAGTAGCACCCTTTACCCGATGAGCCATGATATCTACCCTAAGTAGTGGTAACAGCAATAGTCAGTGTTTGTAATATTTCGAATCATCAATTGAAAATGTATGTATAAACCAATTGGTCATAGTAGTTATAGCTTTAAATAAATATGTGGTGCTGATGTTTACTTATAGGCTTGAACCAAAGTTTAGTTAAAGAACCAACATTTTTATTAGATGAGCCATGACATTTGTCAATATTACTTTAGATTTCATGTTTTTTTCTTCTTGTAATATGCTTAAAAGATATTGAAATATTTTATCTTATTTTACTTATCAAACTTTTACGTTGTATTATAATCATTTTTGTCACAACGATAGTTTCTAGAAATTTCTAGAAAATAATTATTACAGATATTTATGGTTTTTAATTATGCCATCACTGGTCAGTCGGTCACTTTGTCTTTGTCTTCTCTGCTTTGTCTCATGTCTGACTAAATGGTCCTCAATTTTCCTTACTATTGTCCGTAAGTTCTTTCTTTCTCCCATGGTAAGTATGTTAATTTATTAAAACATCTTGTAATGGAATCTCTGAAAATTGGTTATTCTTTGTTCTTCGGAAGCATTTATGGTCAATTCGGTATTCTGTGTTTTTTCTTTTTTTTCTCTTTTTTATAGATTCTTTTTTTTTTTTTTTTTTTCTCCCAATGGTTTTCCGTGAGGAATTTATAGTATTTATAATAAAATTTCTACAGCCATTTTGCTTTTTACCATTGTTGGTCACTCTGTCTTTGTTCTCAAAGGATTTATTTTCATTTCTTCAGTTTCTTTATAAATATTTTAATAATCATTTATCATAAAATATTTGGAAATTTATGCGATTCCTTCCAAGTAGTGGTTTTTATTTCAACTTAGTCATTTTATCTACAATTGTTTTATCCATAGATTTAATTTTTTTAATAAACATCCAACAATTTATTACTTAAATATTATAACGATGAAAGTGATAATATCTCTATTAGCCATTTTCTCTGTCTACAAAAGTTTTGGTTGTCTTAGTCTAAACATGTTTATTCCAGCACAGCCTTTTTTTTTCTAAGTAAAAGTTCTTTTAATATTTCAAAAGTTTTTCTAAGAGAAATATTTTTACATAGAAATGATATAATTTTTAATGATTTTTAACATTTTATAATGTCCTGGTTTAGCTCAGTTGGTAGAGCATCTGCCCAGAAACCACAAGATTCCAGGTTCGATACTGGCCCTCACCAACTCTGTGCATGAGTAGTACAGCTTGGATTTGCACAGTAAAGTGGTGAGCTGACTTCAGATGCAAGAACAATCTCCCTGGTTTAGCACTAGTGAAAAGGAGATAGACTCCCTCACTGTCTGTCTGATACTGACAATAGGCGACTCTACCGATTTTTACAACTACTATTATATAAGTTGTTAAAACATACTTTTATTGCAATTTTATCTTTTAGTTCTTGTTTTCAAAAATATTTGTAAATTTCTTAAAGTTGAAAAAATATGAATTTAACTTTACCCAAATAGATTCATGATAGTTGATACTTTCATTTAAATGATCCTCTGTTTTTCTGGTTATTTCCTATAACTCCAACATAAACAAAGGGGAACCACTCTTGACTGATAAATTATTTATTGATCTACTAGGAAAAAAGAAGAGGGGTTAGGGTTAGTTTAATGGGAAAATAAATAATTTATCAGAGTGGTTCCCCTTTGTTTATGTTGGAGTTATAGGAAATAACCGTTTTTTTTTTATTTAAATATTTTTTGATAAAAAGTAAATAGTATATGACTTAATTCATGATTGAAATAATATTTCTCACTATTGTCATAAGTTTGTATTTAAATTCTGGTTAAAGTCAGGGCTTTATTTCAAGGCAAGCTAGCAGAACTGGATTTAGACCTTGGAAGGCACGGGGCACTTCTGGTTAGGGGGCCTCCTCAAGTTATCTCAACATAGAAATTGAATTATGTACATGAAATAAAATAAAAAATTGAAATAAAATGAATTTATTAAAAGAAAAAATATATAAGTTAGGTTCCAAAGAAAATGTTTATTCTATTTTTCTCCATCACATTTACTATAAGAATAACCTTAGTATTATTTGTATTATTTGGACTATTTTCCTCATCTTTATTGTTATCTGTACAATGTTTCAGCTGATGTGCCCTCCGGCCTTCTTGGTATTACTTGTCGGACTTGGGAGCCTTCTTTTCAAACTCTGGAGCCATCACAGAACTTTGAAGGCTCCTGACTCCAACAAGAAATACCTGAAGAAGGGCAGAGGGCACATCAGCCGAAATGTTGTACATATAACAATAAAGATGAGGACAATAGTCTGAATAATACAAATAATACTAAGGTTATTCTTATAGTAAATGTAATGAAGAAAAATAAAATCAAACATTTTCTTTGGAACCTAACTTATATATTTTTTCTTTTAATAAATTCATTTTACTTCAATTTTTTATTTTTTTTATTTCATGTACCTAATTTAATTTTTATGTTGAGATAACTTGAGTCCGAATAATATAAATAGTACTAATTATCAAACCTCATCTCAAAAATTCAGAGAAAAAAAGAATAATCTTTACTTTATTTTTCAGTTTTTATTATACAACAAAGGGATATCATTTTTTCCAGCTGGCAGTACATTGCCATTACGTGTTTAATAGTAAAACTAACTTTATTATTATGGACCATATGACCTTAAAGCACCCCTTCCGCGATCTCGACTCATGGGGACACTTTTCTTATTTACACCGTAAAGATACGGTTGTTTGTTAGGGGTTAGGATTAGGGGACAGGGTTAGGGGTTAGTTTTATAATTAAAAAAAATTCTAAAAATCGTCTGTAAACAATTAACCGGATTTTTTGGAAAAAATGTCCCCACAAATCGAAATAGCAAAAGAGGTGCCTTAAGGTCATATGGTTCATTATTATTACAGGTTTTATAAGGGAAATTTGGGGGCCCTTTTTGGAGTGGGGGTTGGTTGCCTGTTATAAATCCAGTCCTGCAAGCAAGTGCTTTCCACTTGGAAGATTAGTATAATACAAACTCTCTCTGTCTATCAGGTCTTGTGACAGACTAGGTTTATTAAATATCAAAAATGTTTTGAAAATTAATTTAACGGAGGAATTTTAAAAAATGTTGAAGTTTCCTTTAAAAATGCTTTTTGTCATTCTTAGTTTATAAGTTACTTTTTAATTAAAAAAAAAAAGATTCTTTGCATTGATTCAAGTTTGTCTAATCCATATATGTAAAACACACACACACACACACACACATATATATATATATATATATAGATGCTGATAAGTGTACGTCCTGCGTCCCTGATGCACAAAAATCTAAAAGGACGCAGTAAAATCATATCCATGAATCCGAGTGTTTTTCTTTTTCTTCCCTTAACATTTCAAGCCAACTTTAAATAGATTTCAATAGTTTCTTAGAAACAAATTATAAAGGATAATTTACAAGGTAGAAGTTAGTAGGCTTTCGTTGGGACCCATAAATTTTCCCAGGGACTCATTCAAACCAAATATGTGCATCCCAGGATGCACTAAATCAAAAAGCTATCAGCATCACTGTGTGTGTGTGTGTGTGTGTGTATATATATATATATATATATATATATATATATATAGTGGTACCTTGACTTACAAGTTTTCACAATTATGAGGTGTTGCTTGGTCAATTTTTTTTTGCTTTGTGTTGTGAGCCCAAAATTCAAGTTACAAGTTAGTTCCAGATATGCTTATATATTAAGTTCATTAAAACATTTAAGTTTCTAAATTTTCTAATGCCAAAGAAAAATAACATTTATAAAAGAATAAGTTACAGCACATAATTAATTATTTTGTATGTTGTTATGCTTTATAAAAATATGCTTTATGCTTTATGAAATATAGTGCTAATTTTCTTATTTGAAAAGTGTAACAAAAATAAAATTAGTGAATTTATTTTTTGGAGGGCAGAAACAGATTAATGGTATTTCAATAATGGGGAAATTGATTTGATATACAAAGAAATTGAGTTATGAGCTGAACAAATTAAACTCATAAGTTAAGGTACCACTTGTGTGTGTGTGTGTGTGTGTTATATATATATATATATAAAAGGTGTGGCAAAAAAGTATCAATATTCTTTTACTTTTTGACACACCTTGTATTCTGAAAAAATTAATGTTCTATTTATCATTCATTTCTATCTTGGTAAATACAGCTTCAATCTCGATACTTTTATGACACACCTTGTATTCTGAAAAAAATTAACAGTACATTCATTGTTCATTTCTATCTTGGTAAATACAGCTTCAAACTCGGCACTTTTATGACACACCTTGTATTCTGAAAAAAATCATTGTTCCATTCATTGTTCATTTCTATCTTGGTAAATACAGCTTCAATCTCGATACTTTTATGACACACCTTTTATATATATATATATATATATAATATATATATATATATTATATATATATATTTTTTATAAAGTGCACAGCTACTACCCATTCAAGGCAGAAATGTCTGGGAGTACCATTTTAAGTTTAGTTTACATATACTCTGATCCTAGGAAGAAAAACCAATCCATACATAAATAATCAAGTAATTCTTTTTTTATGGGTACTATGCTCATTTTAAAATAGTTATTGTATGAAAGATCAGTTTATCTAAGTGATCTTATTGAACATTTAAGAAAGGCTTTTGTCTTTATCTCATAACACATTTTCAATCTTTCTTCTCAATGTATGCTCCTGTTCAATTACTTGTTTCCATCCATAAGAATTTTATTTTTTTAATGAAAAATAGCTTAATTTTAATATCAGGAAAACATTCCCTTATCACATCATTTAGTAACTTTGTTTTTTATTAAGATATAAATTTATATCTTTGTTTTTTTTTAAGATAGAAAATTTATCTTTTCTAAATAAGAAATTTCAAAATTTCTTTGATGTTTAATAATAGGTCAATTCATCATGTTTCTCATCTTAGTTCCAAGTATAAATTGACATTTTAAAAAAAGAATGTTCATCTATCTATTTATTTTCAGGATCTTTTTTCAATAAAAATATTTCAATTTTCATAAAGCATTCTTTGAAATTTCCTAATTTTTCATTATCAAATTTCTTAACATTGTTTTGTTTATTACTTGTTTCTCTGTTAACTAAGTCTGTATTATATACACTAGCAAATATATGCACCTCCAGGTGCAAGTATTTAAGTTTTAATGTAATAAAATATTATATTAAATTAGAAAGGCTAATGAAACTAAATAAGAATGCAGATAAAAAGATTTGAAACAGAGAAACTAGAACAACTGAAACTTACTCTTCCATCACACCCATCTTTCATTGCTAATTTTTTCTAATTTAACTATTTAGTTAAAATAGGAAGTAAAGAATAAAATTAGTTATTTCTTCTTGTTAATGGATTTCTTTTAAGATTTTTGCCTATATTTATTAAAATAAAATCAAACAATTAGAAATCAATAATACTAAGCACATATTTATTAAAATCAAATTTTTTAATATCAATATGCAAATAAGCCTTCCTGTTCACATTGTAAACTTCTATTTTGTTGTATATATAAATACAATTGCATGTTATAAGTATGTAGATATAGTCAACAGTATTAATATTATAAAACAATTTTATTAATAATTGAGGTTTAAATGAAAATAAAATCCTGGAGAATGTGATGTAAATAACAAAGGAATTGTGACTTGAGTAGTGATATAGTTTTAGTTACAGACCAATACAGAATCTCCATTATAATAAGATGTGTGTGTGTGTGTTCAACAGAATATCAAAATAGAAGTTGTATTTACCAGAACAGTAATGAATGAAACATTAATTTTTTTCAAAATTGTCTCTTTGCATTCCACACATTTATTCCAGCATGTTTTCCATTGGTGTAATGTTGAGCAAGCTAGAGTCACAGACCATTGTTAGACCATTGTGCCACATCTAAGCATGTCGATAAGATTATAATATATAATATTTTATATAGTTTAATTAGTACTAAGCATGTCAATATATTGTAACTTCACAATATGAAAAGATCATTGTTAGTGAGTTCAATTCTCATTTAGGCGCCCCTTACTTGTGGCCTTGTGCCACATCTAAGCTAAGCTTAGTAAATAACTACTTCTGAAACTCCTCTTTTGATATGGTATGAAGCTGAACCATTGTATTTAAAAAAAAATTAAAAAAATCTCCTACATCTTCAAATTCTGCCCTTGAGATGAAAGTTGTAAAGAACTACCGTATTTATAGTCCTTTTGAAAAAAATTAATTACCGTATTTGACAGCATATAAGATGCACCCCTATTTCAGTTTTTAGTGTATTTAAGCATATATTGTTGAAAACAGTCTAGCTGTGCATTACACAAACAGAAACCTAGCTGTATAAAAGCAATTTGGCAGTACAGGCAAGCAAAAGCATACACAAGACATCTCAAGATTAGCCTAGGCCTATGGGAAGTCTCAAACTTCACCTATGATGTATAAGACACAGGGCACATTTTTTGAGCCAAAATTTTGGAAAAAAAGTGCGTCCATCAAATACATACGTAGTTCTGATGGGGAGTATTTCATAATACTTTAACGATCCTGTATTTTGCCAAAAACATTAAGATGTGCTTGATAGTTTTTTTTGGTTTTTTTTCTAAGTTGGCGCTAATTCATCAAAAAATATAAACATCATCACTTTATCATATGAGTTACTCAGTTATGCACACATCTTTTTTACATTTAGAATTTTAAAATAAAAAAAATTAAGGATTCATTCATAATAATTTTGATCACATCTTGATTGTAGGTATCTGTGTGTGTGTGTATATATATATATATATATATATATATATATATATATATAGGGCCATCCACAGACACCTGTTTCGACTTATCAAGTCTCTTCAGTGTGGCTAGACATTTTATAAGCTACCTACAGCCGGAATTGAAATCCGGTCGGTTGGGTGTCAGTCGGCACCTTAACCATTAGGCTGTTTTCACTTACAGATTGGGAAGGGGATTTTAACTGTTTTAATACACACTGTTGGTAGACCTTACTTCTTAGGATTGATATATATATATATATATATATATATAATCTCAATCGTAAGAAGTGAGGTCTACCAACAGTTTCACTTACTAGCTCATCAAGCAAGAATCTGGTTTACTAATAGGATTAGTATAGTATATATATATATATATATATATATATATATATATATATATATATATATATATAATATCAAGAAAAAATTAAAAACACAAGTTCATAAACGAGTGATGTTTATTTCGCCTACGCTGCAGTTTTTCGATCTGTTTCAATAGATCTTCATCAGGGCTTTAGTTTGAGGAAAAAATAAAAGTATCACAGAAAATAAGAAATCTGCAAGACTCTTTTGCTTTGTCGGTCAGTCTATTTCTCAAACTAATGAAAGCCCTTATGAAGATGTATTGAAACATTTTGAAACACTGCAGCAAAGGCGAAATAAACATCACTCGTTTATGAACTTGTGTTTTTCAATTTTTTCTTAATATTACATACTGTCAGATTCACTTCCACTTTCTCTTCATATATATATATATATATATATATATAATTTCTTTTGTTTATATATATATTGGTTTATTCCTATATTGACAGCGGAGTGGTAGTACCTGTTAGGGTTCCATCTATGGTTTAAATAGAAAAATGTGTTTATAAAAATATAGAGTATCCATTAAGAATGAATTTATTTAAAAACTCAGTCGGCATTGAATGACCCACTGTGGTTGATATGCCATAAAACAAACCAAACATAAATCTATGCATATATATCTATATATTATGAAAATCATAATTGTTTGTTTAGCTCAGTTGGTAAAGCATCTGCCTAGGAACCATAAGGTTCCTGATTCGATACTGGCCCTCGCCAACTCAGCGTATGAGTAGCGCAGGGATCTGTGTGGTAAAGAAAGGAGCTGATGGTAGGTGTGGCGCTCTACCTCAGATGCCAAAACGATCTCCTTGGTCTAGTGCTAGTGAAAGGGGGATAGACTCCCTTGCTGTCTGGCTGATACCTACTTTAGGTCACCCTAATGATTTTACTCTATAACCCTGTAAAAACAGCACATCTAAGCAAGACTTTTATAAGAGTAATGCTGTGAGGGAATAAAGCAATTTCCAGTCCAATATTCAACTGTATGATGATTTTATTGGTCTTCATTTTTGCTGTAGATCATATTTTAAGGCATCAATTGTGTAATGGTTATCATCGTAGGAAGTGTTATATACCCCTGGTGGGCATATACACAAATGTTCTTTCACTAGAGAAGGGAGAGAGAGAGGTAGACAGAGTATCAGAGTGATGAGATGCATAACTTTCTTTCTTTCTTTCTTTGGCCATTTGTGATCGCCTAGTTTTCTTGCTTGTTGCTTCTTTCTATTTCTTCTCTGGCCATCTGTGATCATCCAGTCGCCATGTTGAATTCTATCTTCTTCTACTTCTTGTCTGGGTTCTTGTTGTTGATTCATTATCTAAGCTAAGGCATTCATTGACCAACAACGCCATGGTACTTTTTAAACTTTTATTCTTAACTAATTTTCTTTACTACCTAACACAGCGCACGCAGTTGATGAGTTCCAGCCAATGCAAGAGATATCTCTCTCTGCCAATATCTTGCCTGGAACTGAGGACCTTTAGCTCCCATATGACTTCCCGTGATTTGCGGTTTTCCCGCCTCTGGGGTCAAAAGGTCCCGAAAAGTCTGTAACTTTCCATTTTCGCTACACAGTGTTGTCAATAATATATGCTACCATAGATTATGCAACAAATGGACACTGCAACACTAGTTCAAATCCTGGACGAGGCCGGTTGCATTTCACATAGCACTAATACTTGGGAATGATATACATTCAATTATCATCTCTCCAGATATGGGTAAATAGTAGGGCAGATTGTGCTCTTTAACCTTGGTATGGCAACTGGTCTAGGAGGCAACCTCTGAATTCAAACCTGTTAAACCCCACTTAAAATTTGATTCTGTGTCACATCCTATACTATATAGAATATTTCTCTCCTGAATAGAAGGATCAGTATCATCATGGATTGCTGATACAAGAAGCCATGGATCATCTAGTTAATAACAAGAATTTAAAAAGACAAAAACAGAAACTCTTAGATATGAATATATCAGTTATATGCACATATGCAAAATGCCTATTGAAAAGATGTTGGAATATTTTAGTAATATAAGGTGTGCTAGAGTCCACCACTTAAACTTATAGATTCTGGGTGGCTGCATGGATTCAATCAGCCAATCAACACACTTGAATATGTGGTTAGTAAACTATTTAATTGCTGATCTTCAAAGGCATTCAGTTGCTCATTGTTAACATAGACGAACAGATCAACAATCAAGGATTCTGCTTAACACTACTAAGGAACAACTAAGGATTCTTCACTAAGGAACGTAAGGATTCTACCTAACACTAAGGAACACAAGGATCTCCACTGTAAAGTGCTCTCACCACCAGCCTAAAAATCATAAAAAAAGATGTAAAATGCAAGCATGCGCATATGTAAAATACATGCACATTCATATTAGTAGAATGTACCAAGATAAGTAGATACTAACAGTGTTGGCGAAATAAACACCACTCGTTTTATGAACTTGTATTTTTTCAATTTTCACTATATTACATACTGTCAGATTCATTTCCATTTTCTCTTCACATTAATAACTGTGTATACAAGTTTCACAATTTTTTGTATAAATCTGTATAATTAGCATAAAATTCACAATTTTCCAAGCTGTATATGTGCATATCACATATTTCTGAATGAAAATGCATATAAGTTAGTATTGAGATTTTTTGTACTTTTTGACACACCTTGTATTCTGAAAAAAAACAAAAACATTCCATTCATTCTTCATTTCTATCTTGGTAAATACAGCTTTAAACTTGGTACTTTTTTTAGGTATTTTTTGACACACGTTGTATTCTGAAAAAAAATGACATTCCATTCATTCTTCATTTCAATCTTGGTAAATACAGCTTCAAAACTAGCTACTTTTTTGACACACCTTGTATTCAGAAAAAAATCAATTTTTTTTTTTTTTTTTTTTTTCAAATTTTTTTTTTCAGAATACAAAGTGTGTCAAAAAATACAAAAAAATCTTGATACTTTTTTTGACACACCTTGTATAACTTTAAAGTGTATTCTCTTAAGCCATGCTTTTTTTTTTTTCCTTTTTTTATTCTTGTGGTGAGGAATACCATCAGATATGCTAATAGTTAAAATCTGTAATTATGGGTGTCCATTATCACTTTTCCAGAAGGAGGAAAACAATTTATTCAAAATATATCTTACTGGCAACCATATTACCTAATAAGTATTCTTCTTGTAGAGAATCTGATATTTATCCACCTCCCAATGTATGTGGTCTATGGTACATGGCCAAGTTTGTGAGGTTTTTATATGAGTTACCCAGTGAAGATTCTTAGTAGTAATGACTTGTGAGACTAGTTGTTAACTAGTATTGTCTGACTTTAAATCAAATTCTGAGTGCTTAAGCTGTCACGGTTCATAGTGACCCCTTGATTCCTGGTCTCATAAGGTTTCAACTTTCAAATACTCTCAGCCTTCATTATCTTGATTTAGGGAATCAGGGTAAATACCCCATTTAACTATACCTCCAATGACTTTGCAATACAAGACAGTCTTGAGGATTGTTGTAGAAATGTTAAGAAAATTATCTTTTGTCTGTGCTGGATGCTGGTTAACATAAATATATATATTATATATATATATATATATATATATATATATATATATGTTGCTGTTACCGAATTTTATGTTGCGTTTGTGCTCAGTATAGGCGTTTTTTTTAATTTCTGGATGTTTCGCCTATGTATTTCTTGTGGCAATCTGCACAAGGAATCATGTATACGCCAGCTTCTGGTTTTATTTGTTGTCGGGAGTTTTTGTTTAGTATGTTGTGTATGGTTTTGGATGCTAGACTGACTGTCTTTATGCCTAGATTGTTGAGATTTTTGCTGATGTTGCTGTTGACATATATATATATATATTTACCAACCCCTCCTCATAAGCAGGATGTGACACAAGGTCAATTTCTTAAGCGGAGTTTAATAGGTTTGAATTCAGAGAATTCCTTCTCCTAGACTGGTTACCTAGCCATAGTTAAAGAGTCCAGTCCACCCTAATATTTGCCAATAGCTGGAGGGAGAGTAGTTGGATGCATACCTTTCCCAAGGGTATTAGTGCTATGTGAAATGCAAACAGCTTCATCCAGGATTTGAACTCGGATCGATGAGTCCATTTCCTACGACTCTAACCATTATACTACACACCTCCAACACAAATGAATATATAAATACATGTATACCTAAGTGTCGTACATGTATCTATTGTGTTTATTTGTTAGTACTTATATACCAGGTTGGTATGACATGCACGAATATTGTGAACACAAACAATACTGCATGCTATAAATATTCACTAAGTGAGGTTTAGTGTTGCACATTTCATATGTATGGGAAACCCCAGGGAAGACTGAACTCACTACAATATACAAGGTCTGTCAAAAAAATTAATGTTCCATTCTTTGTTCATTTCTATCTTGGTAAATACAGCTTCAATCTCGATACTTTTATGACACACCTTGTATTCTGAAAAAAAATTAACGTGCCATTGATTGTTCATATCTATCTTGGTAAATGCAGCTTCAATCTTGATACTTTTATGACGCTCCTTGTATTCTGAAAAAATTTAACGTTCCATTCATTGTTCATTTCTATCTTGGTAAATACATCTTCAAACTCGGCACTTTTATAACACACCTTGTATTCTGAAAAAAATTAACAGTCCATTCATTGTTCATTTCTATCTTGGTAAATACAGCTTCAAACTCGATACTTTTATGACACACCTTGTATTCTGAAAAAAATTAACAGTCCATTCATTGTGCATTTCTATCTTTGTAAATACAGCTTCAATCTTGATACTTTTATGACACACCTTGTATAAAATTTTTAGCCTCACAAAATTTGGCTTATTTTCATTTAGTACAAATATGCAATATATGTGCACAATTTTCATTTCCTTTATATATATTCTTAGATATATGCAGTATACATGCTTTAAAAAAAAGGAAGATTTTGGTGGGAGATTTTCAAATCAAAAAAAATTATAAAGCGTATAAGACAGTACTCATTGTTTTGCATTTTTATTTTAAAAAAGGAATCTATAATTATTTGTATTTTGTATTCTATGGGTGGTCCAAAACTCTTGTCACCACCCACATCTGGTAGTAGGCAGATAATTATATAATACAACAAACAATTTTAGAAACTAATTCAATTTTTAAAGATTTTGTTTTTGTTAGAGGTAAAATAATTATATAAGTATATATTATATCATTATAACAAATTATATTAGTAAAATAATGAAAATTAAAACAATGTGTAGGGATGACAAGTCTTTCAGGCCACCCTCTATATATCTGATTTTTTAAAAAAAAAAAAAAGTATATTTCCTGACGCATGGAGTTAGACCTCCCGGATTTTTAACTGTTTAACTTTTGTGTAAAGTTAGTATAAAGTTTTATTTTTCTGTTATTGTTAAAAGGGAATTTAAGCTTTTTTAAAATCAGTTATTTCAAATTTTGATTTATTTCTCCAAACAAACAAACAAGAAAAGTTACAATTGTTTTTTCTACTTTCTACTTTCTTTGTTTAGCAATCTCTTGATTCCATTGTCTCTCAGAGAAATTCACACCAAAGAACAAACCATGAAACCCTTACTTGTCTCATGTCCCTTATAAACTTCTAACACCCTTTCCTTTCTTTTCCTTTTGTATTTTTTTTTTTTAAAATTTGTATTTTTTTATTTTTTATTTTTTTTACTGCAGGCTTTTGTAAATATTACAGCCGCTGGTTGTTATTTCTCTGCCCTGTTGCATGAGTCATTTTTTTTCTTTTTCTAGGGCTCACCTCTCAACAAGTGGACCTTTTCCCTATTTCTTTTTTTCTTTTCTCTTCTCTACCATTCTTTGCTCCCTATATATCTATTTATCCTTTCTTTCTTTCTTTTTGTATTGTGAGTCATTCGAAAGGTCTCAACAAGCTGTGTTCTCTTGTCTTTTAAACTTTTTTTTTTCTTGTACAAGGACTGCTGTCACCACAAAAGGGCTGCCCCTTTTTATTTTATTTATTCCTTATTCAGACCCTTCACTTACCTTTCTTTATTTCTCTACCCCCTCCACCATTTTCTCCCCTTACAAACACCAGCTTGGTCTGCAGACGGACACAGGTGTGAAAAACCCTACCCTGTGATGGATTAGAGATGGAGGGAACATTAAGGAACAAAGAAAAATATTGCTATAGCAACAATTATTGAGAGGAAATTTTTTGTTGAAAATTAATTGTTATATGGAAAAAGAAAGGAAAGAAAAGAATGAATAAGGCAAACATATTTAAAATGTCTGATAAAAGTCAAAAGAAATTGGAGGGAAATAAAATAAATAAGATGAAGAAAATGTGTTTTTCTTTTTCTTTTTTGCACATTTTGATATTTCTGTTTTCTATCTTGTTTCTTTCCTTCATATTCTGGGACCCATATTCTGGTTGGCACTTGTAGTGTGACAATAAAGAAGGTGACTAGCAAAAGAGACAAAGGAATGATGGTTGTGGAAAAACACACATTAAAATTTGTCGCGACTGCATTTTCTTCTCCCAGTTCGTTATCCTTTGTTCTTCTCAATATTAATAATGATGATGATAATAATTATATTTGTATTCCATTTTTTCACTAATGAATTTAGGGATATTTTCCCTTTTTTTAAAAAACTATTTTTTTTTAATCAGAAAAATCATTAAAAAATAGATATTCACTCACACACATACACACATATGTATATGTGCATAATTATGTGTTAGTGTAGGAATGTATATGCATATGTTTTTGTAAATATAGAGTATTTACATAAATATATACACAAGTATATATATATATATATATATATAATATATTGTATATGTATGTATGTATTCATATACATATATAGTGTCTTTTTCTGTTGTGGGATATTTTCCCTTTTTTTAAAAAACTATTTTTGTTTAATCAGAAAAATCATTGAAAAATAGATATTCTCTCACTCTCACTCACACACACACACACACACACACACACACACACACAACACACACCACTCTCTCTCTCTCTCAGCTATATATATATATATATATATATATATGCATGCATTCATATGTTGTTGTAGGAATTTATATGCATATGTCTTTGCATAAATATATATGCATGTATGTATATATGTCAGTATATATATATATGTGTGTGTGTGTATATATATATATATATATATATATATATATAATCGTATCCAATTGCCACTTTAACTTTCCTGTTGCAGTGGCATCAGTAAATAATCCAAAAGTGCTCAATGTATTAAAAATACAGAATTACATTGACTTAATTAACATAGGGTAGGGTCCTGAAGAAATCATTTCAATTTGATTGAAACTATGGTAGAGCCTTTATTTTCCCTCTAATAATAATATTAGTAGTATTTTATATATATATAATGTAATCTATGTATCTTTCTCTGTATGTAGACACTCTCTCTCTCTCAACTATATATATATGTGCATGAGTATGTATCATTGTAGGAATTTATATGCATATGTTTTTGCATAAATATATGTGTGTGTGTGTATGTATGTATGTATCCATATATATATATATATATATGTTGTGTGTGTGTGTGTTTTTCTCTGTATGTAGATATAAATTAAAGAAAACAAAAGTGAAGAGATTAATAGAAAAAAAAGAAAGCAAATATCTTTCCCTCCCCCCACCAAAAAAAAGAGAGGGAGAAAGAGATGAGACAGAAGATCTGTGGGCTGTTTGAACTATAATAAGCCCCACCCTCTTCTGTCCATAACCAAATCAATTCTTCATTTGGTGTTTTGGAAGCAAACAAGTGGGAACAAAAGACTAGTCTATGAAAATCAGAATGATAGTGATGACATTGCGTTGTCTGCTTGTAGCAAGAGTTAATGGTTTTTTTTTTCCCTTTTCCTTTCTTCTGGGTCACTGGTAAGTGGTTTCTTATAAAAATCCTTTTTTTTTATTGTTATTGCTAACAATATTCATCTTCCTATATTTTGTCTGTTCGTTTCTTTATTTACCAAGAATGGTTCTGCTTTAAACTTAAGAATTATTTATTGGTCGTTATAATTTTTTTTAATTGTTTATCTTTATTATTATTTAATACTTAAATAATTTAAGGTTTGTTTTTTTGTTTTTTAATAAACTCTTTACCTTTTTTAAAAAATCAAATAACTTCAAATTCATGAAATATGGAATTGAACAAAGAATTAATAAACAACCAAAAATGAAAAAAAAACCAACTAAAAACATAATAACAATGACAGAAGTTGGTAAAATTTAAAAGGAATAAATTAATTCTCTTACTTAATGCAGGCACTTAGACATAAGAATCCCTCTTCCCCCACATATATATATATATATATATATATATATACACATTATACACACACACATATATATATATTATATATATAAAAGGAATTGAAAACCAACATTTGGTGATGTATTTATTTATTTTGGCTTTTGACATTCCATTCAATATATTTCTTCATTTCTTGGAATTTTTGGAGATGAGGCTAGATAATTAGTATTATTTGGATTATTTGGACTATTGTCCTCATGAGGACAATAGTCAGAATAATCCAATATTTCTTATATATATATATATATATATATATAATGAAAATAAAGGAAGACCGTATAGCATCCCGATTATGAAACATGTTAATCTGATTGTTGTTTGTCAGATTTCATTCTAAACCTTACCCATATGTATATATATTAGAACTTCAATACTGATATATATATATATATTATTTATTTATAGTTTACAATACATTTAAAAGTCTGTTTTACCAACGGTTTTGGAACATCACTTTTAGGTGATTGTTCGTCATCATAAACGTTCACTTTTACATGTTGAGTCTCTTATTGCCATAATCACAATGCCCTACCATTATCTGATGACGAACAATCACCTAAAAATGATGTTTCGAAACCATTGGTAAAACGGACTTTTAAATGTATTGTAAACTATAAATAAATAAATACAGCTCTTACAGAAGTAATTGAGCACTTTATTATCATTTCTCCAATTCTAACAAAGAATTAACTAATATATATGCAGTTGCTAATTTATTCTAGATGGTGTTATACTGGAACACTGAACATTTTTGATTTAACATTAAACTATGAACACGGATCCAAGGATTGGAGTTTTCCAAAAATCCATACTGAACAGCTTCCTGTTGAGAATTTTCAATTTCTTAATAGGCTTTATTATCTTAAATTCTAACAAAGGTTAGAAAAAACAAACAAACAGATAAATGAAAAGTTTTAGTAAAATTCACTGAAACTTTTCTTGTTTCCCAAATGATATCTGCATCAGAACAATAATGTCTAAAATAAGTTTGGTTTCAGGTTATCCTTATCGCACATTTAACCTGAACTATATGAGAAAATTATTTGAAACTATATTTAAAAATGATGTTCAGTGCCAATGCAAAGGCAATAAAACTACCATTCATTTGAAAATTGGACCGTAAATTGCTTTAATCTCTAAGTTAGAAAATCTAAAGTGTATTATTCTAAGAAAAAATTCACTATAATCTTCTGTTTTTGTTGGGATACAGTTACATGTATAGATATGAGAATTAATTAATGAAAATAAACCAACAACAAGAGGAGTGTTTAATTACTGTTAACAACTTTGAAGTTATTTGTTGGAATGTCCATAGAATGAAGCTAGTGTGTATCTCTTTGATTCCTTTTAACTTGATAATGGTAAGGCATTGTGATTATGGCAATAAGAGACTCAACATATAACATTTTCACAAGTGCTGAGAATAAATATGGCACAGTAAACTGAACCCTTGATAAAAACTAACAATATTTCAGTGATTGACTTAGTTGAGAAATGTTTTTGAATCCTACTGAAAAATAGGACTCACATTGGGGTTCCCATTGTCACAGTGGTTCATGGTGATATTAATGTTTCTGTTCAGAAAGAATTAAAGGATTCTTTTTAATGGGTATTTTATAGTTATCCCCATTATGTCAATAATGGGCGTGATTAAAAAAATGGCATTCATCACAAATGCAGACCTGTTGCAAATCTATACATATATAACGGGCAGTTGTATGTATGTATGTCCATCTATACATATATAAAGGGCAGTTGTGTGTATGTTCATTTATACATATATAACGGGCAGTTGTGTGTATGTATGTCCGTCTATACATATATAACGGGCAGTTGTGTGTATGTATGTCCGTCTATACATATATAACGGGCAGTTGTGTGTATGTATGTCCGTCTATACATATATAACGGGCAGTTGTGTGTATGTATGTCCGTCTATACATATATAAAGGGCAGTTGTGTGTATGTATGTATGTCCGTCTATACATATATAACGGACAGTTGTGTGTATGTATGTATGTCCGTCTATACATATATAAAGGGCAGTTGTGTGTATGTATGTCCGTCTATACATATATAAAGGGCAGTTGTGTGTATATGTATGTCTGGAGGAAACCTCGAAAATAAAATGATTAATGACAAAGTAAATATATATACACATTATATCACCAGGGCTTGGTTTTCTATACATATATAAAGGGCAGTTGTGTGTATATGTATGTATGGAAGAAACCTCGAAAATAAAACAATTAATGACAAAGTAAATATATATACACACACACACACACACACATTAAATATCACCAGGGCTTGGTTTTTGAGCAAAAATAATAGATTTGATTTATATTCGGGAAGATAATTAAAAGATAAAATTTAAATGATAACAGCATGGATATTTTTTTCATTTAATATTTTAGATAGTAGACATTAACATTTCTTTTCCGAGTAGCTGGATCAATGCAAGGTCTTTTTTTTTCACATAGGGATTTAAATGGGGCATCCCACGAGGATTCAACTCACAATTCAGTAATAATGGATCTGCGGGACTAACTTAAAAAATTCCCCTCTACCCAGCGACGCTGGGTAGCCGCTGCTAGTTAGAGAATAAAGCAATTTTTAGTCTAAGTAAAGCATTTTTATATAAATTGATCTATATAATAATATGCTTGTTCCTAAATGTTATGTCTGTTATCATCCTGCAATACCCTCTGTTTAAAATGACACTGTCCAAATTGCCCAATATAAAATGCAAAAATGTGAATACAGATAATCTGGTGTTGCTTAATTGCAGATTTCTTATTTGTTCCCGTTTATTTCACCCAATTTTAAAAAAGAAAACATTCCAAATGGTCTTGCATCGCTTAAATGCCCAATGTAAAATTAAAATGAATTTAAAAAAAAAAATTACGTGTTTGCTTTATTTGTAATATTAAAATAGTGAATTACAGAAGATATTTTGGTAATTTTTGTAGGATTTATATGTAATGAAATTGCAAATCATTGTTTCTGGCTTAAATAGCTCTTCTTGATTTTTGTTTCGTTTCGTGGAAATTCCACAGGTCCTGCTAGTCTAATATAAATCTTACTATTATGTGCCATTTTTTTGTGGGGGGTTATGTCTATATATATAGAGATATGTATATGTGTGGATGTTTGTGTATGTAATGTATGTGTTTATATGAATGTCAATGTGTGTGTGTGTGTGCATATGTGTATGTGTATATATTTTTTATATTTTTATTTATATTTTTTAACAATTTTTCTGATTTTTTTCCATGATCAACAATTTCTGGGATTGTTACATCATCAATTATTTGAATGGGAACGTTTACACTGCGTGACGTTTCGTTTTTACATTTTTCTTGTATTTCGGTTGCCGAGTTGAGCCTTCTAACATCGCAAACAAAGGCTCACAAGCTTTTACTTGTTTTATACCAATTTCTTTTCGTATGGTTCACAAATATCAACTAAGTTAAGTCCCGTTGATGGTTTTATTAAAACCGAAACGTTTTCTGGAAGTCAATGTTTGACTTAATTTTGTTCTTTTATCAAAACTTTATACTTTATCACACTGTTGGATTTTATACCATTTTTCTTCTCATATATATATATATATATATATAGAGAGAGAGAGAGATAGAAAGAAGGAGAGTATATTAGTTGAGCAAGTTCTATTTTTTCTACAAAGTTCAGATTCATCATATATAACGTGTGTGTGTGTGAATATATGATTACTAGCATAGTACCAATAAAGAATCTGTACAATTTCAGTTATTTTGTGTAATTTAAAAAAGAATTAAGATTTCCTTGAGAATTGGTATCCAATTTTATCAGACAATGTTTCTCGGTAAATTAATATTTGTATTCTAATGATAACAAAGGTCTTTGTTTTACACTAGAAATATTTATTTTCCAAGGTAATCTTCATCCTTGTCACTGTACTTAATTCAGTCATGTTTTAATGAGGAATTTTTACTATTTTCAAATGTATGTATAAGAGATATCTAATTCTTTTCTCTCTCTCTCTCTCTCTCTCTCTCTCTCTCTTATATATATATATATATTATATATATTATATATATGTGTGTGTGTGGATGTGTATATATACAAGGTGTGTCAAAAAGTATCACGATTTTTTGTACTTTTTTACACACCTTGTATTCTGAAAAAAAAAATTCCATTCATTAATTTTTTCAGAATACAAGGTGTGTAAAAGAAAAAGTACCAAGTTTAAAGCTGTATTTACCAATAAAGAATGAATGAAACGTTATTTTCTTTAGAATACAAGGTGTGTCAAAAGTACAAAAAATCTTGATACTTTTTTGACACACCTTGTATGTATGTATGTATGTATGTGTGTGTGTATATATATATATATATATATATATAATATATATTATATATATATATATAATGTGTGTATTGTGCACATATGTGTATATACAGAATTTGTGATCAAAAAAGAGGGTTGAAATATTAATTTTTTTTCATTTATAAGATTTTAATCTTAAATGAAGACATGTACACAGCTAAGGGACTTATTATATAAGTTGTTTAGACTTAATCTAGACAAGTCAGTGCAAATTTTAAAAGTTATGAAGCCATTTTCATTACTTTTTAAAGGAAATGTTTTTGTCAAAACACATTATTATGCAAATGCCACATTCTCCATACTTAGCTCTGTCTATTAGTGTGTCTCATTGTGGTATAATGATTAGTAATCTAGTCTCTCAAACCCATTACTACTGAATAGCAAGTTTGATCCTAGCTGGATACCCCATACTTGCGACGTTGTGTCACATCCTACTTGTGGTGAATAGGTTGAGTAAATACCTACCTAGCTTTGTCTGATATTTTTCATCTTTCCTAAACTGAAAATTCTTCTCAAAGGCTAAAATTAGAGGAAATTTTTTAAAATTCACAGTACAGCTTTTTATATATATATATATATATATATATATATATATGGCTAAACAATGCCAAATCCTTTCACTTCATTCATTTTTTTTCTCTCATATA
>CM042160.1:33024993-33039993 GCA_023376005.1 Doryteuthis pealeii | reverse complement strand
GTGAACCATTCCGGGATATATATATATATATATATATATATAACACACACAATGTTATTATGTATACCCATGCAGCTGCAAAAAAACAGCTGCTGGTCAGCCAAGAAAGCCTTCATCAAATGATGATTTTGGGCCCAAGCCATCATTATCACTAACCTAGAGTGTCCCAGCAGTGTCTTACAATACTACCAGACTTTGTTAGCTTTCCGTCACATTGTGGGAATATCAGATTAAGATGCAGCCTCTTCATATTGTCCTTTTGTCTATTCACAACTTTCCAGCCACAAAATATTAATTCAGTGATGGAAGATTTGAATTAACTGACAGGATGACACCTTATTGAACAAGAATATGACACATTATTACAATGTGAACAAGGATATAATTTCTAAGAAATTCATGTGCAAAATCAGTGTACAAAATCTCAATAATAATGGATATTAGGTCTATTTGTCTGTAACAAAAACTTCATCACTGCTTACGTCACAATTACCAAAGTCATCAATACATAGAACAAAGAACAATTATTATTAATAAAACTAGTACAAAATAAAAAACACCCTTCGGGCGATGTAAAAATAAATTTTTGAAACATATTGGCTGAGGGGTGGGAGTAAAAAATTCAATGTCAGCGAGTTTGTACCCTAAGTAAGTAAAATCATCAAATTCATTAAAGGGTTAAAAAATAAAACAATTTGAAATGTAAACTTTAAATATGTATTAAAATAAAACAAACTATATATAGATATATAATACCAGTGATGTATTTATTAAAACTTGTTTTTAAAAAACAATGTGGACTGTCTAATGTTGCATGTTCAAATTTTCAGTGTATTTATTGCATAAATACACTCAAAATTTGAACATGAAAAATCGTAGAATAAATTTAATTCTATGTTATGACGCTTTTGGGTAATGTGATGTAAGCAGTGACGTAATTTTTGTTACAGACAAAAACCGGAAGTGAATCCATTATTAATAGATAAATAAAAGCTGTTCCTTATAATTCAGCTTTTGAATCATTTACATTATAATAGATAAACTATATATTATCTAGATAAATAAACTATATAAACTAAGAAATTAATTAAAAATTGTATTACTTTAAATGGAAAAATTATTTGCAAAATTTGTAATCAATTTAAAATTATTTTTTACATTTGCCCCTTTTTCAGTGACAAGAAGTTAACTAAGTTTACAAATAAATAAATACTTGCGATTTTGTGTAAAATTTATGTGTAAAATATTCAAAATAATTATTTGATAAATAATTAATAGATGTGTGCAACATTTTATTTGAGGGGGACAGAACTAAGTTTCCATTTCAAATTGTTTTATTTTTTTTACTCCTTTAATAAATTTGATAATTTTCCTTACTTATGATACAAACTCTCTGACATTGAATTTTTAACTCCCACCTCAATATCTTTCAAAAATTCATTTTTACACTGCCCGGAGGGGGTTATTTTTGCTAGTCTCAATAATGAATTGTTAATTCACTGATGTTTATTTGACTTGTATGACAATTATTGAGGACAATCAGTCAGTATACTGTTGGTTTGAACAACAGCAACTAGCTAAGCACAACTCAACCAGTGCCCAAGACAGCTGGTATTTATGGAAATCAAGAATAGTCCATTCATGTATTTGGGTGATTCCATTCTTGAGTCCTGATTGGCTGCTTGGTTTCTATGATGTTATGAAGCTTCATAAATACCTGGCATTTTGCAGTAGTATTGCAACAAGATTAGATTTGTATTCAGTTACAACTACTTGTTGCCTTGTCTTACCAATTCGATGGTAATTAGAACTTAGCATGATTATTTTACAACAATGTCATCAAAAGTCCAGACTATATTCTTTATAGTTCAATTCAACCATATAGCAATAGCATAATCTTTACAGATCATTGCCGTCCCTCACAATCCTATAACCCTACCACCAGAACCTTTCCTCTCATGAGCCCTCAAACGACTCCTCAAACCCGCTGCAGATCCACAAAGTTTGATGCAAATATGACATAGGGAGGAAGTCCTTCCCATTGTATCAGATGATAAAATTTGATGCTTATGCACCACCATATGTCTCTTAATGATGCACATTGTTTGTTCTGGAGTTTGCATGAATTGTTCCAGATGAGATTTCCTATAAGTGACATATCCAGCTTAGAAAGCAGAATTCAACCACATGTTTGACATTTCCAACCCTCCATGCTCTCTCCAATATGACAGGTGTATGCCTTTCGAAGTTGATGCTTCAACCATTATATATATATATATATATATATATATACACACTAAACCCCTCTGCATGAGCAGGATGTGACACAAGGTTTCTTAAGCAGAGTTTTACAGGTTTGAGTTCAGAGTTTCTTTCTACTAGATGGGTTACCTATCCAAGGTTAAAGAGCCCAGTCTACCCTATTTACCCATAGCTGAAGGGAGAATAATTGGATGCATACTTTTTCCAAGGGTATTAATGCTATGTGAAATGCAAACAGCCTGACCATGATTTGAACTCTCTCTCTCTCTATATATATATATATAAACTTTCAAAGAAAGACAAACTTAACAAGCCATCATCTCGTTATAATTTTTATTTCAACCAGAAACTCAAAAATTTTTTTTTGAGTTCTTGCCTTATCAGACAAGTTTTACAAAATACAGGTATTCTCAAAAAAAAACAAAAAAAAAATATATACCAGAAAAATTTTCTCATTGTTCACGAAAAAATATATATATATATATATATATATATATATATGTTTATTTTTAATACTTTTTGATCACACCTTTTATGAATAGTAGGATACTATGATATATAGATACTTGAGCAATTTTTTTCTGATTTATTATCTTCTATGCATCCATATGAATGTGAGTCTCTTGCTTAAGACAAAATGGTTTAAATGGCTTCAGTCGCAAATTTTGTTTCAACATTATTTTTATGATGATTTTTAATTATTTATTTTTGTGATTATCTGAAGTGTATTTTGTGTGTGCATCTAATATAGAGTGCTTTATATTTTAAAATCAAATAGAACTTATATTTATACTTATATATCAAGGCCCTCTAAGATATACATCTGATATCTTAGAGGGCCTTGTATATATGGTCTTACAACAATTTGTCATTGTTTTGATGTTACTGCATCTCTTCAAGGAAGTCTCTTTCAATGTTTGGATTTTTAGAATTGTTTACTTCAGTGCACCTTAATCACACATATTCATTCTATTTTCCCATTTACTTTTAAAACTAATATATTAATACTTATGTCATGCTGTCTTTCAATGAAAGGCTAGGGGGAGTAAACCCCGAAAACAAATATTTTATTATTTTTCGGACTGTTGTCCTCGTCTTTATTGTTACACACACACACTGTTTCAACTGATGTGCTCTCCAACCTTCTTCAGGTATTCTTGTTTAATTGGGGAAACCTTCTTGCCAAAGTCGAGGGCTTTTATGTCATAATTGGGAGCCTTCACAGAACTTTGAACCTAATCCTTTATTTAATCTATTGGGGTAAGTTATTCTTGATCAGGTACATGTGTTAAGCATTCTATTTTATTTTCGCCTGTAGTCAGGATTGAACCCTGGTCAGCAACCTATCTAAGTCAAGGAAAAGTCCGACACAAAACCTCTGCTGCCTTTAAGGAAAGGCTAAGAGAGTAAACACCGAAAACAAATCAGGAGCCGGAGCCCCTAAGGTGGTGTGATGCTGAAATCCAGTGCTACCCATCAACTCCTGCGACACTAATATTGCCAAAATGCATTGGTACCTTACCTTTCCTTTCCTTTGGATCACAGCGGCAGTGTGGAGAGGGGGGATTTGCTGCATGGGCAACAGCTTATCCTCCATGCGAACCTGCCCAGGCTATGCAGTTCAAATAAAAAAACCAAAAAACTTTGTCATTGCTCGATTGTCTCTCGTAGATGGAAGGCTGCCAACCAACCAACCATGTTATTTTTTAAAAATATCTTTTAAATATTCATTTTGGATGGTGTTGGCATTTATTTTTAGTTATTAAAATAATCTGTTTTGTGTCTTCTAATATGCATTTATTTTGATGTCTACATTTGGTATCAATTCAGTTCTTTTTTTTAAAGAAGTTTGGACCATATGACCTTTAGGCACCCCTTTTTGATCTCAATTCAGAAGGACATGTTTTTCATTTACACCGTCAATATGTGGTTGTTTGTTAACAGATGATTTTTAGATTTTTTTTTTTTTTTAAATTATAAACTAAACCCTAACCCTAACCCCTAACAATCAACTGGATATTGGCGTGTAAATGAAAAACATGTCCTGAATCGAGATCGAAAAGGGGTGCCTAAAGGTCATATGGTCCAGAAGTTTTTTTAGTTTGTTTATTGTAGATAATTACAATTGTTTTTAAGCATAAAGTACATGTTTTTTCTTTTACATATTGTTAGATGGGTATGCTCTTGCAACAGGTTATGATTGGGCCCTATCCTTTTAATTTCCTTACATATTGGGATAATGTGGTTGATTTTTTAAAAGAATATTTGCTATTATTAAATGTTATTTTGTGATAATTCTATCTTATTTCCCATAATTTTTCTGCTACCTCTGTTTTTTTTGGGGGGTTTTTTTTCTTACCATTCCTCTGTATATTAGATTATTTGAACCATATTACCTTTAGGCACCCCTTTTTCATCTCGATTAAGAAAGGACATGTTTTTCATTTACACCGTCAATATCCGGTTGTTTGTTAGGGGTTATGATTAGGGGTTAGTTTTATAATTTTAAAAAATAATCTAAAAATCGTCTGTTAAAACAACCAGATATTGACGGTGTAAATGAAAACATGTCCTTTCTTAATTGAGATTAAAAAGGGGTGCCTAAAGGTCATATGGTCTGATTATTTATTAGGCCATTATTTCTAAGTGGGGATGTATTATGAATTCTGCAGTTGCATATTATGCATTTGGTATTTTGTTTCTCATTCATTATTTTTCTTATGTTTTTTTCTTATTTGTTCTATGTTATTTGTACATGAATATCTAACCATTATGATATTTCTAAATACTGGGTGCGGTTTATTTGTTTGGATAAAATATTTGTCTGGTAGCTTAAGAAATAATTTATCGAATGATGTATCAAACCATATATTTATTATTCTTTTGTTTTTATTGTTCTTACTTATTTTGGGTGTGTATTCTATTTTTGTTTTTTTCACTGTTTTTTAGTGAATAACTTCATAACAAAAAAAAAGAATTGATATCCAAATGTAGGTATGATAACAAATATATATATCAAAATAAAAAAAAAGAAGATAATTTTAATGACTAAAGACAAAGGCCAACACCATTCAAAACATAAAATACAAAATAATTTAATACAAATGAAATAAGTGTTAATATGTTAGTTTAAAAAAAGTTTAGATAATTTCTTTTCAATTAAAAAAGACTTAAAAAAAAGAATATGGGAAAGATAAAATAGAATGAATATATGTGATCATGGAACATGAAAGTAAACAATTTAAAAAATCTTAAACCCAAATATTGAAAGATGATTCCAATTATTTGAAGGTTGTGTCATCAGACAGTGAATAAGTTAATTGAATATTAAATGGAATATAATAATATAATTGAATATTAAATCATGATTAATATTAAACATTAATAGAATATTAAATTATCCCTATTAATTGTTCAATGCATTAGAACTGGAATATTAGTTGGTCAGATTGATAGTACTTAGTGGACACACATGCACAGCACAGTTGAGATAGTTCAGTCACTTTTAGGGTAGAAGCTGTGTTAAATAAAACCTTGCTAATTTCCAACAATCTGGTCTTGCATTATCATTCAGTGTTCTGTATTTTATCTGTATGTAAAAACATAACAGTGACCCACAAAGGGTTGAAGTGCCATTAAACAAAATAACCCACCAACTGAATGCAGTTTTTATAAAATATAACAATATCTTTGTACTAACCTTAATGAAACACCAATTTATAGAGCTTTTCTCTCAATTTTATTGAATTTGCAATAATTTTATCTATATGTAAAAACATAAGTGATCCACAAGGGTTGAAATGCCATTAAACAAAATAACCCACCAACTTAAAGGTTTTTATAAAATATAACATCATTTCTGTAGTAACCTTAATGAAACACCAATTCATAGAGCTTTACTCTCAATTTTAATGAATTTGCTATAATGACAGATTATTTTTATAATTTAGATTTCAGCAAGTGAAAATGTCAATCATTCATCATTTGTTTTATAAACTGCATCTGTCGTTGAAGCCAAGTTAACCTTTGGTATTGACTGAATGTCCATCTTGCTATCAAAATAAAAAACATTTCTATAAACAAACAACAAAATAAATTAATATCTTGGAAATAATGATAGGAAAAGAGAAGCCATCTTGAATTTATTGTTTTAGTTGTCATTATGACTACAGATTCCAGTATAACAGTGTTAAATTTCATTTGACCCCTTTTGCGGAATGATAGGATATGATAACACTGTTCTTCTCAAACAGTTCTTTCATATTAACGATGATAAAGACCTAGAAAATATTTTGTGAAAATATTTGCCAAAAGGTGGATGTTGAAATTTCAAAGACATAAATGAAAATGTTCTGTTGATATATATTTGTGACTGAAAGAAATATAACATGCATTCATATATAATGCATTCATCATATAAAACAAATAAAATTGCCTTTTCTTGTTTTATTATATACGATACATTTGTGTTGATATTTGTTTGTGTTTTAAAGAATAGTGACAACTTTTCTTCACAAAGAACTAAAAAATAATTTGCTAACTCAAAATGCTAAACTTATCTATCTATCTATCTATCTATCTATCTATCTATAATATATATTGTGGAGGCATATTGTGTAATTGTTATTGTCATAGGACATGGTCTCAGATGACTCTGTGAGCAAATAAAAAAATATTCCAGGTTGAACCCAAACCTAAATCCAGAAATTTTGGATTCCAAGTTTTAATTACTGTGATTATTTTCTGTGATTTTTGTGATAAATTCTTTTGTAGAAGTTAGCTTAATTGCTGCCCAATATATCTTTTAAACAAGTGTTTGTTTGCATATATATATATATATATATATATATATATATATATATTTGGAGGATATGTGCTTAATTGAAGTCATACCTAAATTTTGAAAATTAATTAGTTAATAATTAATGAATTTAGGTGGGCATATATGTTCAAATGTAAGCTAAACAAATTGAGAAAATGTCAATCCCTGAATGTACATTTCGACCTATTAGGTCTCATCAGCAAGGTCGAAATGTACATTCAGGGATTGACATTTTCTCGATTTGTTTAGCCTTACATTTGAACATATATGCCCGCCTAAATTCATTAATTATTAATTAATTTTCAAAAATTAGGTATGACTTCAATTAAGCACATATCCTCCAAAAATTGTCGCCTAAAAGCCATATCAAATAGACACAGTGTTTATTTACGTACTCTCATATATATATATATATATATATATATATTTTAGTATATATTTATTTGTATGAAAACAAGTCTGCTACCATTGGTTTCATGCTATCCAGATTTAATTGTTTTTTTTAATTGTTTAAGTGGAGCAATTGTCAGCCAGCGAATAAATTTGACCATATTTTTATCATTTTCAAAAAATATTTTGTTGCCTGATGATTGGTCAATTTAAACAATTAAGTTAGAATAGCATGAACCAATAGTAGCCGACTTGTATCCATACGAATAAATATATACTAAAAATATATATGTATTATTTATCAACACTCTATCACAGATATTGAGCACTCTCCTAATAATATAATGTGTTGGCACACAACTGCCTCTTCAAGTGTGATAGTGCTAACCATATATATATATATATATATATATATATTGTTAAACTCTACTGACAATTCTTGTCAGATCCTTTCTGTCTGGCCATCTTTTTAATATCTAGGTGGAATTCATTTCACACAACTGCCTCTTCAAGTGTGATAGTGCTAACCATATACATTGATATATTGTTAAACTCTACTAACAATTCTTGTCAGATCCTTTCTGTCTGGCCATCTTTTTAATATCTAGGTGGAATTCATTTCACACAACTGCCTCTTCAAGTGTGATAGTGCTAACCATATACATTGATATATTGTTAAACTCTACTAACAATTCTTGTCAGATCCTTTCTGTCTGGCCATCTTTTTAATATCTGGGTGGAATTGGTGTAGCAATCCACGAAAGGTTCTTTCATAAGTGCTTTCTGCACGTCTTTATGCCATCATCAGGTGTGAAACTGGTGGAATGTGTCCATTGTCTCGCTTTTAAAGTAGTAGTAGCAGTAGGAATTAGTAGTAGTGGGGGGCTCACAAGTTTGTAAGAATATAAGGGGAATGGTGGAAGGAGGATTGTCAGGAAATTATAGGCATTTGAGGACATGTTGACTGGTTTCAAAGTTTATCTTGTTTGATATATAAGGCTTCAAGTATTTGAAGTTTTTTTTTTTTTTTTTTTCTTTTCTTTTCTTTGAGCAGTATAATTGTATGTATATATATTTATATATTAATAAATTGGTAAATATTTTTTAGGAGCTGAATCAAGAAATATTTATGGTATCAGACAATGGTGGTATATCCTCAATTAAAGATTTGTAATTTTCAGATTAATCCTTTTAATAAAATGAAACAAAAACAAAAAAAATTAGCCTGTTGTATAAATCTTGTTAATTTGTGTCATTATCATGAAAAAAATGATCAAACTATTATTACTTTCCTATTATGTCATAAAGAATCATTACATATGTCAGGAAGATGAGTGAATGTAGATATATGTTTTTAAATTGATTATTTTGCAGATATTTATAATGTGCAACTTGTGAAAGAAAGAAAAAATTGGAATTCTTTGTGGTCGAAAATTGAGAATATTTTTTTTTTTTCTTCATAAATTACAGGGTGGTCCGAAAGTCTTGTCACCCACTACATATTGTGTTAACTTTCATAATTTTTTATTTTAAATAATAACATCAACAATAAACTCTTCCTAATCAAATCCACTTTGGGAAGCTGAGACCAACTTTAAGGAAGTCTAGAAAGGAACAAGTCATTGTGTCCCGATTACGCATTGGTCATACAAGACTAACACACTACTATATATTCAAAGAAGAACAACCACAATGTGGAACATGTCAAACACCTTGACAGTTAAACACTTATTCATGGAATGCAGGTTTTTTGCTCACATCGGAAACGGTTATTTCAAAGCAAACAATATGAAAGATCTGTTTGAAAATGTCAACATGGAGGATATTCTCTCCTTTTTGAGGGAAATAAAATTATACCATAGAATATAGACATGAGACTAATCAATACCATACAACATAATCCCCATAATGCTAACAATTGTTAAAACCAATTACTAAAAAGTATAAATATAAATACATGATATGTATCACTTCCTAACCGTTAGGCATGACATAACACCAGACGGGTTGATATGCCGTTAAAATCAATAAACAATAAACAACAATTTTTTGTTTTAATGTGTTAATGTTTTTATAATGTTTATGTAATTATATTGCCCCTAAAAAATCTTTAAAGGTTAAATTATTTTCTACAATTTAGAGTGGTATTATGTAATTTACCCCCCACCCCAAAAAAACCCCCAAATATGTAGGAGGTGACAAGATTTGTGGACCAATCTGTACATTAATACCGATTTTACCCATTATCTAAAGTGATGTAAAGAGAAAAAAAATTACGATTTTAATGGCATGCTAACCCATCTAGGGTTATTTTATGTTTTGCAGTTAAAATAAAATGCATTCATTGTACATTTATATTTATATTTTTTGTGTAGTAATTTCTTAGGAGTTTTTCACCCACAGTTATATCAGATAAAATAATTACTATCAAATAGAAATAATTTGCACATGGTTGTATAGTTTCAAGGGTTATTTTCTATAACTCCAACATAAACAAAGGGGAACCACTCTTGACTGATAAATTATTTATTTATTTATTGATCTACTAGGAAAAAGAAGACGGGTTTAGGGTTAGTTTAATGGGAAAATAAATAATTTATCAGTCAAGAGTGGTTCCACTTTGTTTATATTGGAGTTATAGGAAATAACCGTTTCAAGTATTCTTATCTAATACTAATGATTAGTTATAATTATATGTTATAAGTTATGTAATTATTTTACTCTAAAAAAATCTTCAAAAAATTAATTATTTTCTAGAATTTCATGTATTATTAAACTATTTTACTTTATTTAAAAAAAAATTGAAATAGATCACTAAGTAGGCCTGAGTCTATTCTAATAGTGACCACCCAAGTAGTGATTTAAGAGGTTTGAATACAGTTTTCCTTCTCCTAGACTTAGACCTAACCAAGGTTAAAGAGTCTAGTCTGCCCTACTATTTACCATAGCTGGAGGAGAGTAGTTGGATTCATACCTTTCCCAAGGGTATTAGTGCTATGTGAACTGTGGCTTTGTCCATGATTTGAACTCGGGTCAACGAGTCCATTTCCTATGACTCTTAACTAGTACACCACCGTGCTGTCCCTCTTTACTTCTAAAAGGGTTATTTCCTAGTTGAGTAACATGATATTACATGGTGACAAAAACAGAACCCAAATTATTTATTTTCCATTAAACTAACCCTAAACCCTAAACCCCCTAGTTGAGTAACAGGGTGACCCAGAAAAAACAGAACCCACAAATTTTGTAATAAAACTGTTAATTTGAATTTTTTTTTTTTAAGTCCAACAAGGGTTAGGGTTGGGGTTTAGGGTTAATTTAATGGGAAAATAAATAAATAATTTGGGTTCTGTTTTTTCTGGGTCACTCATGTTACTCAACTAGGAAATAACCTCTGAAAGTATATTTATGAGGTGATAAAATTTTTGGACTATCCTTTTCAATTTTGAAAATAAAACTTGCTAATATTCGAGACAAAAGCTTTTGTGATAGTTGCAACTGTAATGGAGAAATTGTCCAATAATTGTATTGGCTGGAGAAATGTAGTAATTCGTCGAGTAGAAACAATTGTTGCTATTTTTATTGTTTCTATCATTATCATCATTACTAGTCGTAATAACAGCAGCAACAGAAATAACAATGATGTGGACTTGGTTATTATCATTATAAGTTATTGTTACTCTTATTATTTGACTTTTATTGCTTGAATTGTTCTTCTTATTCATACAACTCAAGTTATTAGGATATTTTTCCTTTATAATCCACATTTCTTTTTCTTCACAATAGCAATAACCTTAATCATTATTTGGATTATTGTCCTCATCTTTATTGTTATCTACACAACGTTTTGGCTGATGTGCCCTCTGGCCTTATTCAGGTATTTCTTGTCAGACTCGGGGGAACCTTTTTGAACTTGGGACCCTTCCCTTTGAACTTGGGACCCTTCCCTTTGAACTTGGGACCCTTCCCTTTGAACTTGGGAGCCTTCATTTCATAATCCAAAATTCAAAGAAATACTTAATCATTATTATCAGCACTAGCAAAATATGCACCCTCCAGGCACAAGTATTTAAGTTTTACTATTATTAAATATTATACCGAATTAGAAAGACTAATGAAATTAAATAAGAACACAAAAAAGATTACTTATTTTTACTTAATTCCACTTAATTTCTATATAAAATTATACATGAGATTGTTTTTATTACTTTTGAGAATAAAACAATAATATCAGAAATCAATAAAACACCAAGTAATTATTTATTAAACACAGTTTTGTTAAAATCATTATGTAAATTATTCCCACCATATACTATGTAAATCTTTATTTCTTTGAAATGTACAACACATTTCAGGATTTTAAATGCATTAATAATAAAGGCAGTTTTACAGCAAATTTAACTCGGCAAGAGTTTAATAGAGACATCATTAATAAATAATATGCTAATTAAGATTAAATAATGATTATTTCATAATCGTTGAGAAGATAACTTTAGTAACTAAGGAAATTGTTATGTCAGTGATGGCATAATTTCAGTTACAGACACAGTTATAAAATCTACATTATAATAACTAGTAACAATAAAACGCCCTATGGGCGGTGTAAAAATGATTTTTGAAGAAATTACCTGAGGGGAGAGTGGATAAAAATTCAATGTCTGAGAGGTTTTATCATAAGTAAGTAAAATCATCAAATTCATTTTTTTTTTTTTTTTTGTATTCCTTTAGAATACAAAAAAAAAAACAATTTGAAATGGAAACTTAGTTCTGTCCCTCTCAAATAAAATGTTGCGTGCATCTATTAATTATTAATTAAATAATTATTTTGAATATTTTGATATAATAAATTTTAAACAAAATCGTAGGTATTTATTTCATTTGTAAACTTTTTATTAAAATTCTTTTTACTAAAAAAAACAAAAAAAAAAAAACGAAAACGAAAGGTGGAGAGTAAAAAACAATTTTTAAAATTGCTTACTCAAATTTTGAGTGTATATAACATAGGCATGTTTTTATTCTATGCATCAATGATTTGACTATAAATTAAATACTCATTAATAGACTATTATGAATAGATAATATTGTGACGTAAGCTGTGACGTAGTTTTTGTTACAGACAGAAATGCAGACAATCTCCATTATTAATAGATATTATGGAGTC
Organism: Doryteuthis pealeii; assembly: GCA_023376005.1. NCBI lineage: Eukaryota > Metazoa > Mollusca > Cephalopoda > Myopsida > Loliginidae > Doryteuthis > Doryteuthis pealeii. The sequence goes on along the minus strand of CM042160.1, from coordinate 33,027,358 downwards.
CCCATGCTTTGGTGGCTAAACCTGTTGGACTGCGAAAACATAGTAAGCAAGTTCAAACTCCTGTCGCATTATTATATTGATTTTTGGATAAATACCCTTGGGAAAGGTATGAACCCTCTTATCTCCCCTGGGTTAAATATACCACTACTGTTCTTTTACAAGGATGGCTTTAGCATTAAATAACTCATGATAGTTGATGTGCCATTTAACAAAGTAACCAAACCAACATCAACATTCTTCTATCTGTCTGTAGTTATTTACTAAGTGTAGCTTAGTTGTGTTACAAGGCCAGAAGTATGGGGCACCCAGTAAGAACCAAACTCACTAATATATATATATATATAATTAAAGAAATAACAAAAGACTTAGAGATTTTGCATTATAGGCTATTTCGGGGAGCTTAGACAAAAGATTCGCATCTGATGAGTCGGGAGAATTAGACATTTTGTCTAAGCTCCCCGAAATAGTCTATAATGCAAAATCTCTAAGTCTTTTGTTATTTCTTTAATTATAAATTTGCTCTGTGACTCTAACAATAAGAGCACACATTGAGCTCTCAAACTGCGACAAGTTGTTTTTAAAAAAAAACTCCTATGTCGTAAGGAAGATTTCTTCTCTGGACTCTTGGATATATATATATATATATATATATATATATATATATAATGAGTCTTTTAGTAATATATAGATACAAACAACATTTTTATTATATATATATATAACCCAGCAGTAATGGGACATTTAAGTGAGATTTTTTATTTCACTAATATACTTAAAATGCCTAGAGAATAAAACAATTACCAGTTCAATTTGCAAATGAACAATTATTTTTTTTTTGGTCTTTATTTGTACTGAATATCAATTTTTAATTTTGCAAATTCTCAATATAACAAAGATAACAATGGAATGCTAATTAGAATCTTATATGCCTTTCTAGATAGAAACATTAAATATCATCTTAGGTGGCTAGGACAAAGGAAATAGGATGGTTTCAGGAGTTATCTAGCGTATATATATATATATATATATATGGGGAAGAATGAATAAAGAAAAAAAGAATAGAATGGATAATAAAAGATGAATTTAATCAATATCCCTTACACATGTGTTTCGGTCAGTTCATCTGTTTAAGTGATATTGATTAAATTCATCTTTTATTATCCATTCTATTCTTTCTTTTCTTTATTCATTCTTCCCCATATTGTCGGATTCATTTCCATTTTTACAGATATATATATATATATCAACTTATATGACATTTATAAGTTCACGCTTTAATGACGTTAATATATTTTTTTTGTATTAGAGGGGGAGGTTACCTAAGCAATATATATTAACTTTTTCCAGAGCTCAATCTCCATTTTGTTCTGGAGCACTAAATGAAACCCTGAGTGGTCCTATCGATTTTAAAGCATCCGAAAACCAGCTTGAAGTGTGGAGAATTGAATCTGATAGAGATGATTGGAATCAACATTTACAGTAATAATATTAATTAAAATTCCAAATTAAGAAAATCCTAGGGGGATAGATTTGGAAAAATAAATAAGATTTTTTACGGTTTGTTTGAGAAATTTGCCCTAGATCGCATCTGAATTAACCTATCAACAATTACTTTTGTGGATTATTTTTACTTTGTTTCTCAAGAAATATGTTTAAAAGTTTGGACACTTGGGATAACAGATTCAAATTATGTAATACATCTATGATAAATACTTATTAATATATATAATTAAATTATATATATATAGAAAAGAGAGAGAGGTAGAGAGAAATGAAGACAAAACACGGGATGTTACACTGGATGAAACGTTTATTATTGGTGTAAGTGTTTGATGTTCGAACATTTCGTTAATAAGAAACCTTCTTCAGGACAATATGAAACAAGTAAAGGAAAAAAGATTTTTGTTGTTAAAAAGATGATGGATGGTTTGAGTGAGTTGAGTTTTGGAAAATATAGAAAAGGTTCAAAACCGTTCATTGATTAGCGTTCACAATTGAATGTTCTCTGCATACTGTCTGATTGATTCCTCATTTTTTACTCTCTCTCTCTCTCTCTCTCTCTCTATATATAATATATACTATATATATATATATAATATAATATATATATATACACCACTGATGTAGTCCCTGTCAGCTGGGGTTTAGAATGCATCGACTGCACTTCTGCAGAGGGTAAAGACTCCCCCAAAATGGACCACCTGTTGGCCATGTGTGGCGACTGTGATGCTTATGGACGGAGTCTTGGTGATGAGCAGTCCATGACTGCAACACTTGACTTAGACCCTTACTTAGGCTAGACAGGTGGTCGGAGAGGCTCCTCCGATCAATCGGCTGGTCACGTCAAGCCCAGCACCTCATATGA
>CM042160.1:33017493-33022493 GCA_023376005.1 Doryteuthis pealeii | reverse complement strand
TCTGTGCGGTAAAGTAAGAAGCTGATGGTAGGTGTGGCGCCCCATCTCAGATGCTAAAAACAATCTCCTTGGTCTGGCGCTATTGAAAAGGGGATAGACTCCCTCGCTGATTGGCTGATACCGACTTTAGGCCGCCTCGTCGACTTTACTTTTTACTTTTTATATATATATATATATATACACACACACACGTGTATATATATATATATCATATGATGTGTGTATATATAAAATAGGAGGAGATTAAAACTTGCTCTTCCTTCTCCTCCCTCAAAACAATACCAAACCCCAGGGTCATCATCTACTGAATGCTTTGTTGGTAGTACTACTATAGTTGTTTGAATAACACTGTTTACTCTTAAGTGTGCATATAAATGAAAGACAAAAGGAAAAACGAAAACAAAAAATAAAACATAAGCTGAAATATTTTCAAACAAAGAGACTGAAAATAGTTCTAGTAAACATCACTAATTGATATTTGATTAACATATAAGAAGCAAATTTTGCTAATGTTTTGAATGTTCATTTTTGTGTGATTACCGCCAGAACAAAAAGAAGACCAAAAAATATCAAAAGGGTAATAAAAATTAAGTTGTTTTTATTTTTTTTTTATTTATTTATTTTTTTTTCTTCATTGATATTTCTTTGCCTACACATATATCAGTGGGAATTATCTGCTTGTGTTTATACATATGGTGTCAAGGTTAACAATGATTGAAATAACTTTCAACAGTAATTATGATAGTGTTTTTGTCTTATATATCTACATGCTGCAAAAAACAAAAACAAAACAAAAAAAAACAATAAAAAACAAAAACACCAATAAAACCTTCATCAGAATATGACTGGCATTAGACTTGGTTTCCAGGCCAAAGCATCATTATCTTTATCCAGTGTATATATATATATATATATAATATATTAATAATATATATATATGCATATATATCTTCCACAGACACGTGTTTCGACTTATCAAGTCTCCTCAGTGTGGCTAGACATTAGTAAATACCTACAGCCGGGATTGAAATCCGATCGGTTCAGCATCAGTCAGACACCTTAACACCCACAGAATGCAAAGGGGATTTTAACTGTTTTTAATACACACATCCCTATGTATGTAAAGGATGCCATATAATGCTCTATCCCTTATTATAGGATAGCGTTGCGTTTACACTTTAGTTGGCAGCGAAATCCCCCCCCCCCCCAAAAGTGCTCAACCCATGGGGATGGGGAGCATATGTAGTCATATATATATATATATATATATATATATATATATATATATATTTAATAATAATATTGTTGCCTGTCAACTTGTGCACAAGTAAGACCATTTCCTATTTTCTTTTTTTCATACTTGAGTGCCAGTAGCATTTGACACTGTATCCTTGTGTTTTCTCAGATGACTCAACAGGCCAGTCCTGGAAAGACATCCTCTTCCACATAAACTACATGTTGGAACTTCTCCACTTTGAATGTTGCTGGACTGAAAATCACCCTTTCTAATAGCCTGTTTCAACTTTTGGTGTTTAATTTGGCTGAACTCAAATTCTTTCACAGACTGGTAGATGGTGACTCTCCACATGTATATATACTACAGTCATCCACAGACACTGTGTTTCAATGTTTCATGTCTCTTCAGTGTTGCTAGGCTTAGCAACTACTTCTAGCTGGGAGCGAAACCCGACTGATTTTTCATCAGTCCAATTCCTTAACCCCTAGGCCGTCATCAGCTACCAGTAAGAAACAGAATTTTAACTGATAAATACATAGATAGGTATATATGTTACAGTCACTCAAGGGCTGACTTCTGATTTAGGTCAGAAAATTAAAACGGAAAGTTTTTTGGTGGTACCCAATGACAGTTTAACTACAGTCTATGAATTAACATTTTGCGAATTGGGTTATGGTTTTAGGCGATTTAATGTTGAAAAATATTTTTTAAAACTATGTTTAATTGAAATTATACATTGCAATACTCACACAAACAACTGTCTCTTAATAGATTCAATAATTAATTTCAATGGTTAATTAAATGTATAGTAATTTGTTTTTTTTGTTGTTTATTTTTTTTAAACAATACGTAATTAAAAACAACCTTAATCCCCTTAAAACTGTAACCCAATTCGCAAAATTTTAATTTAGACTAGACTGTAGTTAAACTGTCATGGGGGATCACCAAAAAACTTTCCGTTTTAATTTTCCGACCTAAATCAGAAGTCAGCCCACTCAAGAGCTCAAATCCATAAATAACAGGTGTCTTAGGGAGTCCACATATGCTTCTTTGTAGATATATATGGTGAAGGATAGGAAACTTTTTGGTTATCTTAGAAACATGGAAAAAATAAAGTAAGAAGTAAAAACCAAAATTTAAAGCAATAAATATTGTGTTCTTAATCTTTATTTATCATGATATTTCGGGTGCCTTCACCCTTTGTCAAAGGTTTCTGTAGACCCTACAGAAGTCTTTGACAAAGAGTAAAGTCGCTTTGAATTTTGATTTTACATTATATTTTTCCATGCTTCCAAGACAACCAAAAAAGTTTCCCAACATCCATCTATATAATAATACTGGTGTTCCTACAAAATACAACCATTAACATCTTGCAACACCATCTGGTAAGAAATGAGACTGTCCAAATGATAGCTACCACCTCAGTGAAATAATGAACCATTCCGTTTTTATTATAAAGAAAGGAAAGAAAAAGGACATGCTATACAGAAAAACTATGATAATAAAGAAAGAAAAAGAGTAGGAAAAGATGGAGAGAGGGGGTGAGTACATGAAAGCGACAATGCTAATCTATTGCAATCGAACATAATGAAAAGAAAGAAAAAGGAATGAGGAAGAGAGTTAAATCAAGATTACTATACTTTTTACATATTGAACTATTTTGCAATAGCTCTTATGTAAACATATCAAACGTAATAATGAAATTATCATGCTGTAGTATATCTACAGGTCCTGCTAGTAATATATAATTTCGGAAAATTAAAATGGAAAATTTTTTGGTGGTCCCCAATGAAAGTTTAACTACAGTCTATGAATTAAGTTTTTGCGAATTGGGTTACGGTTTTAGGGGATTAAGGTTGTTTTTAATTACATATTGCTTAAAAAAATAAACAACAACAAAAAAATTACGATACATTTAATTAACCATTGAAATTAATTATTGAACCCATTATTGAGACAGTTGTTTGTGTTAGTATTGCAATGTATAATTTCAATTAAACTTAGTTTAAAAAAATATTTTTCAACATTAAATGTATAGTAATTTGTTTTTTTTTTGTTGTTCTTTTTAAGCAATATGTAATTAAAAACAACCTTAATCCCCTAGACCGGAACCCAATTCGCAAAAAGTTAATTCATAGACTGTAGTTAAACTGTGATGGGGACTACAACAAACTTTCTGTTTTAATTTTCTGACCATTGTGCAAGTTCAACCAAATGAAAATATGTCTGAAATAGTTGTTTTTTTTCATAAAATATGTTAGGGGAAATATTTTTTGCGAGGTCTACCCCACCCCGCTTATTTTATGAAATCTGAAAAAAAAAAAACTGATAAACGATTTTTTTTTTTTTTCTAAATAAAGATAATAGTCTGAATAATTATATCAAAAGATTTTTTGAAGTTTCCATACGGGATTTTGTTTTTTATTATATAAAAAAAAAAGTATTCTGAATTCTACCTAAAAAAATACATAAAATTATTTAAAAACACTAAAAAATTCAGGATTACATTTAAAAAAATATTTTCAATGTTTAAAAAAAAATCCCTAAAATAAACACTGTAATACATAAATTTTCAGTGATTTATTTTATTTTATTTTTTTAAAATTTTATTTTTAAGAACCCCCTGGTGTTCTTAAAAAATCTTTTCATCCGGTCATGGACCGGGTAATTTTGCTAGTAAGTGTATATATATATATATCTTATTATAATGGAGATTGTGGGTTTTTCTGTCTGTAACCGAAACTACATTACTACTCGAGTCACAATTCCCTTTGTTATTTACATCACATTCTCCATGATTTTATTTTTTATTTAAACCTCAATTATTAATAAAATTGTTTTACGTTATCAATACTGTTAACCATATCTACATACTAATAACATGCAATCGTATTTATATATACAACAAAATAGTGGTTTACAGTGTGAATGGGATGGCTAATTTGCATACTGATCTTAAAAATTTGATTTTAATAAATATGTGCTTAGTATTATTGATTTCTAATTGTTTGGTTTTATCCTAATGAATATGAGCAAAAATCTCGGGGATAAATCTTAAAAGAAATCCATTAACAAGAAGAAATAACTGTAAATTTATTCTTTACTTCTTATTTTAACTAAATTGTTAAATTAGGAAAATTTACCAATGATAGACGGGAGTAATGGTAAATGATGGAAGAGTTAGTTTCGAAGTTGTTCTATTTTTCAATCATACCCCCTCTGTTCCAAATCTTTTTATCTGCATACTTATTCAGTTTCATTAGCCTTTCTAATTTAATATGATATTTTATTATATTAAAACTTAAGTACTTGCACCCGGAGGGTGCATATATTTGCTAGTATATATAAGGAGAAATAAGAGGAAATTAATCTGACAATATGTGGAGAAAGGTAGACACCAGCAATTGACCATTGCTCCTCTATTCATGACCTCCTAACTCACCAGTATGAGAATGACAACTGTTGAAGCAAGAACTCAATCCAACGTTCTGAAGAAGGTCTAACAGACCGAAACATTATAACATCGACATCACTTCCTACAATAAAAATCCATCTAGTACAACATCCCGTGTTTGTCTACCTTTCTCCACATACATACATATATATAATATATATACTCCAAAAATATAACTTATAAATTTAGAAGTAAAATAGTATTTATGTATTTGTTATTGTCCTCTTTTTACGTGAATTGGACAATTGTCAGACGGATAAAAATATATCAAAAGAGGGAGAAACATTTTATGTCTGTGAAGCCCTCATA
>CM042160.1:32889993-33012493 GCA_023376005.1 Doryteuthis pealeii | reverse complement strand
AAGAAAAAGAGATAGAGAAAAGAGAATAGAGAAAAGAGAGATACAGAGAGAAGCGAGAGAGAGAGAGAGAGAGAGAGTGAGTGCAAGAGAGAAAAAATGAGAGAGGGCGCGAGAGAGAAAAAATGAGAGAGAGCAAGAGAGATAGAGGATGAAAAAGAGAGAGAAGTGAGAGAGAAAGAGTTGAGTGCATAGAGAAACAGAATGAATGAAAAATGATCAGGATAATGGAATTGTTGATCTTTTCTTTCTTTAGCTCCCCCCCTCCTCTTCCTAACCTTTGTTATTCCCCCCCCCTCCTCCTCCTTTTTTTCACATAAAAGAATTAGAGAGAGAGAGAGAGAGAGAGAGAGAGAGAGAGAGAGAGAGAGAGAGAGAATGGTAACGATGATACTTATGATTATTAGAAGCCAAAAAAAACAGGACTTGAAGAAAGAAAAAAATGGAGAAAAGAAAAAAGAGAACGGAAAAAGACATGGGTGGGGGAAAAATAAGACTGATAGGTGAACTTATAGAAAGATAGTGATATACAGGCAGACATACTGATATATATAGATAAAAAGATACAGACAGGTAGATAGTTGAATAGATAAATGGAAAGATAGATAGATAGATGGACAGAAAAGAAGGATAGAAGGAGAAAAAAAGTAGGAAACAAGACCTGGGGTAAAAAAAAAAGAAAAAAAAGACAGATGGACTGATATACAGACAGACATACTGATATATAGATAAAAAGATACAGACAGGTAGATAGTTGAATAGATAAATGGAAAGATGGATAGATAGATGGACAGAAAAGAAGGCAGAAGGAGAAAAGGAAAAAGAAAAGTAGGGAACAAGAAAAGAAAAAGCAGGGGGAAAAAAGACAGATACTGGAATTATAGAAAAGAGACAGACATACTGATATAGATAGACAGAGAGGAAGGAGAAAAGGAAGAAGAAAGAGAGAAAAAGAAAAGTAGGAACAAGACTTGGGTGAAAAATAAAGACAGATAGATGGACTTATAGAAAGATAGTGATTGATGAAAACAGATATACAGACAGATATACTGATATAGATAAACAAAAAAGATAGACAGGTATATAGATGAATAGATAAATGGACCGACAGATAGAGAGATAGATGGGCAAATAGTGATAGATGGGCAGAGATGCAGACAGGCATATATATATATATATAATAGACTGACATATATAGATAGGTAGACAGGCAGAGAAAGATAGTATCATATTGATAGATGGAGATAACGAGAGATTAATTTATCTAAAAAAGAAGGGAATCATTGATCCCCAATTCATCAATATTTCCTTCTACCCTTATCTTTTATTTCTCAAATATAAAAGAGGAAGAATGGAGAATAAGGAGCGGGAAGTAAAAGAAAAAGACTTTAAAGAAAAAGGGATATAGGAATGATGGAACAGTTGCGGGTAGGTATGAGAGGGGGGGGTGAAATCGCCATAATCATCATCATCGTCAGTATCATTACGCATTGTCGTCGTCGTCGTGGTGAGCCACACAATGGATGCTATCCCATCAGTCCTTACGGTACCAGCGAATAAAATTTTAAAAATTAATGTAACAAAAAGCAAACAAAAAAAAAGAAAAAAGAAAAGGACAAAACCGCAGGATGTCAGAAGTCAGAAGGTTAAGGAGGGTCCGTGGGATCATTTGTCTAATGAAGGAGGAAGGGGCAGCTATTGTGTCTGACTTTGGCTCGATTTGTACTGCAGGGTTGCTGCTGGGTGCAGCAGTCAGAGTAACAATGAAATCAGGCCCAGAGAAAATTAGAAGGGACGGGTAAGGAAGGGAGGGGGCGGGGGGGACCTGCTCGCTCGCCTCTGTGCGTGGTGTGTGTAAGGGTTTGGTAAAGGTGGGATGGGGATCTATAGAGATGACTTCCAATCATAGTACAAATAGTACAAAAGACTTTTTTTGTGTTTTTATTATATTCCAGCATCTAATCAAGTGTTTATGTTATTCAATTTTATGCGATGACTTTTACTACTTTGGTGGGTGGATGTGAAAATGGTGGTTTTCGTTTGCTTGTTGTTTTTTTTATTAATTCAAGTTTCTCTTTTTCTTTATTTCTTTCTTTTTTTTGTGCTTTTCATTCTTCTTTTTTCTTTTTCTTTCGTTTCCTTTTCTTCTTTTTTTTGCTTTTTTTTTTCTTTTTTCTTTTTTTCTTTTTTTCTTTTCTTTTCCTTCTTTCTTTTCTTTTTCTTTTTTTTTTTCTTTCCTTTTCTTTTCCTTTTGCCTTCTTTCCTTTTCCTTTTTCGTTCTTTTTTCTTTTTTCGTTCTTTTTCTTTTTCGTTCTTTTTCTTTTTCGTTTTCGTTCTTTTTTTTTTTCTTTCTTTTTTTTTTCTTTTCTTCTTTTCTTTTTCTTTCATTTTTTTTTTCATTTTTTCTTTTGCTTTCCTTTTCTTTCTTTCTCTTTCTTTCTTTTTCTTTTTCTTTTTCTTTTTCTTTTCTTTTTTTTCTTTCTTTTTCTTTTTCTTCTTCTTTTGCTTTCTTTCTTTTTCTTTCTTTTCTCTTTTGCTTTAATCCTTTCTTTGCACTTTTCTTTTTTCTTTTTCTATTTCTTTCTTTATTTCTTTTTCTTTCTTTATTTCGTTTTTTCTTACATTTTTCTGTTTCTTTTTTTCCTTTTCTCTTTTTTCAGTTTTTCATAAATAATGTTTAGAATATAATGCCACAAGTACCTGTTAAACTCGGGAAATTAACCATGTATTACATCCTGCAATTTGTGGAGGGGTTAGGTAAATACATCACAAAATAAATTTTTACAGTGAATGAATTTTTTTTGTATGTATGTTACGTTATGATAAGACAGCAAAATGGCACATCATAGAAATATTTTTGTCAGTACATAGCATTTGAATATTCAAAGAAATTAAAGTATTTTCTAATCCAATTTGCAGCTTATTAATTAATAGCCGCCCTATCAGGTGGCAATTAAGCTACTCTTTTGGACCAACAATGACACTTCATGCATTGAGTACATATTAAACTTGAACAATATTTTTCAAACAATTAAGTCAATTATTCTTAAATTTATTTTCAAGTTAGAAAATTTTTGATTGAAAAAAATTTGTCACAAAAAAATCACATAAAATTATCACCAAAAGTAATCACGGTAATAAAAATTTGGGGTATCCAAAATTTCATGACTGCGAGTCCAAATTCGGTCTGGAATGATTTTTAATTTGCTCATGGACTCTAATTGATTCCTGGATGGTATGATATATTGGGTTACAGCCTCTAGGAGTAAAGTGGACAAAATATGACACACTGACATATGCATTTATCATTAGAGATAGTGTATTGTGTGCTTACATGAAACTCATCTTCAGCATTATAATTTTTCAAGATAATTATTCAATGTTAATTATAGAATACTGTCCATATTTATTTATTTGTTATGTTCGGTGTCAAAATTAATTTTTGAAAGATATTGCCTAAGGGGTTGGGAGTTTGTTTTGTTTTATGACAATGTTTTTTTAAAGAATACACTCAATTGTACATAATACTACAAAATTTTATTTGATTTGAACAAATATTTTAATTTTAGTGTAAAATTTTTTTATTTTGATTTTATCAAGGTCCAAAAGTATGTACAAAGGATTTTTTGCCATGCAAATGTAAACAGATTTTTGAAATTTTATATTTTTTAATAATAGACGTTAAAATTAGTTTTCTTGTCAAAATTGATATAAACATGTTTTCTTTCTAATAAAATCAAGTTTTTTTACAGTTAAATTCAAATTAATTCAAACAAGGTTGTTCTTTATTCTATGTTTTGACGATTTTGGATAATGTGACGTAAGCAGTGATGTAGTTTCGGTTACAGTCAAATTAAGACCGAATCTCCATTATTAATAGAGATATAAATTCTCTAATCTGGATATGACTAGATATTAAGCAGTGATGTTGATAGCTTTTTATTTAGTACGTGCTGGGACGTATGTATTTGATTTGAATGAGTCCCCTGGAAATTTGATGGGTCCCAACTATTGTTTCTTAACTAATTATAGTTTTTATTTATGAACAACTAAAAGCCATCTAACCCCTACCTTGTACCCCATACCGTGTAATTCGTTTCTAAGAAACTATTGAAATGTATTTACAGTTAGCTGGAAATAGTGGGGTAAGTAAAAAAAAAACACACGGATTCAATTTTAATGCGTCCTATTAGATTTTTGTGTTTTAGGGACGCATCCTGCATCCCTATCAGCATCTCTAATCAAGTTTAGTGTCACCAAAGTTGCTGTTTTAAGTGAATGTTATTAAAAAAAAATCGAATTCCATTTACCTTTTCTTATAATTTAATTTATTCTTATTTATATCCTTCTGTTGTTGAAAATAGAGGAAAAAGTGGATATAACAACACAACAACTAAATTCAATTGATATTTCGTCTCGGTATTTAACAAAGCTTTTTCAAAATTCATTGTGAAGACCAAAAGCTTTTTACAGTCTACTTTTATACTGAAAAGGCAATTTTTGGGGGTGTAGGATATGGAAAGAAGGAAGGTTTCCTTCTATTACTTGCATATTTTTCATTGGAATTCATTGAAAAATATTAATTGAATCTGAATATGTAATATTTGGGAATGTAATGAAGTTAATAAACAATTTAATCTACATTCCTTTATACTCAGGGGTGGAGTATCATTTTAAACACTCTAAGTATTAAGTGAGCTATTCCAAACATCTTTTTAGTGATAATACTTATTTATTTGACAGCATACAAGATCCCACCCCTTCTCAGTTTAAATTTAATATTAACTACTATAGACTTTGACTAGGTATAAGTACTGGTAGTCTACAACATCTGAGTAAACATTAGTCTACTAGATACCTTAATTTAGCATATAAGACCTGGGGGAGATATATTTGGAGCCAGACAGCTGGATAAAGAAGAGTTTTTTTTATTTTTTTAACTTTTTAATTGATACTAATAAAATTTCTTTCTTTCTATCTTCCTTTTATTTATACATTTTGCAAATATCCTTCTGATAAATGCTTTGTATTTTGTCAGTATTAACTGAATAATTAGTTTTTTCTTTGTTTAAACTTTCATAAGACCTCTAGTTTATTCATCTATTCCTCTTTCTTTCCCTCTCTTATTGCTCTCTCTCTCTCTCTGTTTCCCTCTCTTTATTGCTCTCTGTTTCGCCCTCTCTCTTGCTCTCTCTCTGTTGCTCTCTCTCTTGCTCTCTCTCTTGCTCGCCCTCTGTTTGCCTCTCTCTTGCTCTCTTCTGTTTGCCCTCTCTCTTGCCTCTCTCTGTTTGCTCTTGCTCTCTTTCTGTTTGCCTCTCTCTTGCTCTCTCTCAGTTTGCCCTCTCTCTTGCTCTCTCTCTGTTTCCCCCTCTTTATTGCTCTCTCTCTGTTTCCCCCTCTTTATTGCTCTCTCTCCCTCTTTATTGCTCTCTCTCTGTTTCCCCCTCTTTATTGCTCTCTCTCTGTTTCCCCCTCTTTATTGCTCTCTCTCTGTTTCCCTCTTTATTGCTCTCTCTCTGTTTCCCTCTCTTTATTGCTCTCTCTCTTCTGTTTCCCTCTCTTTATTGCTCTCTCCTCTCTTTATTGCTCTCTCTCTCTCTCTCTCTCTCTCTCCCTCTCTGTCTCCTCTCTTTATTGTTCTCTCTCTCTGTTTCTCTCTTTATTGTCTCTCTCTCGTTTCTCTTTATTGCTCTCTCTCTCTGTTTCCCTCTCTTTATTGCTCTTCTCTCTCTGTTCCCTCTCTTTATTGCTCTCCCTCTCTGTTTTCCTCTCTTTATTGCTCTCTCTCTCTCTTTATTGCTCTCTCTCTCTCTCTGTTTCGCTCTCTTTATTGTTCTCTCTCTCTCTGTTTCCCCTCTTTTATTGTTCTCTCTCTCTCTCTGTTTCCCTCTCTTTATGCTCTCTCTCTCTCTTTATTGCTCTCTCCCTCTCTGTTTCCCTCTCTTTATTGTTCTCTCTCTCTCTGTTTCCCTCTCTTTATTGCTCTCTCTCTCTCTTTATTGCTCTCTCTCTCTGTTTCCCTCTCTTTATTGCTCTCCCTCTCTGTTTCCTCTCTTTATTCTCCTTCTCTCTTTATTCTCTCTCTCTCTCTCTGTTTCCCTCTCTTTATTGTTCTCTCTCTCTCTCTGTTTCCTCTCTTTATTGCTCTCTCTGCTCTCTCTCTCTCTGTTTCCCTCTCTTTATTGCTCTCTCTCTCTCTCTCTGTTTCCCTCTCTTTATCGCTATCGCTCTCTCTCTCTCTCTTCCCTCTTTATTGCTCTCTGTCTCTCCCCTCTCTTTATTGCTCTCTGTCTCTCCCCTCTCTTTATTGCTCTCTCTTTATTCCTTCTCTTTATTGCTCTCTTTCTCTTTATTGCCCTCTCTGTTTCCCTCTCTTATTGCTCTCTCTCCTCTCTGTTTCCCTCTCTTTATTGCTCTCTTTCCTTCCTTTATTGCTCTCTCTCTCTATTTCCTTCTCTTTATTGCTTCTCTCTCTCTCTGTTTCCCTCTCTTATTGCTCTCTCTCTCTGTTTCCACTCTTTATTTCTCTCTCTCTCTGTTTCCCTCTCTTTTATTGCTCTCTCTCTCTGTTCCCTCTCTTTATTCTTTCCTCTCTTTATTGCTCTCTCTCTCTTTCCCTCTCTTTATTGCTCTCTCTCTCTCTCTCTTTTGTCTCTCTCTCTCTCTCTTTATTGCTCTCTCTCTCCTCTGTTTCCCTCTCTTTATTGCTCTCCTCTCTGCTCTCTTTATTGCTCTCTCTCTCTCTTTATTGCTCTCTCTCTCTGTTTCCCTCTCTTTATTGTTCTCTCTCTCCTCTCTTTATTGTTCTCTCTCTCTGTTTCCCTCTCTTTATTGTTCTCTCTCTCTCTCTCTGTTTCCTCTCTTATTGCTCTCTCTCTCTCTTTATTGCTTCTCTCTCTCTGTTTCCCTCTCTTAATTGCTTTATTGCTTCTCTCTCTCTCTTATTGCTCTCTTCTCTTTCCCTCTCTTGCTCTCTCTCTCTCTTTATGCTCTCTCTCTCTGTTTCCCTCTCTTTATTGCTCTTTCTCTCTCCCCCCTCTCTTTATTGCTCTCTCTCTTTATTTCCTTCTCTTTGCTCTCTTTTCTCTCTCTGTTCCTCTTGTTTGCCCTTCTCCCTTGCTCTCTCTCTGTTTCCCTCTCTCTCTTCTGTTTCCCCCCTCTCTCTCTCTCTCTCTCTCTCTCTTTCCTCTCTCTCTCTCTCCTCTCTCTCCTGTTCCTCTTTCTGTTCCCTTCTCTACCTGTTTCCCTCTCTCTACCTTTCTTCCCTCTCTCTACCTGTTTCCCTCTCTTTTTCCTCTCTCTTTTCCCCTCTCCTTTTTCCCCTCTCCTTTTCTTCCTCTCTCTCTTTCCCTCTCTCCTCTCTTGCTCTCCCTCTCTCCTCTCTCTTGCTCTCCCTCTTCTTGCTCTCCCTCTCTCTCTCTCTCTGTTCCTCTCTCTGTTTCCCTCTCTCTCTTGCTCTCTCTCTTTTCCCTCCTCTCTCCTCCCTCTCTCTGTTTCTCCCTCCTCTCCCTCTCTGTTTCCCTCTCTCCTTGCTCTCCTCTCTCTCTTGCTCTCTCTCTCTCTTCTGCCTCTCTCTCTTCCCTCTCTCTCTCTGTTCCCTCTCTTTATTCTCTCTCTCTCCCCTCTCTTTATTGCTCTCTCTCTTTTTTCTTCTCTTTATTCTCGGCTCTCTTGTTTTCCCTCTCTGTTTCCACCTCTCGGTTCCCTCTCTGTTTCCTCTCTCCCTTGCTCTCTCTCTCTGTTCCCTCTCTCTCTCTCTGTTTCCCCTCTCATCCTCTCTCTCTTTCGTCTCCTCTGTTTCCCTCCCTCTCTTCTCTTCCCTCTGTTTCTCTCTCCCTCTGTTTCCCTCCCTCTTTCTCTCTCTGTTTCCCCCTCTTCTCTCTCTCTCTCTCTCTCTCTTTGCTCTCTCTCTGTTTCCCTCTCTCTCTCTGTTTCCCTCTCTCTCTCTGTTTCCCTCTCTCTACCTGTCCTCTCTTCCTTTCCCTCTCTCTTTTCCCCTCTCTTTTCCCTCTCTCTTTTTCCCTTCTTTCTCCTCTCTTTTCCCCTCTCTCTCTTTCTCTCCTCTTGCTCTCTCCTCTCTTGTCTCCTCTCTCTTGCTCTCCTCTCTCTTGCTCTCCTCTCTCTTGCTCTCCCTCTCTCTCGCTCTCCCTCTCTCTCTGTTTCCCTCTCTCTGTTTCCCTCTCTCTCTTGCTCTCTCCTGTTTCCTCCCTCTCTCTGTTTCCTCCCTCTCTCTGTTTCCCTCCCTCTCCTTTCCCTCTCTGTTTCCCTCTCCCTTGCTCTCTCTGTTTCCTCTTGCTCTCTCTGTGCTCTCTCTGCTGTTCCTCTGTTTCCCTCTCTCCCTTGCTCTCTCTGTTTCCCTCTCTCCCTTGCTCTCTCTGTTTCCCTCTCTCTCTGGCTCTCTCCTGTTTCCCCTCTCTCCCTTGCTCCCTCTCTTTCCCTCTCTCCCTTGCTCACTCTCTCTCTCTGTTCCCTCTCTCTCTCTCTCTCTCTGTTCTCTCTCTCTCTCTCTCTCTCTCTCTCTCTCTCTGTTTCCTCTCTCTCTCTCTCTCTCTCTCTTCCTCTCTCTCTCTCTCTCTGTTTCCCCTCTCTCTCTCTCTGTTTCCTCTTCTCTCTCTCTCTCTTTCTCTCTCTCTCTCTTGCTCTCTCTCTCCCTTGTCTCTCTCTCCTTGCCTCTCTCTGTTTCCCTCTATCCCTTGATCTCTCTCTGTTTCCCTCTCTCTTGCCTCTCTGCTTCTCTCCCTTGTCTTCCCTCTATCCTTGCTCTCTCTGTTTCCTCTATCCTTTCTCTCTCTGTTTTCCCTCTATCCCTTGCCTCTCTCTTTTCCCTCATCCCTTGCTCTCTCTCTGTCTCCCTTGCTTCTCTCCTCCTCTCTCCTTGCTCTCTCTCTGTTTTCCTCTCTCCCTTGCTCTCTCCTTGCTTTTCTCTGTTTCCTCTCTCCCTTGCTCTTTTCTCTCTGTTTCCCTCTCTCCTTGCTCTTTCTTCTGTTTTCCCTCTTCCCTTGCTCTTTCTCTCTGTTTCCCTCTTCCCTGCTCTTTTCTCTCTGTTTCCCTCTCTCCCTTGTCTTTTCTCTCTGTTTCCTCTCTCCCTTGCTCTTTTCTCTCTGTTTCCCTCTCTCCCTTGCTCCTTTTCTCTCTGTTTCCTCTCTTTCTCTTTCTCCTGTTTCCCTCTCTTTCCTTGCTCTTTTCTCTCTGTTTCCCTCTTTATAATTTGTGTATTCCTCTATCAACCTACATATATTAGGGCTTATAAGATACTTGTAGAACTACCTGGTGTTGTCTGGGATTTTAAAAGTTCAAGATAAATCTCTCTCTCTCTCTTTTGTTTATATTTTTTCTTATATTTGTCATTTATTTGCTTTTCATTTTTAATCCTTTTTTAAAAATATCATTGATTTATACCCTTATTATATTTTTATTGAACTTTTCTTATGGAAAGTGAAGGGTAAAAAGTTATCTTTAACTCCGTCTTGACCAAAATAGGTTGTGGTCACCACCAATTTTTCTTTATAACTATGTGCTCAGTCAGTGTACAAACAGACAGACATAATATTTCTTTTAGAAAGGAAGGAAAAACTCAACACCGTAATTCCATAATAAATTTATTTCGACCAAAATTGGGGCCTATATAAATCTAAGTTGATTTAATATAGCTCCCCAAAATTCAGTCTCATCAGATGGAAGATAAGGTTACTGGAATTTTGGGAGCTATATTAAATCAACTTAGATTTATTTATATATATATATAAACAAACACACACACAGAAAAATACACAGAAAAAAGTTTTTCTTTGAATGTTTTGACTTTAGAGACTTTTTGTTTACAATATCAAATATTTATTTAGTTTATTTCTTTAAAATGATAAAAATAAGTATTTCTTTCTCACAGTAAAAGATTTGACCTTATATTTATTAATCCCAATGAAAATTTTACATTAAACCAATAACTTAGCGGCTTGTAAGAATCTCAGGTCTGCTGATTCTTAAGATAAATTTGTGTAAATGATGCAAACTTTTTATGGTGATTATGAACAAACTACGTGGGATAAATTTATAAAAAAAGACAAATTTTTACAATGAAAAGTTACGATGCCACAGAAGCTGAATCCTGAGAACAGCTTATTGTAGAATGAATATCAAACTCCCCTTCACAGGAAGGCTGTGACTAGCATCCAGTCACCAGACAAAAAAAAAGACAGAGTAACTGAATACACTCTGTAGCAACTGACAGGACATGGTCAAGTGTTCAGTATATATGGATAAAAATATACACACTAAAACCACCAGCCAATCAAAATCCTGGAAATAGACTTGCCCATTCCACAAAGTAGAATAGCCCAAGCTGCTATTCCAAACCACTTACCAAGTCTGGATTCTCGGAAGCTGATCCAACTTGCAACAGTTGAATACTGATTAGTTTATACAAATCTCGGACCATATGACCTTTAGACACCCCTTTTTGATCTCGATTAAGAAAGGACATGTTTTTCATTTACACCGTCAATATCTGGTTGTTTTAACAGACGATTTTTAGATTATTTTTAAAAAATTATAAAACTAACCCCTAGTCCTAACCAACAACCGGGTATTGACGGTGTAAATGAAAAACATGCCCTTTCTTAATCGAGATCAAAAAGGGGTGCCTAAAGGTAACATGGTCTCAAATCTCTACACTTATGACAAAAGTAACTGACTTTATTCTATTTTTCTGAAAAATTTGGCCAGATTCACATTACTGTTAATTTTTATAAATAAGCAGGTGAATTATATATAAAAAAAAAAAATGGGCATTGAAATATTGATTATTTCTTTCCCCCTGTCTCATTGATAAAAATACATTAAACAAAAATACACATACATTGATGCTGATTGCTTTTTGATTTAGTGCTTCCTGGGATGCACATATTTGTTTTTAATGAGTCCCTGGGAAAATTTATAGGTCCCATCTAAAGTTTTTTAATAGATTGTAGGGTTTTTATTTATGATCTGGAGAAACAACTAAAGCCTACCTTGTAACGTATCCTGTGTAATTCATTTCTAAGAAACTATTGAAATGTATTTACGGTTAGCTTGAAATGGTGAAGGAAGAAAAGCCAAAAACACTGGGATGCATGGATATGATTTTATTGCATCTTAGATGCAGGATGTGTACCTATCAGCATCTCTGCATATATAAACAAACTTGATAAACTTGTATATAAATTAATTTTCATCTGTTTGATGAATATAGGTTTTACCACGAGCAGGATGTGACACTGTCAAGGTCAGAATTCAGTTTCTTTTCCTAACCAGTTACCATACCAAGGGTTGGGCATCCCATAGTGGTATAATGGTTAGCTATCTAGCCTTGGAGATCCATTACTACTGAATAGTGAGTTTGATCCTCACTAGATACCTCTTATTTGTGACCTTGCGCACATCCTACCTGTGGCAGACAGGTTGGGTAAATTCCTACTTTTCTCAAAGGTATTAGGGATATGTGAAATGCAGACAACCTCGTCCAGGATTTTCTGTTTTTTATTCTGAAAAAGCAGAAAAAAGTAAATTGGTTATTTCCTAAAAAAATGGGAACCACTCTGAATGAATTTTATAAATTATTTATTCATTTATTGATCTACTAGGAAAAAAGATGGGGTTAAGGGTTAGGGGTTAGTTTAATAGGAAAATAATGGGTAGATTAATTAGCAGATGAAATTCATTCAGAGTGGTTCCCCTTATTTTAGGTTGGAGTTATAGGAAATAACCAGTAAATTTGCTTATAGTTTTTGTTTCTATCAGTGTAGAAGTTATCCCCCTTAATATTGTAGAAGAAATACAATACTATAACACATATCAAAGTGATGTTTGGTTTGGTTTCAATGGTATATCAACCTTTCTGGGTTATTTAATGCCAAAGCCAACCTTTTAGAAAAATTAATTATTCTATAGTATATGGATCACTTTGGCTATGAAACTTGATGTTATATACTGTCATTGGACCCAACAAAGAACATGGAACACATGTATATATAAAAATACAAAATTATATTCTCATTCTTCAATTGTGAGTAGATTGACAGTCATGGGCAGAAAATGCACATACACAAGAACTTTTGGGAGTTCTGACTACAAGCAATCACAATCTCGATATATCCAACCCAGATTTCTAAGCGTTTTTTATAATTCTTTAACTCAACAGAGCCACGCCTCTTTGACCGTGACACCAACACAGTTTTTCTGTAGACACACCTCCTTGCCCACGCAGCTTATTTTTTGGTTATGGGCTACATCTACACATTCTCTGTGTCTATGCATTGTCAATTTACACCTGTCTTTCTGGGTGTTAAAGGTCAGTTCAATACGTTCAAGGCAATATGCTGTTTTTGTTTTCAAGCTCATGTTTGACACCCACTCATTTCCTGGGCCTACACGTGTGTTATCTGCACCATCTCCTGGCTGCCAACTTGTCGATCAGGCAATATATTACATTGATATGCCATTTAAACAAAGAAACCAAACCAAACCTCACTGTGATGTGTTATTGTATTGCTTCTACAATAAAAGTAAAGTCGACGGTGCGGCCTTAAGTCGGTATCAGCCAGTCGATGAGGGAGTCTATCCCCTTTTCAATAGCACTAGAACAAGGAGATTGTTTTAGCATCTGAGGTGGAGTGCCACACCTACCATCAGCTCCTTACTTTACCGCACAGTTCCCTGTGCTACTCATATGCTGAGTTGGCGAGGACCGGTATCAAACTAGGAACCTTGTGGTTTTTAGCCGAACACTCTACCGACTGAGCTAAAGGGTATAATTTCTACAATCAATACAAATACTTCTGTTAACAATATCAAATAAGTTATATTTGTAATATGAAGCATAGTAAAAAAAAATTGACTCCTTTTCTTATGAATCTTTATTTTTTTTTATCATTTCAGGCCAATTTTTTTTCTTTTCTTTGTGTTCAAATCTTGAGTTCAACTTTGGTGAAATGACGATGAAGAATAATCTATGTAAGTATAAAATTATATTTACATTTCTAAAATGGATATCAATTGAAAGATTAATCGGTACCATTCTAGTATGTGGCCTACCTTTTGAATGTAGCCTACGAAATCATGTCTCACTTATAATACATGGCCTACCATAAAAAGCATATTATATATATATACCAACCCCTCCACATGAACAGGATGTGACACAAGGTCGATTTCTTAAGCGGAGTTCAATAGATTTGAATTCAGAGTTTTCCTTCTCCTAGACCGGTTGCCTAACCAGTCTGCCCTACTATTTACCCATAGTTGGAAGAAGGTTAGGATTCATACCTTTCCCAAGGGTATTAGCGCTAAGTGAAATGCAATTACCACATCCCGGATTTGAACTCGGGGCGACGAGTCCATTTCCCATGATTTTAACCATTACACCATGCGCTTCCATGCAAGCATATTATAAGGTTATAATAATAACCCCTAACCCTAACCCTATTTAAGAATTTTAGAATATTTTAGAATTATCTCTGATTCATGTAAATTATGGATAAATTCTTTTTTAATTATTCTTAATTACTATATACAGCTTATTACTGAATTGCATTTCTTGAAATTGAATATATGTGGAAAATAATTAGTTTCAATAAATTGCCTACTACTTATATCTATAAATATACTCTTACTGAGGTAAGACACATTCAAACCGTGTAGGCCACATACTATAATGACACCGATTAATCCTTTACAAACGGACTATCCTGATCTGGTTGGACAAATATTTGCATTTGTTTACAAATCAAGCCAATTTGCTATAGAGGGCTGGTTTAGCTCAGTTGGTAGAGAATCCAACTAGGAACCCCATGGTTTAGGGTTCAATACTGGCTCTCGCCAACTCAGTAGCGCAGGGATCTGTGTGGTAAAGTGAGGAGCTGATGGTAGATGTGGCACTCCACCTCAGACCCCAAAACAGTCTCCTTATATAAAGATACAAAGTTATATGCTTGTTCTTCAATTGTGAGTACATTGAGAGTCATCGGCAGAGAATGCACATACACAGGAGCTTTTGGGAGTTCTGAATGTGAGCAACCAAAGTCTCGATCTGCCCAACCCAAATTTTTAAGGTTTTTTAAAATAATTCTTTAATAATTATATAATAATAATAATTCTGTTTGACTAGGAACTACAAGGTTCCAGATTAGATACTGGCCGTTGCCAACTCAGCACATGAGTACCACAACTTGTGCGATAAAATGAGAATTGGTGGTAGGTGTGGCATTCCACCTCATATGCAAAAAAATCTCTCTGGTTTAGCGCTAGTGAAAAGGGGGTAGACTTCCTCCTTGTCCAGCTGATATTGACAGTATGCCCTTCTGCTGATTTTTCTACTACTATAGAGGTTGTATGTGCTGTTGTATTTGTAACATGGCAG
Organism: Doryteuthis pealeii; assembly: GCA_023376005.1. Taxonomy (NCBI): domain Eukaryota; kingdom Metazoa; phylum Mollusca; class Cephalopoda; order Myopsida; family Loliginidae; genus Doryteuthis; species Doryteuthis pealeii. Next base: position 32,998,104 of record CM042160.1, on the reverse strand, counting down.
CTTCCTTGTAGCTGTGGTTTACTTTAAAATTATTGAGTCAATTATATAATTTTTTTATTGATGAAATAATTAATTCTGACCATGACTCTAGGCAGGGCTGGATTTATAACCGGTTAAAAGGGGCAACTGTACCTGACTTCTACCGCTAACCAGAGGGTCACCCAGACTTCCTTGATAAAACCTGTAATAATTATGAAATTAGTTTTATTATTGAAAAAAAAAAAAAAAATACATATAAAGATAAAATCAAACGTTTTCTTCAGAATGTGATGGAGAACGAAAAAGAGCAAGACTTTGTCTTGCCTGCCGGGATCGAACCCGCGTCCGCCCGCATGCAAAAATAAATGCAATCTAGGTACTGGACGGACGCGAGGTTCGACATGTGCCCGGATGTTTGGTGTGTACTTAAAATAACCAAAGCGAGTGAGGAGGACGGTGTTCTTTTAGAAGAGAAGATTGAAAGCTGAGGACTGAGATTATTTGAAGTTTTCCTTACAGTTGGGAGAAAATTAGAGTAATATAACTTTTGAATTTTTTTGGCCCCCCTTTCGAAACACAGAACTTACATTTTTTTTTTCTTTTAATGAATTCATTTTATTTCAATTTTTAAACATTTTTCATATACCTAATTTGATTTCTATTTTTAGGTAACTTTGAAGCACGATAAATTGTGCATTCTTATTCTCATCATATATATGACATATTAACTAGAATTTATGGTTATTTTTGAGACTATAGTGAATCAGCATTAAATGGGGTATTATTCTGTGATGGTGACACTTAAAACTATGGTTGCTTGTTGAAGTGAGTTAATGTACTGTTGGTTTGAACAACAGCAACTGGCTAAGCACAACTCAACCAGTGCCCAAGACAGCTGGTATTTATGAAAATCAAGAATAGTCCATTCATGTATTTGGGTGATTCCATTCCTTGAGTTCTGATTGGCTGCTTGGTTTCTATGATGTTATTAGGCTTCATAAATACCCTGGAATTTTGTAGTAGTATAGCAGCAAGATAGATTCGTATTCAGTTACGACAAATTGTTGCCTTGTCTTACCAATTCGATGGTAATTGGAACAAATAATTATTCTACAGTTGCTGATAACACTATGTATCAAAATGTTTAAATTTTCTTGTTCCTGGACAGAAAGTATTATTTCCTAATTGCTTATGTGGAACATAAATAGAAAATACCTATTTTTCTTTTCAAACTTTGCTTTTGTGACCCAAGTAATGAATTATAAATGCATATAAATTTTGATTCATTATGTAAACAATCAAATTTTCCGTTTTTTACATAGAAAATAAATTAATAATGAATACTTTCTATATTTTTGCAATATAAACAATTATGAAATAGCACTATCCAAGCACACTTTTAAAAAATTTTTTACATAGTGTACAAACTTAATTCTATATTGATTGGGTAGTTCTTTTAGTCATCAGTATCGATTAACTTTTGGATACTACTGTGTAATAATTTATTCCTCACACTTCATTCTGGCAGTTCATTGGGTGGGTAGGCCTGTGACTAGTGACTGGATTTATAAGTTTCACAATCAATGGGAGGTAATTCTCAATAAAGACCAAATTTATCTAAGGGAGACAATTCAATACTACATTTGCAGTCGAAGTTTTTGGAATGCGATTTTGTCAGTTTTCAAGTATTAATTATTTGAAAAAAAAAAAAAAATCTAGAAACACCTCAGTTTCATTCGTTTCTACTTTCGTCATAATGTTTTTATTTAAAAAAATTTTTTTTTTTATACTTATTCATAGATATTTACCTTAAAGAACAAAATAATAGGATCAACAAATCCTATCTTTTCATGTGTCTATGTAGAACATGGTGAATACTGTGAAGTTTATTGAGGGTAGATTGTGTTTTGTAACAGTTAATTTTAGGATGCATATTACATGAAAACACTAAGCAGTGTCTGCTGAAAATCCGACCCGTGCTACTTATGAACTCCTTAGCAGTTTGAAGGCGTTTTTATCGACAAGTAAATGTACATTTTTAAAGTTTTTTAAAATTAAAATAAAATGAAAATACCAGAAATTTTTTTTCTTTTTTTAATTAAATATGACATAATATTTTTTTAAAATTAAAATAAAAAAGAATATCTAAATATTCTGATTTTTTTATTTGTATTTGTTTAATAATGACAATTTGTGACAGTAGTTTTGAATTAAAATAAAATGAAAATACAAAAAAAAAAAATAGAAGATATTTTAAAGGAGGTAAAATATTTACATTTATTTGTCAATAAAAAGACCTGTTGAGAAAAGACTTGGGGTGGGGATAAAATATCACTTTCATATCACATTAACTTTTCGGTAAAAATGCCTTCAAACAGCTAGGGAATTCATAAGTAGCATGGGTCGGATTTTCAGCTGGCACTGCTTAGCGTTTTTTTAGGGGAGGAGGCCAGGACGCATTTATGTAATATGCACCAATTTTTAGAAATACTCCGTAAATAATAATAGTAATGAAATTTATTGTGTACAGTGCTCAGGTGCACCACAACTCATCAAAGTCTCATGTCAAGTACACAGAATAATGTATTAGTGTCAGGAACATGAACAGTTTACAGTAGTAATATGCATGCATGTATGTGTGGAGGGGTATCAGGCACAGTGTTGGCAGACTACAGGAAGCATGGAGGCTTTGAAAGATGCAGTGTTTCGGCAGCCTACAACGGATGTGAGCAGCTTATTCCATGCCTCTGCAATTCTGAGCATGAAAAAATGTTTCCGAAAGTCATGTAAGCAATGCTGTTTTCTGACTTTGTAGGCATGCCCAAGTGTGTTAGAAACATATAGTCAGAATTTATTCTCTAATTTGTAGGCGAGTTTGCAAAAATTATAAATGCTGTAACTTTTTGATGGAAGAAAGAAGACAAATGTGATTGTATTTAAAGTCATTAATTTCTAGATAATATGACTACTTTATGAAAAAGAATCTTAGCTGTGTTTTAAAATTGGATTTTCCTATTATGATGATAAAAAAAACAAAAAAAACCACTCATTCATAACCTAAAATATACTTTTAGCTTTACCAACAAATATTTGACTCAGCAGCTAAATCAGCATTAAAAATGGCCAATGACAGATTTAAAAAGCTGTATCCAAACATGAAGACAAAAAAAATGTTCTTCTATAAAAAAAAAAAAAATGGCAACAAAATTGGATTAACAACATAGCTAACTCTTCTCAAAAAAACCCAACTGTGACGGAGAACGAAAAAGAGCAAGACTTTGTCTTGACTGCCAGGATCAAACCCGCGTCCTCCCGCGTGCAAAAATAAATGCAATTTAAGCACTGGATGGACGCGAAGTGCAATTCAGGTGCCCGGATGTGTCCATCCAAATGCACGTAAATTGTCCGTTGCACGGACGCGAGGTTCGACTGATGTGCCGGGATGTTGGGGGACTGTGCCCATAAAAACCATGTGTTGTGGAGCGCTGGGCAGTTAGCAGAAGCAGTCGACCGATGCGAGACAGCGACAAAGCGCTTTTTGAACAACAAAGAAATTGATTTTTATTCAACAAATAGGAGAATGGAAACCTGGCTTCAGAAAATCCAGAAAGGAACAAGTCACTATATCCTGACTATGTATAGAACACACAGGACCAACACACTACTTTTTTACTTAAACAAGAAAACCAACCAGAATGTATAGCATGTCAAACACCCTATACTGTTAAACACATTCTAATAGAATTGTTACATAATTGTTAGTAACCCTAACAATTATGTAGGGTTAGTGGAGAAATCAAAATGGCTGTTAGAAATTATGGCTAGCAGTTTTTTTGAGTGGGAGTATGTGATGATATCATGGAAGATTGATTGGCACATATTAATCTCATGTTAACCCCTTTTCTGGTAGATACCGTGAGAATTAGTAGAGAAATGAGAAACAAAGGCTTCTTCTGGTTTTGGTTTGAAAAGAGTTAGTTAGTCAGTACTGGGCAAGCCACGGAGATAGAAAGTTGCGATCAGCGTGCTCTCGGTGCTCACACTCTGAGCAGTTAGTCTGGATAGGGTTTCTAAATATAATATAAAGAAAATCTAAGTCTTGGGTTATTTATCCAAAAACTACTAATGATCCAGGGCTTCTGATAGATGAGAAATCCCTAATGGAAGACCAGACACGAAATCTCCAAATGAAAGTTCCAGATGCTAGAAGAAGACTCCCAGCTACATAAGATACAAAAGATGATCAGAAGAATATAACAGAATGTGGTGATTTTGCTGTTATTAGACAATGTTTTTACAACACAAACAACATGAGAAATGTATTTAAAAATGTCAATATAGATGACATTTTGTCCTTCCTGAAAGAAATAAAATTATACCAAAAATACAACAAACTTGAACTTTAACCTATAAACTTATCCTTTAAAGCAATCCCCAATTTAATTAGCAACAAACAACTGAAAAAAATCAAGAAAAATCCTTTTATGGTTGGGACAATCATATACTTGTTAGGGATTGACATGATCAGCTGATTGATTAAATAGGACCTCACCAATTGCCTGTCTATCCCAATAAAGGTTAAAATGAAGTGGGAACCTTTAGTACCTGGGTCACAGATCACTCAACCACCACAATCCTGTCCTCAGGCATTATGAGTTGCCACCCACAACCAACAGGTGGCCCCATTGGTGGGTAGGCGGGGTTGATTTGGGTTGTCTTTGTTGGATTATTTTGGTGTATATATATATATATATATATACACACACATATATATACACACACATACACACACACCAACCCCTCCACATGAGCAGGATGTGACACAAGGTCAATTTCTTAAGCGGAGTTCAACAGGTTTGAATTCAGAAGTTTTCCTTCTCCTAGACTGGTTGCCTAACCAAGGTTAAAGATCCCAGTCTGCCCTACTACCCATAGTTGGAGGGAGAGTAGAATTCATACCTTTCCCAAGGGTATTAGCACTAAGTGAAATGCAATTACCACGAGCAGGATTTGAACTCTGGGCGACGAGTCCATTTCCTATGACTTTAACCATTACACCACGTGCTTCCTTATTATTATTGGTATATAAGGTGTGCTGCAATACACCACTTAAATTTATAGACTAAGTGAGGTCACATGGTTTAAACCTCAGCCAGTCAACAGCCCTGATAGATGGTTGGTTAACTACTTAATCGGCTGATATTGACAGACGTCCATTTGCATTCATTGACGAATGACCTGCCAGACTGAGGAGCACCAAGGAACAACCAAAGGATCATACTCAATATTAAGGGATACTAAGGAGGAACGTATTGAGCCAGTCAGTCAGTCTACTGTTGGTTTGAACAACAGCAACTGGCTAAGCACAACTGAAGCAGTGTCTAGCAGTTTGGTATTTATGGAATCAAAGACAGTCCATTCATGTATTGTGGTGATTCCATTCCTTGAGTTCTGATTGGCTGCTTGGTTTTATGATATGTTGTGGACGCTTTAAATTACCCTGTCATTCTGCAGTAGAGTTGCCAACAAGATAGGATCATATTCAGTCACAACTCGATTGTTGCCTGTCTTACCAATTCGACAGAATTGGATCTTAGCTTGATTATCTACAGTACCTATATGAAGGATACTAAGGAGGAAAGCAAGGATTCTTCACTAAGGATAAGCGTCAGCTTAACACCAAGGATCTTGCTGGACAGCACTTTTGCTTGAAGCCTGAAGGATGGCCACAAAAATCGTAACAGTATTACCCTCAATACAGGTGCAATTGGCGTATTCTACAGTTCCTGCCAACAGGATGACACAGCTTAGGTCAACAATAACATTTATATAATGTTAGGTGTTTTTAGGTTTTAAAAGATGGTAGCTGGTTTATTTTAGTGTGTCCTAGGGTTTGCTTTTACCCCATCTTGTTTAGTGTTGTGCTGAAAAAGGAATTAAGAGAAGAAACTAAAGACAAAAGGTAGTTTTTGGATTTGGCTTTATTCTGGGGCTTGGTCTCGTCGTATATGCCACATAGTAAGAAAATTTCTTCTTGACCAGGAGTTGTTCTTGCTCAATCAAGGCCTAAGTCTAAATGGCTGGAGATATCTTTGGGGTTGGAAGTAGGTCATTTTCCTGTACTGCTGGAGGGTCTTTCTGGTGTGAGGGCTCATGGGAGTTTCTTTTATTTTTATTTATTTTTATTTCTCTTGTTAATGGATTTTCTTTTGAGATTCATCTACCATAAGAAGCTCTATTAACTGCTGCTTTCAGAAAATTGGTTGGCTGGTTGTTATTATTTTATGGCATATCAACCTTTTTGTGTCATTTATGCGTATCAAGTCATTTTGATATTTGGTTTTCTTACACGTATGCTCTGCTTAAATGTCACCCATGTAAATATTGAGCAGGGTTGTTGCTTTGGAAAGTTGGAACCATTTTGATAAGAATATTGCTTTAAATTAAGCCTGACATAAAACTAGGAGAGGGGAACTAAATATTAATTCAATTTTTTTGTGTTTGTCAATGAATTCCATATTGTGTTTTCTCAATAATGGATTATTCTAAAATATTTTCCTCTGCATAGCTTGAAAAAAATTATAACCTATTAACTCTTAACATCCTATGCTGCCTCATTCCACCCGCTGGAAGTCACATTCATTTTTCTAAATCTACCCTAATGTATTGTATTGGCATTTCAGTCTCAGAAGATATAATTAAGTTTTTTGTGCCCTGAAGTTACAGCGTCTTCTGTGCCTGTGAAGTCGATGTTTGAAGGAAATTCTGACCCAGATGTCCATTGAAGGCTGTCCCTGAAGATGTTGATGTTTCTTCTGACCTCTTAGCTTCATGGTGTTTGGCCAGGGTGACTTTCGACTGAACAGTCCCCTATGGCCAGGAATCATTCATTTTCAATCTACCACAAATGCTTAGCCTTTGTTTAAATGTAATATTAAACATATTTAGAAATCTTTGATTTAAGGGAAATAACAGGTAACTTTAAATGAAAAAGGCCATTTTTTGCCATTTATTGATAAATAATATAGGAATTAGGACTCTGGATTTAGAAAATTCCCAACAGGATGTTAAGAGTTAATTTAAATAATTTAATCTCATTTGTTTATGTATTTACCAATGAATAATATGTGACACAAGGACTCATAGTAAAAGGAGGATAGTTAGCTCATACCTTTCCTAAGGGTATTAGCGCGTATTTGAAATGCAAACAGTTTTTCCAGGATTGATAACTCAGGTCACCAATCCATTTTATGTGACATAACCATTGCCTTATGAGCACCTCTAATCTAGTTTAAGGAAAATTTTGAAAGCCAGAATGTTTAACTATAAATAAAAAATGTTTTGCCACTTATCTGACCTTGCAACAATGAACCCAATGATCTTTCATTACATTAGAATACATTTTTCTATTTTGAAAATTTAGTCCTGTCATTTTAGTTCAAAGCTGGAAAAAAACAAATAAACAAAAAAAACAAAACATTTATGATGGAGGGGAAAATAAAAAATAAATAATGACATATATCTATACATATATAAAGGGCAGTTGTGGGTAATTTTCACCTTTGGTTAGTCAAAATTCCTAGCATAAAATTGTGTGTGCTCATTATCTGAAGTGAACTTAATTGTATTAAGAACACATTTTATGATATTTTTGTGTTAAAGCATTGCAGTCGTTAGAAATGCTTTATCCGAAAAAATATTTAAAGAAAACAAAAAATTAAAATATTTTAGCCATTCTATTATTTTAATATCATTTCAAAATAATTGTGACATCACATGTTGTGGTTTTGAAATTTTAAAAAAGAATAATGTCTATGCAATGATTTAAAAATTGAAAAAAAAAATATTTCTTAGAATAATGAATTAAAATTTTTTTTCATAGATGTGTATATAATTTAAAAAATTCGAAATTAAAACAAAAATGACATTTTTTTTGTGGTTTTAACCTAAAATTTAGTTTAGAAATATTTTCAATTTGAAAATCATATTGAAACTATTCAATTGTAGGTATGATTTATTGATAATTAATAAAAATTGGGATTTAGATACTATTTAGCAACTAATTTAACTCAACTTTAAGGAGATAAGATGAAAAAAGACCAGGTCTTTGTTTGATAGTAATTTTGAATTAGAAATTAATGCTGGATTCAACAATCTTTCCTGTGATGTTTATTATGTATATTACACTGTTTGTGGGTTTTAAGGGTACAAAATAAGACAAACGACTGGTAACAATGTATAACAAATGTATTGAAGCAAAAAAGGAGTAGAAATTTTACAGCAAAGAAAGTGGAAGATTTGCATCCTAAGTCCATATAAGTTAGGAGCCTGACTCCATTTGCTTGGGTCTCAACGCACAATTGTTCTATTACTTATAGTAGCCGTCAGCGCATTCATTTATGTCAATGGTTATATCACCTATAACAAACACTTTAGAATTTTAAAAATTAAAGCTATAGATTCCATTTTTCTCTAATATGTAATTAGAGTATAGAATTTGGCGATTATCACATAAAATGCAATCTGGCCTCCTGCCCTAAAACATGCTCAGCGGTGCCGGGCTCAAATCAAGCTGTACTATAAACTCCTAGCTGTTTGGCTTTCTTCCGTGTGACCATTTGTTTGAATTAAATAAATGAAATACAGAACAAATGTTATTTTAAGGGGGAATGTAAAATATTGTACATTTTTGTTGATAAAAAACGTGAGGGTGGCTTACTTTAATGCTTCAAACCACTAAAAAATTATTGTCCAATAACAAACTATCTCACCAAAACCACTAAAAAAATATTTTAAAGGTGGCGGCTTAAAAATATTTACATTAGCTTACTTGTGGACACAGACTTGGAGGGGCGGGTTGATTAAAATATTGCTTTCATATCGGCATGAACTTTTCTGGAAAAATGCTTCCAACAGCAAAAGAAGTTATAGCACAGGTCTATCCTAAGTAAGAGTATATTATAGATATAAGTAGTCAGGCAATTTATTTAAAGAATAAGTCTAATTAATTTTTCACTATATTCAAATTTCAAGAAATGAATTCAGTCATAAGCTGTCATATAGTAATTAAGAAATAATTAAAAGATTTTTCATAATTTCATGAATCAGAGATCTGTTTTTAATTCTGAATGGGTTTAGGGTTAGGGAGGTTATTATTAATATACTTATATATGCTTTTTATGGTAGGCACACTACTATAAGAGAGACAATGATTTCGTAGGCCACATCAAAAGGTAGGCGCACAGACTTATTACATGGTACCAAATTTTATAAATCACTGATCTGCAAAAACAAAATACAGCTTATTTTCCAACAAAGGCTTCATCAATGATCACTCTGAGGTCGGCATAGTTTTTCATTATTTTTAACGCCCAGGCACTCCAGAAAATTCATTAGATTTTGTTAGTTTTCTTCCTGTCACATTATGGTGTTTGAAGTGAGTCAGTGTACTGTTTGGTTTGAACAACAGCAACTAGCTAAGCCAACAGTTACCAAGACAGTTTATTATTATGAAATCAAGAATAGTCCATTCTTGCATTTGGGTGATTCCATTCCCTGAGTCCTGCTGCTGGTTTCTATGATGTTATGACGTCTCTAAATAACTGTATTTTGCAGTAGTATACTAGCAGCAAGATAGATTCGTATTCATTTACGACATTGTTGCCTTGTCTTACCCAATTCGACAGTAATTGGAACTAGTATGATTATTCTACATTACAACAGCATTTAAAAAGCATCTTTGTGATTCCATGTGTTTATAATACCAACATTCTGGTATAACAATGAGGAGTAGGGATTCCTCAAATGATAGAGAAAGAGAGAGACAAATACAGATTAGAGAGAAGGATGAATCTTATTTGATTTCTTGTTAACTTCATTATCTTTTTCTCTGTTCTTCATTCTTTACCTGTTATATCATAATAACAGACTTTGTTGTGTCTTGATCAAGTTATTAGCCATGATATGCATCATTTTGGCGCAAGATGAGATAAACGCAGAAAGAAAGACTCATCAGTCTAAACTCTCTGACAGCCGGGTTGAAATTCTAAATTCTAAAAACTATTATAGTGCTTAGCCATCTATTTATATAAGATAATGGATGCAGTGTAATCGGTGTTTGGTACTGCTCCTATAGATCACAGTTTTGAGGACAATAGAAAGAGAAGAGGAGACATTAATAATTTGCTATTACACTCCTGAGATGTTGAAGCAAAAGAATGGAGGATTGATAAGCAACTGGATCTAGCTTTTAGCCATCTGCCATTTGTTCATTTGAATAACTATCTTCCCCATGTTTCTGTAACTAGGCTCAGTTGGGGTCTCAAATGCCAATCATAACCAATGTTTATGGAAATCTACCCGCCTATTGCTTTTATTTCTAAAATGAACCTATTTTAAACTATACTACAGGGTCTGCCAACAATTTATGAATTCCCATGAATTGTAAAAACACTATTTTCAACAACACGTGGGCATCCTACAAATTTAGAAAACGGAGTAGCTCACACGACTTTTGTAAACATTTTTTCTCAATGCTCAGAGTTGCTGAAGGGCAATGGAAAAAAAACTGCCTGCAATCTTTTAGCTGGAAATACTGCATCTTTCAAACTCTATCTCTCTGTAATTCGATAACACTATACCTGATATTCGCCTCCCATCACACTATGCAAAAATGATTATATAATGACTGTATGTTATTCATCTTCCTTGACATTAGTACATTATTCTATGTACTATACACTAAGCTTTTGATTAGTTTGTGGTACACCGAAAACTGTTAACAGCAATTATTTCATTATTATTCTAGCAAAAAAAAAAAAAAAAAATTGAATGTGTGGCCCACCTGGTACACATATTTCAGTTTTAATATAATTAGATATTTGATATTTGAATTTAAAGAGTTATGAAATTAAATATGAACATAAAAAAGATTCTCGTTATTTTTACTTTTATTCTAGATTTGAATTCAAAGAGAACCAAAGCCTGTTTGTCTACTACAAAGCATGTGTTATCAGTACTCCTCCAACTACAGTAGTGAAGCCTGGATATCACGTATTCATGCCAGAGGGAAACTGGAAAATTTCCAGACTCAGGATACCTCAACCGCAATCTCTTATGCATACATGGCCAGGACAAAGTGCCCAAAAACAGAAGTGCTGGAATGAAACAAAACATAAACGCATTGCTCTGCCATCATCTCCAAAGGGTGCTGCATGGCTTGGCCACATCAAGAGGATGGACAAAGGCCGCACCCCAAAGAGCCTACTGTAATGGCGAATTAGCGGAGGGCAACAGACAATAAGGAGACGAACGCCTGCATTTAAAGATGTCTGTAGAGAAACATGAAGACATGCACATACACCAAACAGTGTGGGAGTGCATGTGCGCAGAAGACAATGGACCTGGCGACTCCTCGTCAGCAAGGGAAGAAAAGGAGTGAAAAGAGAAGAAAGAAGCTGCACCCGGGAAAGAGAACAAAAGGACAGGAGAGACAACAGTCAACTCCAGCAAGCATCCTGTTTGTTTGCAAGGTCACTGCTCCAGAGACTGTTATTCAAAAAATTGGTTTGAAAAAAAATGGACACTATGCCATGATCTTTAGTAATAGAGGATGCTACCATTGATTTCAATATACAATTAAAATATGGGATTGCTTTTAAATAATGAAAGAATTAATTGTTTTGAGATATAAAACAATAATACTAGATAATCATCAAGCATCAGTATTATTTATTAAACACGGTTCCTTATTAAAAGCAGTTGTGCAATTATTCACACATATACTATGGTAACATTTCTTTATTAATGATATATAACACACATTGCAGGATATTAATTACTCTATGGTTTTTGAGGATACTAGTGACTCAATAGAGACTGTTAATAAATAAGATGCTAATTAAGTTAAATAATGATTATTCTCATACCCATTAAGAATATATATGTATAATAGATAAGGGAATGGTAACATTGATAGGTGATGTAGTTTCGGTTTACAGACACAATCTGTTATGAAAGATATTGATATTTAAAGAGAGTTGTGTTTTTATGTTTTCCCATAATACACTAGACAGCCCTGTTCGACTGGGGCGTTAGATAGCACTGACTGCACCCTCCGGAAACTCGCCGATGAGGCACTGTTGCAAATACTTCACTTTGGCCTTTTTTGGACTAACGGGGGGTGTCATGAGAGGCCCCCTCCGATCAATCGAGCTGGTCACATGCGCTAGCATGCTATATGATTGCCCCTAACCTGATTGTCCCTTATGGCAAGCCCCGCCTCTTTATTCATAATGGGTGCCTAGAGGTGGTGGCTGAGGGTTACGTGTTTCTGGTGAATGACTTGAACTCTATCTGATGGTGGAGGGTTTCCAGTTCCTGGAGGTTTTGGGGAATTGCGTAGCACCCCTTCATCACATTGCCTCCTGAGTCCACTCTGAACCCGGATGGTAGTACCTGTTAGGGTCCCATCTATGGGTTAAATAGAAAAATGTATTTTTATAAAAAAATTGAGTATCCATTAAAGAATGACTTTATTTCGAACTTAAATCGGCATTAAATGACCCACGTGAAGTTGATATGACCGTAAACCAAAACCAAAACCATTCATTCACTAGAGTGATTAGAATGATCATCCCTAAAATACCAATTGTCAGTAACAATGCCATAAAACACATAATGGCCATAAAATCAAGAAAAATTCGCTATGAATAAAATATTTTCGCATCTTATTATATATGGAGATTCGCTTACTGGTTTTTTTCTGTAACAACAAACTACGTCACTGCTTATTGTTCACTCATACCGCGAATCATCAATAACATAGAATAAAATACAACTCAAATTTGAGCTAGCACATTGAGACAGTCCCATTGGTTTTTTAAATAAAGTTTTTAATAGATTACATCCCCAGTATCATTTATTATTTACTAATATATTTTGTTTTATTTTCAATAGATATATCAAAGTTAATAGAACTTAGTTTTGATTTCAAATTGTTTTATTTTTTTACTCCTTTAATAAATTTGATTTCATGATTTATGGTTCAAACTCTCCGACATTTAATTTTTAACTTTCACCTCCTCAAGCAATATCTTTTGAAAAAATTATTTTTACATCGCCCAGAGTGTGTTTTTTTATTTTGCTAGTAATATTAATATAAGAATAATTTCTAAAGACAAAATTACTGATAGATTTTGGTAGGTATTTACCCAGCCCATTCACCACGGGTAGGATGTGACACAAAGTTTTCAGCAGTAATGGATCTGTGATACTAGCTTTGCTAATCATAAGACTACGATGGGACGTCTTACGGATAGATTTTAACATGTCACAAAAATTAATATATTTGTGACTGGATTAGTTTTAAAAATTGTAAAAGAAATCTGTACGAAAATAAATCAAATCTAAGGGAGACAATCTGACAAGGGAGATAATCGCAAATTATTTTTGAAGAGTTGTCTCTCTTAGTTTACTCTTCCACTGCGCACACGCAATTGGTCTCTGCAGAAAATTATATATAAGATTTCTTTTTATATGTTTAAAAATAAAACAATAATATTAGAAATCAATAACACCAAGTAATTATTTATTAAACCAGGTTTTGTTAAAATCAGAAGACCAATTATCCACACCATATACTATGTAAACCTTTATTTTTCTTAGTGTCATATCATACATATTCTAGGACTTTAATAATATGGCCTGTTTTGAGACAAATCTAACATAGCTAGACTTTAATGGAAACATTGTAAATAGGTAATTTTCACCTTTAGTTGGCTAAATTCTTAGCATAAAATTGAGCGTGCGCATTATCTGAAATGAACTTAATTGTTATTAAGAACACATTTTGTTATATTTTTGTGTTAAAGCATGCAGTTGTATTGTTTTCGAAAAAAGTTTCTAAGATTTGTTTATTTTGCACGGAGACTTTCAAAATAGCTACCAGCTTGTTTCAAAGTAAAAGTCAAAGGAGGTTACTCTAATTGCCTTATTTGCTAGGAATTTTGACAACTAAAGGTGAAAATTACCTGTTAATAAATGAAATGCTAATTGATATTAAATGATAATTATTTAATAATCATTGAAAATATAACCTAAATAAGGGAATTTTGACATTTGTGGTTACATAGTTTCAGTTACAGACACACACATAATCTCCTTTATAATAAGATTTTATCAAAATCCTTATAGATAAGGCATAAGACATAAAATGTTTTTGTAGTAATTTAACTCTTAATGTCCTATACCACCCCATTCCACCCAGCTGGACGTCATTTTTTCCCTAATCCACTCCAAATGATAGCCTTTGTTTAAATGTAATATTAAAACATTTAGAAGCCTTTGATTTAAGGGAAATAACAGGTAACTTTAAATGAAAAGGCCATGTTTTTGCCATTTTTTGATAAATTCTTATAGGAATGGGGCTCTGGACTTAGAAAATTCTCAACAGGATGTTAAGAGTTTTAAATACAATAATTCTAAAGGGTTGTGTGAAAATACTTATAGTTTTTGTTATTCTAGATTTCAATGCATATTTTAAATAAACTATAATTTAACTATGTTTATGTAATATACAATTCAGAGAGATCAGATTTCCATATGCCTTATCAGTACTACTGTATGGCTGTACCTCTTGGACTTTAACGAAACGCTTGAAAAAAAAAAGAAGCTAGATGGAAACTATGAAAAGATGTGTGCTGTCCTGAACAAATCCTGAAAGCCGCACTCCATAAAAAAAGTATGGCCATTTATCTCAAACTTTCCAAATAAGATGAACAGCTTCCATAAAACAAGAGTGCAGATAATTTTTGAATCTCCCTTGTATAACTTTGACAGAGAACATGAGTCGAGTGGTGGAAGTGGGGACTTACCGTATTCTCGAAGGAAGCGGGTTTGGCTTAGTTTGGGTGTAGGACTTTGATCTAAGACTGAACCCGCATCCTTCTGAATATGAAAAGCAATACTTGAGTATAATGCTGAAGATTGAGTTGACCCAAGTTCCTGTATGTTAAAATCAGATGCTGTATGACGGCTACAAGCATGTGTATAAATAGACCAGGAGAACAGAGGAAAAAGTGCGTGTTACGTGTTAGAGACAGTATTTCCGTGAGAGGCTTTGAAGAAGAAGAAACACCAAGAAGTAAAAGTCGACTGCGTCAAGACAGCAACTGGAGAAGAAAAAATAAAGAAAAAGATTAGTCTGTCAGGAAGTGTTAGACTTGGTTTTTTGAGCCCCACAACAAAGACTTTGTGTTAATTTAAATTTTATTTTTCCCTCAAGAATAACATATCCAACCGCAGTCCGTTTTGGGGCCCTTCAACAAAGACTTTGTGTTAATTAAATTCTATTTTTCTCTCAACAATAACATCCAACATTAGTCAATCAAAAATGAGCAATTCTTTTCCATGTCAAAACCAAACCCTGTGACTACAGGAATCAAATGCACTGGGCTATACAACTCTACTTCTCTCACCTTACTCACTAAACCTGTCTGACTAACTATAATGTTTTCAAACTTTTTGACAATTTTTTGCAAGTTGAAGTGAGTCAGTGTGCTGTTGGTTTGAACAACAGCAACTAGCTAAGCACAACTGAACCAGTACCAAGACAGTTGGTACTTATTGAAATCAAGAACAGTCCATTCATGTATTTGGGTGTCCATTCTTGCATTTAGGTGATTCCATTCCCTGAGTCCTGATTGGCTGCTAGGTTTCTATGATGTTATTAAGGCTTCATAAATAACCTGGAATTTTGCAGTGCTATCACAGCAAGATAGATTCGTATTCAGTTATGACTACTTGCTGTCTTGTCTTACCAATTCAATGGTAATTGGAATGTGACGGAGAACGAGTAATACCGTACTCATTTAGAAAAAGAGCAAGACATTGTCTTGCCTGCCGGAGTCGAACCCACGCCCTCCGGAATGCAAAGAAATGCGATTCAGGCGCTGGATGGAGGTGTAATTCAGGTGCCCAGATGTTGGGGGACTGTCCATAAATAACAAGTGAGTGGAGCGCTGAGGGGAAGCAATTGGCCAACATGAGACGGCAGTCAGTGACGAAGTGCTTTGTGAATGACCCAACAAAGAAATTGATTTTAATCCAACAAAGAAACAAAACTAAATGGGAGTTGTGATTTTTCAGCTGCTAAAATATTTTGATGACAACGGCTTTTCAGCTGCTGGTCGAAGACGAAGACTACGTTGACCAAAAAAAAGTTTGGCCTGCGAGAAGACAGTGGACTCGCTTCTTTTTGTTCCCCCCTCAGCAGGAACTTGTTGCCTCAAATATCTATTTTACCCCCTCTATTTTTTCCTTCTATATGGAACTAGTATGATTATTCTACAAGAAGGTCTTCAACCACCAAGCAGCAAAATTCCTTTGAAGAATTTATTAATGCCAGAACTCTCAAATTCTATGCTACAGGAATAAACTGACTTGTTTATTATCGGCAACAATACATATATTCTCATGGTTCTTATTTTGATTAGTAAATATTATTGTTAGCTGAGATATGCGGACCATATGACATTTAGGCACTCCTTTTGTGATCTCCATTCATAAGGACATGTTTTTCATTTACACCATAAAAATCCGGTTGTTTGTTAACAGATCATTTTTAGAGTTTTTAAAAAAAATTATAAAACTAATCCCTAACCCTAACCAACAACTGGATTTTGACGGTGTAAATGAAAAACATGTCCTTATGAATCAAGATCGCAAAAGGGGTGCCTAAAGGCCATATGGTCCAGATTTGCTTTAAATTCTATGAATAAAACTGCATTTATTTTTGCACCAATATAATATATATTTAATAACACTATAGGGCACCTCATCTAGTATAATGTATAGCGGGCTAGATTAGCAGACCATTGTTAATGAGTTCGATTCTCACTGGGCACCACATACTTCTGCCTTGTGCCACATCTAAGCTAAGCTTAGTAAATAACTATATTACAAAAACTCGGGCACTCAAGTAGTGTAATGGTTAGCAAGTTAGATTTACAGACCATTGTTAATGAGTTTGATTCTCACTAGGCGCCCCATGCTTCTGGCCTTGTGCCACATCTAAGCTAAACTTAGCAAATAACTATTCAATAACACTATTTCAGAGATGCTGATAGTTATGCGTCATGTGTCCCTGACGCACAAAAATTTAAAAGGAGTAGGTAAAATCGTATCCGTGCATCCAAATGTTTTTCTTTTTTCTTCCCTCAAAATTTCAAGCTAACTGTAAATACATTTCAAAAGTTTCTTAGAAATGAAGTTTTAGTTGTTTCCCCAGATCATAAATAAAAACCTACAATTTATTAAGAAACTTTAGTTGGGACCCATTCAAAGCAAATATGTGCGTCCCAGGACGCACTAAATCAAAAAGCTATAAGCATCACTGCTATTTAGTTAATAAAATATACCTTTCATTCAAACATACAAATTTTTGCAATTGAAATAATTTTTTGTGAAATTCTTTGTAGTTCGTTCTTTTTATAGCTTTGTATTTATTTCTTCCAAAAAACAAAAGGAAAAAAAAACAGGAATCATTTCTGAATTTTTTCATAATACAAAAATGATATTTCAAGGGAAATAACTCTATCAAAAAATAAATGGGTTATCTCCCCTGGACAAGCTCAGTATTCTTTTGTTTCATTTATCTAAAAGAATCTTTTCATTCGACTTGGTCTTAATATATATTCATGCAAAAACAATAAGAAACTAATCAGTGTGTTTATACTACAAAAGCAATCAAAACAAACTACCATAATCCTTCATGTATAAAAATAAATAAAAACAAACTAAAACAAAAACAACACATCTTGTATATAATACACTGACTTTTTATAGCAGGTAAATTTAGTATTTATTCAACTTTTTATTCGATTTGTATAGACTAAAAAAATATACAATTTTTAAAATAAAACATTCCTACAATATTTAGAACAAACACATGGACATGTTCATACAAATATGCAGTGATAGAGCAGTTATTACAACTTAAAATATTTGAACCCAAATACATTTTTGAACTTGTGCTGTGATCAGACAATTCTATTGCAGACACTAAAATAAATATCAATACTGTTATTCTGTTGAATTAAAATTATTTATAATCTCATAAAAAAAACAAAAACATGAAAGATTTTTTTAATATTCAAATTTATTTTTTAGAGAAAATCTTAAATTTATGTACATTTCAAATTTTTGAATTCATATTTTCTTTGACAACATTGTATATTGTTAGATTGTTCATCTACCACTGCCATCTGTAATAAGTAAGTAAAGTCGACGGGGCGGCCTAAAGTCAGTATCAGCCAGTCAGCGAGGGAGTCTATCCCCTTTTCAATAGCGCTAGACCAAGGAGATTGTTTTTTAGCATCTGAGGTGGAGCGCCACACCTACCACCAGCTCCTTACTTTACCGCACAGATCCCTGTGCTACTCATACGCTGAGTTGGCGAGGACCGGTATTGAACTAGGAACCTTGTGGTTTCTAGTCGAACGCTCTACCGACTGAGCTAACCCGGCCCGTGAAATGGTTGACAAGCTAGTATTGTATTGCTGATTCTTTACTACTGAATAGAAATGTATTCATTTAATTTTCCCAGGTCCTCTCTGATCCAGTATGGTAGTAATTGTTAGGGTCCCATCTATGGGTTAAATAGGTTTAAAAAAAATGAGTTAAAAAAAATATTGGAATGTTCGACAAGAATGAATAAAACAAAAATGTCTTCAGCATAAAATGATCCAACAAGGGTTGACATGCTGTAAATTCCAACCAACCAACCAAACCAAAGTATGTGCTCAAGAGAAGTAGCAGTGAATAGTCATAAAAAAATGTTATTCTAAACATAAATCTTTGGCAAATACTCTAATAGAATTTTATCTTAAGTGGAGTACTTCTTTTATTTTATGAATCATTTAATATTCATTGATATTTGCTCAAATAAGTTAAATGGAAGAGAAATAAAAATTTAACGACCGTTTAGCTCAGTAGGTAGAGCATCCGCCTAGGAACCACAATTATTAGTAAATAAAGGTTAAAAAAAAAATGCCAAGGGAGGTAACTATGATTTTTTTTAAGAAGATTATCTCCCTTACATTAGAAATTTCGATTTCGTCTTATACGATGAATTTTCTGTTCCAAAATTGATTTTAACTTCCAGCATTGTATTTAATAATTAGATTACTTTTGATTATTGAAAGATTACCATGTTTATTACTATTGAGTTGATACTATTTTGAATCACTACTTTGAAATTACTTATCAATACAGAATTATTAAAAACTATTAGGGATAACTGATGTTGCCCAGGAGAAATAATTTCATCTTGAGTTTCATTACAATGTTGAAATTCAATAACATATTGATTCATTCATATTGATAATCAATCTGATGCCATTATGAAGACCTGGGAATCTAGACTTTTCAACTGGGGAGTTCCCTTTTTCAGAAGTTGAATAAATATTTTATTTTTTGTGGGAGAATAAAAATATTTCTCACCAACAAACACTGACCAAAGCAAATGACAGCAAGAATCCCAACTTTACAACGTCCATTCCAAAGACAAAATAATAAGAAACAAAACACAAACCAATGAAGTTAGTCAACAATCGACAGTTAAATACAACAACGAGTAGTATAATACAAAAGCATCCCATTGTAAACAAAATAGAGACTAGTCAGTTATTTCATATAATTCTAACATAAACAAAGGGGAACCACTCTTGACTGATAAATTATTTATTTATTTTCCCATTAAACTAACTCTAAACCCTAACCCTAACCCTAACCCCGTCTTCTTTTTGTCCGAGTAGATCAATAAATAAATAAATAATTTATCAGTCAAGTGGTCCCCCTTTGTTATATGTTAGACTTATAGGAAATAACCAACTAGTCCTTTAACATTTTCCCCATCTCAATTTTACCGATAACATTTTGTTTTTGTAAATCATATAATACTAGGAGTGGCTACCCAGCATTGACTGGGGGACCCCCCCCCAAAAAAAAAAAAACCAAAAAAAACTGGTGTATCGATTTGTTTACTAGTGAAGTTTACAAATACTGGACATTTGTAAATAGAATTTCAATGCTATTTCTATGTATATTTCAATTTTTAAATATCTTTGAATATAAATTAAATCTTAATCATTTTTGCACAAAACCTGTGATATTTAACCTGTATATATATATATATATATATATATATTTACTTTGACGTTACTGTTTTTATTTTCATAGTTTCATCTGGACATCCATACACACCAACTGCCCTATATATATATATATATATATATATAGATAGATTATAAATGGATGTTTTGCCCTGCATCTTACACAATATGTAAACAAATCTTTTAAAGCTTATAAATTTTTTTTGGACATAAAGAAAATAATTTTAATGTTAAAAACAAAAAAAGCAAAACTTTTTTCTTCTAAATAAAACCAAATTTTTTCTAGTAGAATTAGAAATGTTTAAGGTTATTCTGGGGAGTTTAATTTAGGGGTAAAAAATTGGTTATATCTATATCAAAAAAGAAAAAAAAAAAAGAAGAAAAATAATTTAAATATAAAATATAATTAACAAGTGTAATGCCTAAAAGTTGTCTCCCTTACATTGAGTAAGAAGCCCCAAAACTTTGCTAAAAAAAGAAATTGAAAAAAAAAATGAGTGAAATTTATTACTAATTAGCCCTGTGCCTATTCTAGTAGTGACCATCCCAAGCAGATTTAACAAGTTTGAATTCAGAGTTTTCCTTCTCCTAGACTGGTTGCCTAACCAAAGTTAAAGAGCCCAGTCTTCCCTACTATTTACCCATAGCTGGAGGGAGAGTAGTTGGATTCATACCTTTCTCAAGGGTATTAGTGCTATGTGAACTGTAGCATCGTCCAGGATTTGAATCCAGGTCAACAAGTCCATTTCCTACAAGTCTAACCATTAGACCATGTGCCTTAATTTTTCAATTATTTTTAAATCCATTTTTGAATTATTATAAAAAATGTGTGGTTATTTCCTATAAGTCTAACATGATCAAAGGGGAACAACTCTTGACTGATAAATTATATATTTATTTTCCCATTAAACTAAGCCTAACCCTAAACCTGCATTCTTTTTTCCTAGTACATCAATAAATAGATAATTTATCAGTCAAGAGTCGTTCCCATTTGATCATGTTAGACTTATAGGAATTAACCAAATGTTTAATCTAAAAAAAAAATTGCTATTGAATTTAATTATTTTAATTTGATTTTTTTTCAACAGATTTCCTTTAAATGGATTATTCTTTGGCCAATGGAGTACAAATACCACAGATGATATTCTTGATAATATCTTGGATTTTACCTTACCTGAAACAATTTAAAAAAACCCAATAACAACTTACCTTTAAAGATCATGGTTCCTAAACCAAATCACTGGATTATACCTTTGGAATTTTACCAATTCTCTTAGAAGTGGATATTACAATAAATTTGGATTTTACCTTTGCTGGCATCTCTGTTATTGCTTGGACTTCTATGGTGCGTATGCTGTTATTCATTTTCAGAGTTTGTTTTTTTAAATTTATTTTTCTACTTCTATAAAGTGATTGTTATCCTTTCTATTACACTGGGGCTGGGATGACTTGACTGAAGTCTGGATATCCACTGCTTTGCTCCCATTTCAAACTAAAACATTTTTAAGAGTATATATTTTTTAAAAAAAGAAGAGTTATTTCCCCTTAGTGTTTTGAGATGATGTATCGCTGGATTAGACATTAATTGTTTAGACATTGACTTTAACTTTATTTTAATTTAATTTATATTACTGTATTTTTTTCTAAACGTTAAAACATTGTTTTCATATCCTTGGGGTATGCAGTAAACTTTATTGACCTTGCCTCGTAATCTGTTATAACTTTATGATACCTCATCTCATCAACTGTAAATTATGAGTTGTCTCCCTTGGATAAAAACTCATTCGCACGACTGCACACACGCATACACTATACTTATGTTACTAATTGATGACCAAAAAAGGTAAAAAAAAAAAAAAAAAAAAAAAACAGCAAAGAAAAAACAAAAACACACACACACATTAACACATATTGAGTTTGAAATTAAAAAAAAAGAAAGGTTATTTAAAAAAAAAAGTTGATCAACATTTTATATTGGATTTTACCTTAGCTGTGATACACCAGGGATAGATATTATGAAATATCCCTATTGTTGGATGCAGGAATTTTTGGATTTTACCTTGACTTATTTGGATTTATTACTTACATATATTACAGGTAAGAATTTATTTTGTATTTATGTGTTTTCAAAAACTCACTTTGATCTTAAATTAAATATTTAGTTTCAAATATATACTATTTTGGATTGATTCACTATAGCCACATTTTTCAAATATTTCTGGAAGGAATTTAGTAATATTATATTTTCAGAATGAGGATAAAAGAATTATGGACCATATCCAAAATAAATATTCTGTACTCTTTTGGTTTATGTGCCATGTGTATGAAAACACTCACTCACACACACACACTCACACACACACACACACACACACTCACACTCACACACACACACACACTCACACACACACAAATTTATCATTTATTAATATTTATCAACAGCTAGTGACATTTCATCAACTCCAGAAAGTTGCTACCATATCAAATATATAACACCAATCCATTTGATTTTACTGAATCTCAACAATGATGTATATTCTAAAATGATTGCTGGCTCAATATTTTTGGTGGGATTGTACTCCACAATAACTAGCAAAAAACACCCTTCGGCAGTGTAAAAAAATAATTTTTGAAAGATATTACCTGGGTGGGGGAGAGTTTGTACCATAAGTAAAATCATCATATACATTAAAGGAGAAGACCCCCCCCCAAAAAAACAATGGAAACTTAAGTTCTGATAACTTTAAATATATATTAAGATAAAATAAACTATAATATATAAACTATAAATATATAATACTGGGCATGTATTTATCAAAACTTGTTTAAACAACAATGAGGATTGTCTAAGGTTTCATGTTCTATGTTATGACGATTTGGGGTAATGTGATGTAAGCAGTGATGTAATTTTGGTTATAGACAAATAGAGACCTAATCTTTATATAAATAGATTATATGCTAACCCATAAGAAACTGTGATTCACACCCATGCATACATAACTGAATAATATAAAACACATACCTACACAAGAAATCAAAGGGAGAAAAAGTGCAAAATAAGTAGATAATATAAAATATAAATCTACATATAACTAGATTTATATTGTAATAAACAATTTCTCTGAATGTTTGAGATGAGGCTTGATGATTAGTATTATCTGTGTTATTCGGACTATTGTCCCCATCTTCATTGTTATTTGTACAATGTTTCGGCCGATATGCCCTCCGGCCTCCTTCAGGTATTTCTTGTCGGACTTGGGAACCTTCTTTTCGAACTCTGGAGCTTTCTTGTCGTAATCGGGAGCCATCACAGATCTTTGAACCTAACCCTTTATTTATTCCACGGGGTATCCTGTTCTCATTCCCACTAACCATAGCTGGGGTAGGAGTTGTGTTAATTAATTATTTTTCTATGTTACTGCTCTACTCAGCATTAAACTCGGAATCCAGAGATAACTGTCACTTAGAACTGTCTTGGCCTAGTGGATAAGGTAGTTAGGTTATGTTCCAATTGTAATAAACAATATAACAAAATATTCAGAAGGTGTGTTTTTAATATATGATAACATGCCAATACTGTATTTTTTGTTTTTTTGTAAACCATCTTCAGATGGTTAAAATGCTTTATCTGAAAAATATTTTCAAATGAAACAAAAACTTATTCTTAGTGTTCTATTATTGTTAATTGTATTCCATTATATAGTGACAGCACATGTGTTTGAAATTTTTAAAAAAGAATAATGCTATAGATTTAAAAATTTAAAAAAAACATTTCTAAGAATTATGAATGTAAAATATTTTTCATAGGTGTGTATATAAAAAAACAAAAAATTAAATTAAACAAAATGACATTTTTTTGTGGTTTGTAACCTAAAATTTAGTTTAGAAAATATTCTAATTCGAAATCTATTTGAAACTATTCAATGTAGGTATGATTTATTGACCTCTTAGAATTATTGTAAATTTTACACAATGTTTTGTCCATCACAAATGTTTATAAGAGTTTTCCAAACTGTGTGCTAACAACACTTAATTTGTCACTCATAATCTCTAGGGAAATTGTAAAAGTAAAGGAAATCCAATTCATTTAAATAATATATATATTTAATCATTTTTATTGGAAATCAATTTAGGTAAGACATGAACATTCTGCTAAAAGTACTTTTAATTTCTACTGTTATTATTCATCTGAATTTCATGGATACTTCCCAATTATCCAAAGAAAATTATTTGACTGGATCAGAAATCCATTCATTTCAGCAGCAACAAATGATTTTTTGATAATTGATAAGAAATAAATGGAATTGATTATATATATATATATATATATATATATATACACCACATTACCATTAAATCCACCCAGCAAATAATTATACAATCTTATTTACTTTGGGATTTTTTCACTAAAATCGATTAAAAAAACTGCTCAATATAAAGAGTTAAATAGACGATTAAAATCAAATGGTTTAAAATACGGATTGTTTAAAATATACCGACTTGAGTTTTTCACAATAGCACAAATCTTTGGGGTATTTTTTTCCTTCCATCATTATGGATTTTATAGTTGGGTTGTACCAATTTTCAATATATATATATATATATATATATATATATATATATATATATAAATACTAAGATCTTTGTATATAAAGCTGTATGCCTATCCATACTCTTATATAGAAGTGAGTCATGGGTGTTATATCACAGACACCTGAAAAAACTGGAGGCATTCACATCAACCACCTCGAATGCATACTGGGTGTAAAGTGGTGGCACAAAATCCCCCACTTAGAAATTAGAAGCAGAGCATGCATTAACCCAATTGAGACCATCCTATCGCAATGCCAACTGCAATGGTTGGGTCACACCATCTGCATGCCTGCAGACAGATGAAGAATAATCAAAGTTCCAATTACCGTCGAATTGGGAAGACATGGCAACAAACGGTTGTAACCCAATACAAACCCGAGTAGTTGCAAAGTTGACTGCAGAATGACAGGGTATTTATAAAACTCCACAATATCATTCAAATCAAGTAGCCAATCAGAACTCAAGGAATGGAATCACCCAAATTCATGAATAGATCATTCTTGATTTCTATATATACCAACTGTCTTGGACACTGCTTCAGTTGTACTTAGTAGCTGCTGTTATTCAAACCAACAGTAGACTAACTGACTTCAATAACAGACTCCCCATAAAATACTTTACAGTGAACTCACAGATGGAACGCGGAGGACAGGAGTCCCCCAAAAGCGGTTAAAGACCATATTAAGACAATACTGAAGAAATGTATGATCAAACATTCAAGCGTTAACAAGTAGTCGTAACTGCAGCTACAGAATGACAGCTCCACAACAACATGTCAGAACTCAAGGAATGGAATCACCCAAATGCATGAATGGATCATTCTTGATTTCCATAAATACCAACTGTCTTGGACACTGCTTCAGTTGTGCTTAGCCAGTTGCTGTTGTTCAAACCAACAGTATATTGACTGACTTTTAAAGACCCAGACTGAGTCATTTATATAAGTTAATCCATTAGGTTGTTACTAAATACATACTCTTACATTTCCTTATATTGTTATCTGGTGGAGGTGCGTGGAAAGAAAATGGACTCGTCAACAGTTCAATGGACGAAATTTCACATCTAATACCCTTGGGAAGGTATAATCCATTCTCAAATCTGGGCAAGGTAACCAGTCTAGGAGAAGGAAACTCTGAATTCAAACCTGTTAAACTCCGCTTCAGAAATTGACCTTGTGTCACATCCTGCTCGTGTGGAAAATATTTATATATTGTTATCTGGTTCACACACAGTCATGAAAATTGATATAATTTCTGAAGAATTAAATATTTTCTTGGATCAAATACATGAAGAAGAAGAAGTTGAAAAACTGAAGGAGAATGAAAAATAGAAACAGAATTTTTAAAAAAGAATGCAGAAATAGAAAAAAGAAAGAATAAAAATAATAGAATCATACTATAAAAAAAAAGACACAAATTATAGAATAATCATATTAGTTCGAATTACATCTGGTTAGTTGTAACTGAATACGTCCTTGCTGCAATACTACTGCTGAGTGCCAGTGTATTTATGAAGTCAATCAGGACTCATGGAATGGAATCACCCAAATGCAAGAATGGACTATTCTTGATTTTGTTGTTCAAACCAACTGTACACTAACTCACTTCAACATCAATTTTTAAAGTTAACCTGAAATAGGAAAGAATGAAAATAATAGAAACCATCTCTATACATATATAAAGGGCAGTTGTGTATATGTGATGTCCAGAGGAATTAAGTAAATATTATATATATACATTCACTATCACCAGGCTTTTTTTGAGCAAAATAATGAGTTTTATTTGTATTTATTTATTAAAATTTGTATAGTAACAGAAGGTAATGAAATATGATGTTGATCGATTGAATTACTCGTCTCACTAAAATTTCTTAAGATATTGTTATATATTTACGCATCCAGTGAGGATCTAACTTGTGATAAGTAAAATGGCTCTGCGAGACTAACTTTAAAAAAATTCCCCTCTAGCCAGGTGACGTCGGTAGCCACTTCTAGTACTATAAAAATAAGACCAGAACAAATACAAATGAAAAAAATATAAAAGTTGAAAAAATGGAGAATGAGAAAAATAGAGGATAGACAATTTTTAAAAAGAATGAAAGTAGGATAACCTGAAGAAATGTTATCTATGTATATATAAAAGAAAGATTATGTATGTCTGTATGTTTGTTTGTACAATGGTCAAGCACACCTCCTTTTATAAAGGAAAATTGGTAGAGACCAGCAAAGACCAAATTTCAATCAAATCCACAACCTATTTTTGTCCGAAAGGAGATTAAAAAAAACTTTTTACCCTTAATTTTTCATAAGTAAAGTTAAGTAAAAAATATAATAAGGTATAAATTAATGATATATTTAAAAAAAAAATTATCAAAAAAGGATAAAACATAATAAAAAAACAAAAACAAATAAGATAAAATACAAACAAGAATATTGATAAATAAAACAAAATAATAAAGTATAAAATATAATAAAAAGCATATAAAAGAAAAAACATACTATCAAGAATAATAATAAAATAAACAACTTAAAAACAATAATATATAAAGAATATAAGATAAAACAAATATATAGAAAAATAATTTTTAATAATCTCTATATCTATTATATGAAATGGCAATTTCTGTCTATGTATAACCAGTTAGAGCCTACACCAGTGATCCGATCATAATGAAACTTTACACATGTTAAGCTGATATTCAGAAACAGGACTAATTGGATTCCAGTAGAAATCAATAATGGTTCCCCTGGGGATATCTTTACAATGGGGAAAAAAGAGAAGGTGTTTCAGTTTGAGAGGGAACTTCCACAATTGTTCTGTTTTTGTTCTTGAGCACTAAAGAAGTTAGTTTGCTATTCTTATACATAAGTTTGATGCTTTTCGAGCTTAAACTTTCCCGGCTTATTCACTGTGAATAAAGAAAGATGGGTGGAAGAAGGATTTTTTGTAATATATACATTTACCAACCCCTCCGCACGAGCAGCATGCGACACAAGGTCAATTTCTTAAGCGGAGTTTAACAGGTTTGAATTCACAATTTTCCATCTCCTGGACAGGTTGTCTTACCAAGGTTGAAGAGCTCAGTCTGCCCTACTATTTACCCATAACTGGAGGGAGTATAGTTGAATTCATGCCTTTCCCAAGTGTATTAGTGCTATGTGAAATGCAAACAGTTTCATCTAGGATTTGAACTCGGGTCTATGTGTCCATTTCCTATGACTCTAATCATTATGCTATGCATCTCCAATTTTTGTAATATAAGGTGTGCTGAAGTCCACCACTTAAACTTCTAGACTCTGTGTGAGTACGTAGATTAAAGCCAGCCAATCAACAGCTTGATTATACATGGTTAGTTAACTATTTAATTACCGATCTTGAAAGCTGTTTATTTGCATGTATTTCGAGATGAACGGACGGATCTGCAACCAAAGACTCTGCTCAACCAAAGGATTCTATCCAACATTAAAGGAACACTGAGGAACAACCAAAGGATTTTACCTAACATTAATAAACACCAAGATCTCCACTGTAAAGTGCTCTCTCAATAGCAGCCTAAAAATGGCCACAAAAATTTTAATACTTATGACTTCAACAGCTATTGATAGTTCCATACAAAAAAATTTATCTGTCATAAATACACTTGGCAAAGGTTGCTATTGAAAATCCAGTATTGATACCCAGTTAGCTAGCTTTTTTAGGTGCATTCTGGGAACTGCGAATAACCCCACTTTTCCCAGTTATTACTGGGTATTACAGCTAGTATGAATATAGATAAGATTTTTATTGTTACCTTATAAAATTCCAAGCAATGCCAGGTAACTGAAGAATAATTAAATGTCATTCAAATCAAGCAGTCAAGCAGAACTCAAGGAATGGAATGATCCAAATCACCCAAATTCATGAATGGGTCATTCTTGATTTCTATATATACCAACTGTCTTGGACACTGCTTAAGTTGTACTTAGATGCTGTTATTCAAACCAACAGTAGACTTACTGACTTCAATAGTAACTTTGTTAGTTCACGATAAATGCTCTGCTGAAAAAGAGACACCTTTAAGGAAAGAATATATTAGATAAGGGAAAAGTAATTTTGTCAAAAATCCAGGAACTAGTTCTGCAAAGTTATTTCATAATAATGAAATTTATTGTGTACAGTGCTCAGGTGCACCACAACTCATCAAAGTCTCATGTCTAGTACGCAGAATAATGTATTACTGTCAGGAACATGAACGGTGTACAGTAATAATATACATGTATGTGTGCACGTGTGTGGATATGCATGTGGAGAAGGGTATCAAGTATAGTGTTGGTGGACTACAGGAAGCATGGAGGATTTGAAAGATGCAGCGTTTCGGCAGCCTACAACGGATGCAGGCAGCTTATTCCATGCCTCGGCAATTCTGAGCATGAAAAATGTTTCCGAAAGTCATGTGAGCAATGCTGTTTTCTGACTTTGTAGGCATGCCCACGTGTGTTAGGCACATGGAGATCAAAAAGGTGCTCAAGGTTGCTGTTAATAACTGTTTGAATCCAACCACCAATTAGAAATAAGATGAATTTGAATCAATCTAAAATCTGCAGGTTAAAAATGGTTAGACAAGTTATTGGTCTATAATTGCTAGGGACGTTTCCTTTTTGTGGGTCTTTCTGGATTAGTGTAGTTATCCCTTTTGTCATCCATTTGGGTACTTCCATTTCTTGTAGGCATCTGTTCAGTTGCTGGGCCATTCTTTTGTGGATAGACGTAAATTTTTTGAACCAGAATCCATGTATGCCATCAATGGCCTGGTGTTTTCCAATTTGCTACTTTCTTGAGTACGGATTTAAGCGTAATTACATGAACACTGGCTAAAATACTATGTCTTTTCAGTTATTTCTGATCAATTTTCACCATTTTTACTTCCTTAAAGTATTTCTTTGTTCCACATGTATATGTATGTTAAACTTACCATCTACCTCATCACATCAAACCCTAGCACCTATATATATTTACCAGCCCCTCTGCACGAACAAGATGTGATAAAAGGTCAATTTCTTAAGCGGAGTTTAACAGGTTTGAATTCAGAGTTTTCCTTCTCCTAGACTAGTCACGTAGCCATGGTTAAAGACCCCAGTCTGCCCTGCTATTTTCCCATAGCTGGAGGGAGAATTGGATTCATATCTTTCCCAAGGGTATTAGCGCTATGTGAAATGCAAACAGCTTTGTCCAGGAATTGAACTCAGGTTGACGAGTCCATTTCCTACGACTCTAACCATTAGACCACGTATCTCCCAACACTTATATGATTGTCTCGACCCTATTGCCCTTATGGCAAGCCCCAACCCTTTTTATTATATGGGTACTAGAAGTCATTGGCTGAGGGTCTTTATGTCCTGGGAATGACATTAAATTCTATCTGATGGTGAGGTTCCAATTTTGGAGCTTTGGGGAATGTGGAACACCCCTTCATCCCCATTGCTCCCTAGTCCACTCTGACCTGGAGTGGTAGTACCTGTTAGGGTCCCATCTATGGGTTAAATAGACAAATGTATTTATAAAAAAAAAATTGTGTATCCATTAAGAATGACTTTATTTCAAAACTTTATCGGCATTAAATGACCCACTGAGGTTGATATGCCGTAAACCAAAACAGACCATCTATCTCGATCTACATCTATGAGGGGTAGTTAAATAACTTCTTCATAAAAGATTGAGCTTTGTAATATCACTTTTAATATTACTTCCCAAATAATCATAAAATTATCATAGGGTTTATATTTTGTTCATTTATCTTTACCTCAATTTGAATTGTGCAGCAGGCAGTACATGAGTTGCCTCCCTTGCATTACGCTCCTAAAGGTTTTTAGATCATAGTAATGAAATGAAAGATTTTTCTTTTTTTTTCTTTTTTTAATAATTAAACTTTTTAAATTTTAAATATTCGATATCATTTCTTCCTGATTTAAAAAGAAATATAGTTTTATGATTTTTTTTTTTTTTGAATTCGTTAATTTACAATTCACAAATTTAACCTTTAGGACAACAGTGAGATTTCAACCTACCTTAGTTATTGAATTCTGGTTTTGGTTTTTATTGATTTAATTAAAAAAAAAATTTATAAAGACTAGCAAATTTATAAAAAAACGCACTCCGGGCGATGTAAAAATAAATTTTTGAAAGATATTGCTTGAGGAGGTGAAAGTTAAAAATTAAATGTCGGAGAGTTTGTACCATAAATCATGAAATCATCAAATTTATTAAAAAAACAAAAAAACAATTTGAAATCGAAACTTAGTTCTATTAACTTTGAATATCTATTAAAATAAAACAAACTATATATAAATATATGATACTGGGGATGTATCTATTAAAACTTGTTTTAAAAAACAATGAGGACTGTTTAATGTTGCATGCTCACATTTTGAGTGTATTTATTCTATGTTATGACGATTTCGGGTATAGTGACGTAAGCAGTGACGTAGTTTTTGTTACAGACAAAAACCGAAAATTAATCTCCATTATTAATAGATTTTAACTGAATTCTTAAGTCTATTTGCATCTAGATGTAATTTTAACTCGGATATACTAGATACATTTTTCTAAATTTTTATTTCTTAAAATAATGTTATTAAGAAAATGATTTCATTTTTAACTTACTGTTTTAATTAAAAACAACAATAAGTCTAGTTTATAAAATCTGAAGATAATCTTTTGTTTTATTATATCTTTATTTGTTTTTAAATAAATTAAACAATTAAAATGCAACAATGTTTAAAAATTCAAACATTGAAGTTACATTTATTTTGAAGTGACATAAAAGTAAATAAAGTCTGCAGAGTGGCCTATTAGTTGGTATCAGCCAAACAGTGAGGGATTCTATCCACTTTTCACTAGGAAGATTATTTTCCTGAGCTGGAGCGCCACACCTACTGTCAATTCACAGATGCTTTATCACACAGATCAGATTACCAAGCTGTGTTACTCCTGCACTGAGTTCATGAGGACTGGTATTGAACCCAGAACCTTGTGATTCCTTAGTGAATGTTTTACTGATTGAATTAAACCAGACCCTATGACATAATTATCTATTTCCAGAGATGCTGATAGGTACGCATCCTGCACCCCTGACACACAAAAATCTAAAAGGATGCAGAAAAATCATATCCATGCATCTTGGTATTTTTTTTTCTTACCCCACCATTTCCATCTTACTTAGAAACAAATTACACTATATGGGGCACTATATAGTTGTTCATAAATAAAAACTATAATTTGTTAATAAACTTTAGTTGGGACCCATCAAATTTCCTGGGGACTCATTCAAATCAAATCCATGCATCCCAGATGCACTAAAATAAAAAGCTATCAGCCTCATTATATTTTTATGGAAAGTGATGAGTTCATCTTGGAATAAGTAGATTTACATAGTTTCAAATGAAGTTTTTGTAATAAAAATTGTAATTTTGAGGTATGAGAGGCTTTGTTTTTACCTCAATTTGAATAGTGTAGCAGGCAGTACATAAGTTGCCTCCCTTGCATTACTCTCCTTAGGGTTTTTAGATCACAGCAAAGAAATGAAAGAATTTTCTTTTTTTAAGAATTTCTTTAACTTTTTAAATTTTAAATATTGGATATCATTTCTTTCTGATTTTATTTATTTATTTATTTTTTCAGATACGGTTTTATGAATTTTTTGATTCATTCATTTACAATTCACAAATTTAATCTTTAGGACAACAGTGAGATTTCAACCTACCTATTTGTATTTACCTGACAAATTTATACCAGATTTATATACAATAAATTCTCTATTAGACTAAGTAAGAATTTTACTTTCTTACTTCAGTCTTAGATTTCCATAAATTTTCATGTATTGACTTGTGAACTGTAGCTTCGTCCGGGATTTGAACTTGGGTCAATGAGTCCATTTCCTATGACTCTTATCATTACACCATGCACCTCCAACTTTCCTTGACCAATTACTAAACAACGCTATCTGCCCTACTATTTACCCATAGCTAAGGGGAGAACAGAGAATCAGTCTAATCTAGGAATTTGTTGCTGATTCTGTTTCTTACAACTGTTAACATCTACTTTAATTTAGTAATGTGGCTGCCATTTTCCTTGTTACCTATGTTATATTTGCACAATCCTGGCTGGCTAATTGTACATTCAGTGGTACCTTGACTGATGGGAGTGGTAGTACCTATTAGGGTCCCATCTATAGGTTAAATAGAAAAGCATAAGTTTTAAAATGTATTAAAAAAAATGAGTACCCATCAAGAATGAATAAAACAAAAAACGTCTTTGGCATAAAATGACCCAATAAGTGTTGACATGCCGTAAAACCCAACCAATCAACCTTAATGTATGAGTACTTCAACTTAGGAGTTGTCACTCGGTCAGTTTTTTTTACTTTGTGTTGAGAGCTAAAATTTGAGGTACGCACGAGCTTCAGATACACTTATGTTAATAAGTTCACTAAAAACATTTTAAGTTTTCAAATTTATTACACCAAAGAAAAATCTTATGAATAAAAAAGTAAACATTAAAACATTACAGCACATAATTCATTACATTCTCCATGATGCTGATAGCTTTATAATTCAGTGCGTCCTTGGACGCATGGATTTGATTTGAAAGAGTCCCCGGGAAATTTGATGGGTCCCAACTAAAGTTTCTTAATAAATTGTAGAGTTTTTATCTATGAACAATTAAAGAAGTCTAACCCCTACCTTGTACCCCATACAGTGTAATTTGTTTCCAAGAAAATATTGAAATGTATTTACAGTTAGCTGGAAATGGTGGGGGAAGAAAAAAAACCACTGGGATGCATGGATATGATTTTTATGCGTCAGTGAGGCAGGACACATACATTCCTATTTTTCTTATCTAAAAAAAAAATTACAAAAAAATTAAGGTGTTTTTGGGCAGGCTAGAACGGATTAGTAACATTTCAGTTTATTTCAATGGGGAAAATTAATTTGATATACAAGGAAATTGAGTTACAAGTGGAAAGAATTAAACTCTTAAGTCAAGGTACCATTGGGAAGGGTTGGAACGGATTAATGACATTTCAGTTTATTTCAAGGGGGAAAATTGATTTGATATATGAGGAAATTGAGTTACAAGTGGAAAGAATTAAACTCATAATTCAGGGTACCACTGTGAGGGTTGGAACGGATTAATAGCATTTCAGTTTATTTCAATAGAGAAGATTGATTTGATATACGAGGAAATTGAGTTACAAGCTGAACAAATTAAACTCGTAAGTCAAGGTACCATTTGGGGGGCTGGAACGGATTAATGGCATTTCAGTTTATTTCAATGGAGAAAATTGATTTGATATACGAGGAAATTGAATTAATTGAATGAATTAAACTCCTAAGTCAAGGTAGCACTTTATTCATATCTTTTGTTATATTTCTGTTTTCACCTTAAAATAAGAGACTGACTGGTTACTTAAACCATAACTTCAATTTACTATGTTTTGCCACAAACAATTTTTGTCTCTCTCTTTCTCTCTCTCTCTCTCTCTCCTATCACAGTTTTGACCTCGGCTTCCAGAATGAGGTTCTTAAAATAAATGGTGATGTCATCATAGTAGTGAGAATATCCAACATTTAGCCAAATCATTCAAAAATCTGGATGTGTCATTCAAGCAATTTCAGTGAATTTTATTTGTTATTTTAAGATTTTTGATAAATTTTCATAATGTCAGATCATTACAATTTGATTGATGTATGTTTATACATTGTTAGAACTAGCAAAATAAGAAAGCGTCCTCTGGGCGGTATAAAAATTAATTTTTGAAAGATATTGTCAGAGGGTGGGGGAGTTAAAAATTCAATGTCAGACAGTTTGTACCATAAGTAAAATCATCAAATTTATTAAAGGAGTAAAAAAAATAAGACAACTTGAAAATGAAATTTAGTTCTGTCTTCAAATAAAATGTTGCACACTTCTATTAACTATTAATTAGATAATTATGTTGAATATTTTACACAAAACCGTAAGTATTTATTTATTTGTAAACCTTTTAGTTAACTTCTTGTCACTGAAAAAGGGGCAAGTGTAAAAATTAATTTTAAAAATTGATTCCAAATTTTGCAAATAATTTTTTCCATTTAAAGTAATACAATTTTTTAATTAATTTCATAGTTTATATAGTTTATTTATTAAAATGTAAAAGATTCAATTGATTTTGTTGGCATATCAACCCATCTGGGGTTATGTCATGCCTAACGGTTAGGAAGTAATATATGTTGTGTATTTATATTTATACTTTTTAGTAATTGGATAAAGATGAGGATACTGTATATTGTAAGTTACTGACTTGCAAGGGAATTACAAGGAATTAGGGTTAGGGTTGGTCTTTTCCTTTATTTAACACTAGAAGTGGCTATCAGGCATCACCTGGGTAGAGGGTGGGGGTAAAGAAAGTTAGTCTCTCCATTATTACTGAATCATGAATTGGATCTTTGCAGAATGCCCCATTAAAATCCCTATCTAAAAAAGAACTTGCATCAATCTGGCCTGAAAAAGAAGTGCACCAACACTCTAAAAAGAAAATTTAAAAAAGCTAAACTGTAAATACATTTCAATAGTTTCTTAGAAATGAATTGCACAGGATAGGTTACAATACAAGTAAGAGTTAGACAGCTTTAGTTGGGACCCATAAATTTTCCCGGGGACTCATTCAAAGCAAATATGTGCATCCCAGGATAGTGATTGCTCACATCAGGGATGTGAGTGTGTGTGTGTGTACTCAGATACATACAGATATGGAGAAAATCCAAGGCGTTGGGCCAAAATCGGATTACTCTTTTTTTTTCTTTTTTTTTTTTTTTTTTTTTCTTTTTCTTTTTGAATTCATGTATTGAGTACCCCAAGGGTGTAAAGTCCCCCCCCCCACTGCCTTACACCATCCTGTAAAGTTGTTTTGAAATGATTAACACATAGTGTAATGCTGGCTTATTTGATGAATATAAATACAAAATATTAATTACAAATTTGTGGGCCAAGATCATATGCACAAAAAATATTAAGAGTCAGACGTTCATTCAAACTCCAACCCACAGGTTCAGAGGGTGGGGCATATTAAAAGTAGCTAGAATATTTTTTCCTTTTCTTTTTTTTTTTTTTTTTTTTCCTCCTCATATTACCTTTCACTTTTTTGAGTCCACTGAATGTTTTGGGCTTCGAGTTGGTCCGTTACTATTTATACTTTGAAAGAAAAAAACATCATAACACTCCTACAGTGCAAGTTCATTAAGGTCATTTCACAAAAATGTAAAATTTTTATTTTGTCTCATATCCAAGGCAGAATTTATGAAGGAGTAAAGGGAGAAACTCTCACAGCCTCACCCCCCACCTTTACCTAGAAGCGGCTACCCGGTACCACCTGGGTAGAGGGGTGGGTAAAAAAGGTAGTCTCGTAGATCCATTATTGTTGAATCGTGAGTTTGATCCTCACAGGATGCCCCATTAAAATCCCTATGTAAAAAAGACGTTGCATTGAACAGACAATTTGAAAAGAAAAATTAATGTCTCCTATTTAAAATACTAAATGCAAAAAATTCCATGCCATTATTATTTAAATTTTATTTTTCTAATTATCTTTACGGATATAAGTCAAATCTTCATTATTTTGCTCAAATATCAAGCCCTAGTGATATATGTGTATATATATTTACTTTGTTAATAGTTTTATTTCCAAAGTTTCCTCTGGACATACAGATACACAAAACCGCCCTTTATATATGTATAGATAGATAGATGTATAGTTTTAAGTATGGGCTGTTTGATGTCAATATTTAATAAAAGTATTCAAACATTTAAAGACCATAAAAAATCAAGCACAATGGCATAGAAGACAAAACTCTGATTAAACAAACAAAATTGTATTAACAGAATGTATACAAAAAGGCAGCATTGAATACTGGGCGAGGTTCAGCCAAAAGTTCTTTTTTTAAAGTTCAATGTAAAATGTAAGCTGATATTTCACAATTCACAAAGTGAGAAAGAAAGTGTAAAGTTTTTAAGTCACAATAATAATCAGTCAGGCAATAGTTGTACTGATATTTAGTTTGTCTCTGAAAGCGATAATTATTTAAAGAGAGAGAGATAGATAGTTTGTACCTTCTGCATTAAAAGTTCTTAAAACGTGACAAGGATTCTCTTAGGCAGGCAAAATCTTTCTGGTTGAAAATGAAAAAGTTTGGGTTTAAATAGAATTTAGGTAGGCTCCGCGAGGCTCTATTTGATAATTTTTCTTTTTAAGTGGGAACGCCTCTGATTGGTTGAATTTTACGAATTTTATTTTTTAATTCTCTTTTTCTAAAATGCACAATCCCCTGCGCAAAACAATCATTTTTGTCATTTGATCTCTTTCTGTCGAAGTATGAACTTCCGGCTCGCCACAGATGTAATGATTATAAAATTAGTTTGCATTATTGAAAAATAATGGTGATTTGCTGCAAATAATTAATAATTGTATCACTTTGTCATATTATACAAAATAAAAAGTGTAGTAAATATATTTTACCAACCCCTCTGTATGAGCAGGATGTGACACAAGGTCAATTTCTTAAGCAGAGTTTAAAAGGTTTGAAATTTCCTTCTCCAAGACTGATTACCTAGCCATGGTTAAAGAGTCCAGTCTGCCTTGCTATTTACCCATAAATGGAGAGAGAATTGGATTCATACATTTCCCAAGGGTATTAGTGCCATGTGAAATGCAAACAGTTTCGTCCAGGAATTGAACTCAGTTGGACGTCTCTATTTCCCACGACTCTAACCATTACACCAAAATATAAAGGTTATTCTTAGTCAATATAATTGAGAAAAATCAAATCAAACATTGTTTATGAACAACTAAAGCCGTCTAACCCCTACCTTGTACCCCATACAGTTTAATTTGTTTCCAAGAAAGTATTGAAATGTATTTACAGTTAGCTTTAAATGGTGAGGGAAGAAAAAGAAAAAAAAAACATTGGGATTTTCTGCGTCATTTTAGATTTTTCTGCATCAATGATGCAGGATGCATACCTATCAGCATCTCTGAATTGTGAGTTTTCTAAAACGTTGAGTAGTATGGATATTTTTGCTACAGTAGAAATATTACAGTGAAGTATAGAATAGCATAAAAGACAAAAAAGACCACAAAAAAAAAGTCTTAGTAACAGGAGAATAAGCACTCCTGTTGTATGATGTATAAAATGCTTTTGCTGGGAAGATCACTAGAGCAGGATAGAAACTAAAAGAAATTAATATCACACCTCTTTTATGTTGGTTTCATGACTCAATGTTTCATGTATTAAATATACAATCATCTGATGGAACTCGTGAGTAAATGGGTGAAGAAAAGAATTATTAAATAATGAATATTGCCTGCACATTACAAAGAATGACTGTGAAGAGGAATGATAGCTGGTTGAATATCATTTCCTTATATAGAATAAATGTGAGAATAATTTACAACCAAGAAATAACAAGAATATTTTGTTTCTTGAGCAAACTTAACAGAATAGTAATACAACATAAAAATATGTGATAAGAATAATGCCCTTATATGGAAGGGAATGTCTTTAGTATGATGTGTAACTGGTACTAAATATGAATATGTGTCATAATTTTTGTGACCATCCTTTAGGTTTCAAGCAAGAGCGCTTTCCAGCAGAGATTCTTTGTGTGTATGTAGATATGGCCAACAGTATTAACTCTTAACATCCTGTTGAGAATTTCCTAAATCCAGAGTCCCATTCCTATAAGGATTTATCAAAAAATGGCTAAAAATGGCCTTTTCATTTAAAGTTACCTGTTATTGACTGTAAATCAAAGACTGCTAAATATGTTTAATATTAATATTTAAACAAAGGCTATCATTTAGGGTAGATTAGGAAAATGAATGAGACTTCCAGCCGGGTGAAATGAGGCAGTATAGGATGTTAAGAGTTAATAATATAAAACAATTTTATTAATAATTGGTTTAGATAAAAATAGAATAATGGAAAATGTGACATAAATAACAAAGGGAATTGTGACTTAAGTAGTGATATAGTTTTGGTTACAGACAGAATAACACACAATCTCCATTATAATAAGAGATACACACATGAGAGCATGAGACCACACTTGTGTACAGATGTATATGTGCATATTAATCTCTATATATTGGAGGCATGTGGTGTAATGGTTAGTCATAGGAAATGGACTTGTCAACCCGAATTCAAATCCTGGACTATTGAAGTCAATCAGTATACTGTTGGTTTGAACAACAGCAACTGGCTAAGCACAACTGAAGCAGTGCTCAAGACAGTTGGTATTTATGGAAATCAAGAATAGTCCATTCATTTATTTGGGTGATTCCATTCCTTGAGTCCTGATTGGCTGCTTGGTTTCTATGATGTTGTGGAGCTTCATAAATACCCTGGTATTCTGGAATAGAATTGCAGCAAGATAGATTCGTATTCAGTTACGACTTCTTGCTGCCTTGTCTTACCAATTCGACAGTAATTGGAACTAGTATGATTATTCTACACAAATCAAACCATCTATTAATTCATTAACATTTTATCCATCCAATTCATTAAAAACTCTTTTCTTAATGGTAGTGGCTTCCTGAACAAATTTATCTCGGAAAGATTTTTTATAGATTTAAAAAAAAATCTTTGTGCTGTTTGCCTGTTGCTGTAATCTAAAATGCACCCACACTCATTCCATTACTTGAGTCCTGATTGGCTGCTTGGTTTCTATGATGTTGTGGAGCTTCATAAATACCCTAGCATTCTGGAATAGAATAGCAGCAAGATAGATTCATATTCAGTTACAACTACTTATTGTATTGTCTTACCAATTCGACAGTAATTGGAACTTAGTATGATTATTCTACACTGGACGAAAATGCTTGCATTTCACATAGTGCTAATACCCATGGGAAAGGTATGCATCCAACTATTATCCCTCCAGCTATAGGCAAATAGTAAGGCAGACTGGGTTCTTTAACCTTGTCTAGGTAACTAGTCTAAGAGAAGGAAAACTCTGAATTCAAACTTGTTAAACTCCACTTAAGAAATTGACCTTGTGTCACATCTTGCTTATGGTTTGGGTAAATGATAGGTCAATAAGAAGTTTGTATTCTCAGGCACAAGGACATGAATTACAGAGTTCTAATTAAATTCACACATAATGTAATTTTGATTACACTGAAGTTTGTAACTGTTTTATTTTTTTTATCCCAGAAACTTGTGGGTTTGTAATCGTCAATCAGTCTACCTCGGTGTGAAGGGCTTATCACCTAAGTAGATGCGCTTCCTTATATATATATATATATATATATATATATATATATATCAATTGTAATATGGATTTGGACTCATAACTTAAAGTTTCATGGTTATGCAATCATCAGATGAGTCAAATAGTTGAAATCTTAAAAACCAGTAGTCAAATGGTTGAGATTTAAAAAAAAAAAAAAAAAAAAAAATCTCAACCATTTGACTACTGGTTTTTAAGATCTCAACCATTTGACTCATCTGATGATTGCATAACCATGAAACTTTAAGTTATGAGTCCAAATCCATAATATTACAATTGATTATAAATCTGCTCGGTTTTATTAGCATTGAGCACCTTTTCATGCCAATACTTTTCTCATTTTCTCATTCATTCTCTATTCATTATATATTTATATATATATATATATATATATATATATATATATATCTCATCATTCAATAATCTTCTACTTCAGTATGAAGGGCTTATCACCTAAGTAGATCTACAAAGATATGTTGTTGACACTTTTGAAGGATTCTCCCTTTTATACAGCATATTCAAAAGTGGTCAGCTGTATGGAATGGTATGCAATTCTGTCTATTTTAAAAGCTGGTAACAAGAACAACTCTTGACTTGAAAGCTTGGAACTGCTGCTCCCTATTCTCCTAACCACTAAGCTTCTTATTCAGAAGGGATTATATATTGATTCTGGCATCAGTCTTCTTTAATTATTCACTTTTGCCGGTTTAAGTAGAATATGAATATATTAATTGCAGTAGAATCAATTGTGAAAGACTTTCCAATGTTTAGAAGGTTTCTTCCTGTCAAAAACATCTTGAACCTTTAATGGAGATATCTTTTATATTTTACAATGCACAGATTTTATTATGTAGTGTAAATAATAGCACAGTTGAATATTGAGAATTTATTGGGAAGCATATGAATGAAATAGTTTTGGAACTCTCAAAGTGTACATAATTGAAGAATAATCAAGCTAAGTTCCAATTACTGTCGAATTGGTAAGACACGGAAACAAGTGGTTGTAACTTAATACAATCCCGCCCTGTCACAATTCTACTGCAGAATGACAGGGTATTTATAAAACTCCACAATATCATAGAAACCAAGCAGCCAATCAGAACTCAGGGAATGGAATCACCCAAATGTATGAATGGACTATTCTTGATTTCTATAAATACCAACTGTCTTGGACACTACTTCAGTTGTGCTTAGCTAGTTGCTGTTATTCGAACCAACAGTAGACTAACTGACTTCAATAATAATGAATCCTTTCAGCTTTCGTTTTTTTTGTTTAATGGCACATGGGTTATTTAATGCCAAAGCCACCCTTGCATAGCTGGGAGGATGAGTGGATTTCATACCTTTGCCTGATGCATAAAAATCGTTTTTATGTATCCCAGAGTTTTTTTTTTCTTCCCTCACCATTTCAAGCTAACTGTAAGTACATTTCAATAGTTTCTTAGAAACAAATTACACAAGATAGGTTACAAGGTAGGAGTTAGACGGCTTTAGTTGTTTCCCCAGATCATAAATAAAAACCCTACAATTTATTAAGAAACTTTAGTTGATACCCATATATTTTTCTGGGAACTCATTTAAAGCAAATATGTGAGTCCCAGGATGCACTAAATTAAAAAACTATCAGCATCATTTCTTCTTGGGCATTAATCGATGTATATTGGAATCAACCTTTAGATTATTGCAATATCATTTTCCACCAATATAAATCAAAAACAGATACAGGAAACCCCATTTAACGTGTCAACAATTTGTATCCCTAAAAATTGAATTGTGTACTCCAAAATTCAATTAGCAGAGTAATTAAAGGCTGATTAAAATTAAAAATGTTAAAATAAATTTTCTATTGTACTTCATTTTCTTCCAAGACGTGTTTAAAAAAAAAAATGTTATAATAGTTGTTAATGCTGAGTGTGAGTGCATTTTAGATTACAGCAACAGGCAAACAGCAC
This sequence comes from Doryteuthis pealeii, assembly GCA_023376005.1. Lineage (NCBI taxonomy): Eukaryota > Metazoa > Mollusca > Cephalopoda > Myopsida > Loliginidae > Doryteuthis > Doryteuthis pealeii. The sequence goes on along the minus strand of CM042160.1, from coordinate 32,956,110 downwards.
AAAGCTTTTTAAAAAAATCTATAAAAAATCTTTCCGAGATAAATTTGTTCAGGAAGCCACTACCATTAAGAAAAGAGTTTTTAATGAATTGGATGGATAAAATGTTAATGAATTAATCGATGGTTTGATTTGTGTAGAATAATCATACTAGTTCCAATTACTGTCGAATTGGTAAGACAAGGCAGCAAGAAGTCGTAACTGAATACGAATCTATCTTGCTGCAATACCACTGCAAAATGCCAGGTTATTTATGAAGCCTCATAACATCATAGAAACCAAGCAGCTATCAGGACTCAGGGAATGGAATCACCCAAATGCAAGAATGGACTATTCTTGATTTCAATAAGTACCTACTGTCTTGACACTGATTCAGTTGTGCTTAGCTAGTTGCTGTTGTTCAAACCAACAGTACACTAACTCACCTCAACAATTTTTTTATTTTTTTTATTTTTTTACGCCATATCAACCCTTCTCGGGTCATTTAATGCTGAATCAAAGCATTTTGATAAACAAAGGACTCGGGTTGCTTGCAGTATTTGTTGATGCCTACTTAACTTTGCTGATCTAGTGGGAATCAGTGCTTTCAGCATAACTTGATTACAATCAAGTTAATAGAATCTCATTTGGGATTAGCTTAGAGGTGATAGGGATTTGATTCATTTAGAAAGTTAAAAAGTTTCTATGAAGTATGCCCCCCCCCCCCGAAAAAAAAAGAATTCAGTGAGATTTTACAAATATTCAAATCTTTAAAATAGTAATCTATTGTAGCTGATCCATACATGGAACACCCTATTGAAGCCCACCCTGTCGGCTGGGGTGTTAGAATGCACTGACTGCACCTCAGCAGAGGGGTAAGACTCCCAAAAATGGCCATGGGTGGCGACCCGTGATGTAAGGATGGAGTCTTGGTGGATGAGCAGTCCATAACCTGCAACACTCCACTTAGACCCTTACTTAGGCTAGATGGGCAGTCGGAGAGGCCCCCCCGATCAATCAGCTGGTCACGTCAAGCCCTAGCACCTATATTTTCCCAACCCTATTGCCCTTATGGCAAGCCCAACCATTTTTATCATATGGGTGCCAGAAGGTGGTGTCTGAGGGTCTTCATGTCCTGAAAATGACGTTAAACTCCATCTGATGTTGAGGTTCTAGTTGTGGAGGTTTGGGAATGTGGAGCACCCCTTCATCACCATTGCTCCCTGGTCCACTCTGACCCGGAGTGGTAGTACCTGTTAGGGTCCCATCTATGGGTAAAATAGACAAATGTATTTATAAAAAAAATTGTGTATCCTATTAAGAATGACTTTATTTCAAAACTTTATCGGCATTAAATGTCCCACTGAGGTTGATATGCCACAAAACAAACCAAACCAAAAACCTATTGAAGTTGATCCAGACATGGAACCCTCTATTGAAGCTGATCCAGCAACCAATTTGTCACAGTGTGAAAGCAGATAGTTTAAGTGTATAACAAGAAATGTAGAAATGAAAAAGGGAAAAAAATTACAAAACCCTCAGTAAACTGGGCACTTGGCAAGCTAGGCTAGCAGATCATTGTTAGTGAGTTTTTTTCTTACTGGGCGCCCCATATGTCTGACCTTGTATCATGGTATAAATGATCCATTACTATTGAATAGCAAGTTTGATACTGGCTGGATGTCATATACTTGCAACCTTGTGTCACATCCTTCCTGTGGGTAAATACCTCCTCCTCCCATCTAATATAATAGCTTTCAAACAGAACTCTTTGATCCATTGATGAGACTAATAATTGGATACCGGCCTTCGCCATCTCAGCGTATGAGTAGCACAGGGATCTGTGTGGTAAAGTGAGGAGCTGATAATAGGTGTGGCGCTTCACCTCAGACCCCAAAACAATCTCCTTGGTCTAGCGCTATTGAAAAGGGGATAGACTCCCTTGCTGTATGACTGATACCGACTTTGGGCCACCCGTCGACTTTACTTACTTACTGTTATTCTACAAGAAAGGTGTAGAAGTTATCCTCCAGATATAGAAACAATATGATACTCACCGTCGCAGTGGGGTTCTAACTACTGTCGAGTTAGTAGACGAAACAACAGACAAGCTGTAACTTAATACAGTCCTTGTATGCTGCTAGCATAATGCAAAGTGATGGCTGAAGAGTGGGTACTTATCCATGTTCTTACTCACCCTGAAATCCAACAGCCAGTCAGAACTCAGGAATTGAACTTGCCTGAGTTCATAATGGAACAATCCAAAGCTCCATATAAGCCACCTACCAGACTCTAGTTTTAGTTTGACATTCATCTTGTAACAGAGTTGAATACTTTACACAAAATCCAACAAATGACTTTGGCATTAAATTACCCATGAAGGTTGATATGCCATTAAAACAGAGAAACCAAACTAAACCAAACCTTGATGAGGGAGTCCCTGTGGCATAGTTGATCATGTGCTGAACTGTGACATTGTAGTAAGCAAGATCGAACTGCAGTTGGGAAATAATTTTACCATACATTATTGTAGTTAATTAATGTGGTTTTGATATTCACAGTAATATTAGAAGATTAATTAATGATGATAATGAAGGGAAACTTGTATTTGAAGACATATCAGTTGTGTTAATTGGGAGTTTCTTCTATTTGCATAATTATAGATTAGATTTAACATGCCCAAAGCATTTATTATATTTTTAATAATTTATATTTAATTTATATTTTTGCTAAGTGTAGAATAATCATACTAAGTCCAATTAGATAAAAATGATCTTAAGCAGCTTTATAGTAGGTTATATTAGCATAATGGCTTTGGCATTAAGATAACCCATGAAATACGCTATTGAAAAACTAAAAAAAAACAAAAAAAAAACAAACTACCCGATAATTAAAATATTTAAAGGTGTTGAAAGTAAATGTAAAATTGGAAAAGAACTTGCCTTTAATCAATTGACAATATGGTGGAGACTATTTTTGTGAAAGCAGAACAGTATTGTGTAAGCAAGTTAAAATTGCATCTCTGTCTATAAGTATGCTTATGTATACACGATGAAGATGCAATGAAAATCCTTGAGAAGATTTGTTGACAATTTGGCTGGAAGATTGTAATCAAAAATGAATTCCAATTAGTACCAATAATATAACGGAGAAAACTCTTAGCCTATTTTTGCGACTGAAAGAAATGGAATATCAAATGGACAATGTAATATTCACAGCAAGGAAAGGGAGAGTCGCTAACAATCGATCTCAGGTCAATTATAATTTTACCATCCATTATTGTATTTAATTAACGTGGTTTTGATATTCACAGTAATATTAGAAGATTAATTAATGATGATAATGAAGGGAAACTTGGATTTGAGGACATATCAGTTGTGTTAATTGGGAATTTCTTCAATTTGCATCTTTATAGATTTAACAAGCCCAAAAGCATTTATTATATTTTTTAATAATTTATATTTAATTTATATTTTTGCTAAGTGTAGAATAATCATACTAAGTCCAATTACCGTCGAATTGGCAAGACAAGACAGCAAGCAGTCGTAACTCAATACGATTCTGGTTTGCTGCGAAGACTACTGCAAAGTGGCAGGATTTATGGAGCCTCAGAGGATCATACAAACCAAGCAGCCAATCAGGACTCAGGGAATAGAATCACCCAAATGCATGAGTGGACTGTTCTGAATTCCCATAAGTACCAGTTGTCTTGACACTGGTTCAGTTGTGCTTGGCCAGTTGCTGTTGTTCAAACCAATAGTAGACTGACTGACTGACTTCCTTCAATAGGCACCAGTCAGTAGTGCTTAGTTGCTGTTGTTTAAACCAACAGCATACTCAGCTCACCATTTCTCATTTAGTAACCTTTGTTAGGTTACAACAGAATCCTAAAAAGTACTCTGGGTCAGAGAAGACCTGGGTGTAATTGCTACAGAGGGATGACTCCACACTCCCCAGAGCTTCAGAATTGGAAACTCATCACTAAATCATTAATAGGTCGTCGTCGGGGTGGCCTAAAGTCAGTATCAGCCAATCAGCAAGGGCGTCTATCCCCTTTTTACTAGTGCTAGACCATGGAGATTGTTTTTGCCTCTGAGGTGGAGCGCCACACTTACCACCAGCTCCTTAGTATGAAATAAACATGTTGATATTAGTAAGTCATGAAACTAGCTTGTTGGAAATAATTTAAAGAATTACATATCCATTTCGCTGGACTTTTTTCAGTAAATTTATTGTTAATGAAAAAAATGACAAATTCATATCTATTACTTTATGAAAAATTTTATATATTCAAAAGATTGTAATTTTTAAAAGTTTTTTTCTTTCTTATTCTCCTGTTCTCTACCCTCAACCACAAACTTTCAAATTTTATGGTTCAGAAACGCCTTGAGGAAATATTTCAAGGTTACCTTAACATCGCCTCTGTACGCAAGGCATTGGCAGACTTTTTCAAGTAAACTGCCTTGTAAGATATATTCTCATCATAAATCAACTCACTCTACTGAAAAAAAAAAAAAAAAAAAAGAAAAAAAAAAAAGAAAAAAAGACTTATATAAAAGTAAAATTATTTAAAATGAAAAAAATTAAAGAACACAAAAATAAGAAATAAAACTTTTAAAATAATAATAATAATAATAATAATAATAATAATAAAAAGAAACCATGTAGATGAAGCTTGATCAAAATATGGTTGAATGAATGAGAAAGAAAAGGAAAGAAAAGAAACAAAATTGTAATAAAAAGTAATTACGCTGGAATAATCATAAATATTAATCGTACCCTACAGAAAATCCGAATAGGCCAAATGCAGCCTATGGAGTTGCAGAGCCTAATTGGACACATTTTTCTAGGGCCCCAGGCTCACAGCCGGCATCTATAGATTCTTAGGGATATAAATAAAACCTAGAGACATCAAATTTCTACAGTTGAATGGAAGGTAATCAAAATTTAAAAAATTGTCATATATTTATATATCTGCCTTTTTGTAATTTTTTTCACAAAAATAAATTTTTATAATGTCCTATAGTTAACCCTTTTGTGGGCAAAGTGACATTTTTGTTCTTTGGCAGTAGCTCAATGTACATATTTACCAAACCCCTCCACGCAAGTAGAAACCAAGCAGCCAATCAGGACTCAAGGAATGGAATCACACAAATACATGAATGGAGTATTCATGAGTTTCATAAATACCAGCTGTTTTGGGCACTGTAGAATAATCATACTAAGTCCAATTACTGTCGATTTGGCAAGACAAGACAGCTAGCAGTCGTAACTCAATATGATTCTGGTTTGCTGCAAAGACTACTGCAAAGTGGCAGGATTTATGAAGCCTCAGAACATCATACAAAACCAAGTAGCCAATCAGAACTCAGGGAATGGAATCACCCAAATGCATGAGTGGACTGTTCTGAATTCCCATAAGTACCAGTTGTCTAGACACTGGTTCAGTTGTGCTTGGCCAGTCACATTGTTCAAACCAAATAGTAGACTGACTTCCTTCAATAGGCACCAGTCAGTAGTGCTTAGTTGCTGTTGTTTAAACCAACAGCATACTCAGCTCAAAACACAGTTGGATACTAATAACTCAACAAATTTCTACACAAATGTTGTAATAATTAAATTATCTTCATACTGTAGTATATCCACAGGTCCTGCTAGTGATGATAATTATATGTATTTTTCCATATGCCTATTATCTTATCAAATGCATCAAATGTATCCAAAATATTCAGAATAGAATTTCAGGTCATTAATCATCTTAACAACAGCAACCTTGAGCACCTTTTTGATCTCCATCTTTTTAACACACGTGGGCATGCCTACTAAGTCAGAAAACAGCACTTGACTTTCACGTGACTTTCGGAAACATTTTTTCATGCTCAGAATTGCGGAGGCATGGAATAAGCTGCCCACGTCTGTTGTAGTCTGCTCAAACACTGAATCTTTCAAAGCTTCCATGCTTCCTGTAGTCCGCCAACACTATACCTGATGCCCCTCTCCACACACATATGCACACACGCGCACACACACATACATGCATATTACTACTGTAAACTGCTCATGTTCCTGACACTAATACATTATTCTGTATATTTGACATGAGACTTTAATGAGTTGTGGTGCACCTGTGCACTGTACACAATAAATTTCATTATTATTATGTTAAAAGTTAAAGAAAATAAAGTGTTGAATAATGGAAATATTTCATAAACAATTTATCAAAACAATATGAATTTGATATTTGGCCCTATAGATTGGACCCTATTGAAGTCGGTCTACTGTTGGTTTTAATAACAGCTGCTAAGTACAATTTAAGCAGTGTCCAAGACAGTTGGTATAAATAGGAATCAAGAATGATCCATCCATGAATCTGTGGGATTTGGGTGATTCCATTCCTTGAGTTCTGATTGGCTGCTTGACTGCTTGATTTGAATGACATTGTGGAGTCTTATATATACTTTGTCATTTTGCAGTGGACTTTGTAGCTTTCAGGTTTGTATTTGAGTTACAACCGTTTGTTGCCATGTCTTCCCAGTTCGATGGTAATTGGAACTTTAATTATTCTTCATCACTCTTATGAGTGATATCCTTACTTCTCTAGCATTTGTGGGATTGTCTTCCCTTTGGCTGGAAGAGTTATCTTCCCTCTGGTTTCACGTTTTCATCTCCAGGGGTTTTTGCTATTTAAGCAGGCAACTGCCAGATTCAAATTCTCTTCTGCAGCACCTCACACACATGGGTTAGACATTTATGTCTACACCCTTCTCGGGTGGGGGCTTCTGCCCCAACACTATTGAAGTCAGTTAGCCTGCTGTTGGTTTTAATAACATCAGCTAAACAGAATTAAAGCAGTGTCCAATACAGCTGGTATAAATAGGAATGAAGAATGATCCATTCATGAATCAAGGTGATTTGGGTCATTTCATTCTTTGAGCTCTGATTGGCTGCCTGACTGGTTGATTTGCATGACACTGTGGAGTCCCATATATACTTGGTCACTTGGCAGTGGACTTTGTGTCATTTCGAGCTTGTATTCAGTTACAATCGCATGCCACCTTGTCTTCCCAGTTCGACGGTAATTGGAACTTATTCTAATGCTAGTAAAAAAAAGTAGTAAAGTCTATGGGACGGCCTAAAGTTGGTATCAGCCAGTCAGTGAGGGAGTCTATCCCCTTTTCAATAGTGCTAGACCAAGGAGATTGTATTTAGCATCTGAGATGGAGCGCCACACCTTCCATCAGCTCCTTACTTTACCGCACAGATCCCTGTGCTACTCATACGCTGAGTTGGCGAGGACCGGTATCAAACTAGGAACCTACCGACTGAGCTAATTACTATAATCTATAGACTCTCCATAACTATCCCTATCTTTTGTATGTATATTTAGATAACCATTGTATACGTTTTTATTGTATCTTATCCCTTTTCTATGTATGTGTATATCTACTATGTAACTTTTCTCATGTATCTTGCATACACATATTTCTTGTCTTAAATGCTTCTCCATGTGCTTGTATTAAAGTCCCTGTATATGTTTAACTCATGTCGGAGTTGTTTTGTTCAACTTATAACTTTGAACCCAACACATTGTTCAGCATGACTTCTCCTATGGATACCTACACATGGACACCTCAGTGTAGGCAGGCCAGCAAAAAATTTACATTGATCAGCTCTGTGTGGATACTGGATGTTGTACAGAGGACTTGCCAGACTGATAGGGACAGTTGGTGAGAGAGAGTAATGGGACTCCATGCTGTCAGAATGATTTCATGATGATGGTTATTATTTAGTGATTTTTGCTCCATTTTTCGGGTTAAATGGGAGTTTATTATTATTATTATTAACTCCTTTTGAGTTTTCACATCAGTGTTAGCTGATGGTCTTTCACTGGAGTTTGAGTGACAGCAAGTCTCCTCAGGTCTCCAGGACTCTTCTGAGTATTCTGGCAGATTGCAGCAGTGCAGTGTTCTGAATGGTTTCAATCCTTCCTCTGATATCCAAACTTTCCAAGCCCTTTTCTAATCCTTTTGGGACTGTTCCAAGTGCACCAACTACAATTGGTATCACTTTGACTTTCATATTCCACAACTTTTTCAGTTCTCTGGCAAGGTCCAGATATTTGTCTATTTTTTCATTTTCCTTTAACTTCACCCTGTGATCTGCTGGCACTGCAAAATCCACCAGTTAACAAGTTCTTTCTTTTTTGTTTATCAACACTAGGTCTGGTCTTCTTGCTGGGATAAGGTGATCCGTTTTTATCTCAAAGTCCCAGAGATTATTATTATTATATATTTCAATATTGATTAAGAGATATACTGAAAATTTGATATTTTTAATATTATTTTCATCTGGAATGCTGATTTAGATTGATTGACATTTGGAACATTTCTTTGGATGCACTGACAATTAGAATAACACATTAGATCCATTGGCATTTAGAACACCAATTTGGATCTATTGTATTTCTGTTGCATTTCTTTTGATATTTGGAACACTGCTTTAGATACGCTGACATTTAGAGCACCACTTTGGATCCACTGACATTTAGAGCACTGCTTTGTATCCGCTGACATTTAGAGCACCGCTTTGGATCCGCTAACATTTACAGCACCATATGGATTCGCTGGCATTTAGGACACTGCTTCTGATCTGCTGGCATTTAGAGTGCCACTTTGGATCCACTGACATTTAGAGCACCACTTTGGATCCACTGACATTGTATTTACCTTGTACCCCACTTGTACGGGTTAGGCACAAGGCCCTATTAATGTGGGACCACCCACAAACCAAAGCTCATGGGTGGCAGGTGAAAAATTGCATCGATCCCGTCGGCATTCCCCCTCAAGGGGGGCGCCTCAAGCGCTGGGCAATAAACCCAGCCCTGCCCCTTTAAATCGAGGGGGCAGGTATTGCCTGGGGGGATAGCCCCCTGGGATCAATGCTATTACTTGAAAAGATCCAGGGCCGAAGCCACTGGACCCTGGCGTGGGAATTTAGAGCACCACTTTGGATCCACTGGTATTTAGAGCACCACTTTGGATCCACTGACATTTAGAGCACCACTTTGGATCTGCTGACATTTAGAGCACCACTTTGGATCTGCTGACATTTAGAGCACCCCTTTGGATCCGCTGACATTTAGAGTACCGCTTTTGATTCGCTGGCATTTAGAGTACCGCTTTTGATCCGCTGGCATTTAGAACACCGCTTTTGATCCGCTGGCATTTAGGATACCACTTTGGATGCACTGACATTTGCTAGGACACCACTTTGGATCCGCTGGCATTTACTAGGACACCACTTGGATCTGCTGGCATTTACTAGGACACCACTTTGGATCCGCTGGCATTTACTAGGATCCGCTGGCATTTACTAGGACACCACTTTGGATCCGCTGGCATTTACTAGGACACCACTTTGGATCCGCTGGGACACCACTTTGGATCTGCTGGCATTTACTAGGACACCACTTTGGATCCGCTGGCATTTACTAGGACACCACTTTGGATCCGCTGGCATTTAGGACACAACTTTGGATGCGCTGGCATTTAGGACACCTCTTAGGAGCTGTTGTGCTTCAGTAAGAACACTACTTTGGATCCGTTGATGTCCACAACACCACTTTAGATCCATTGACATTTGGAATACTGCTTTGTATCTTTTTGACATTTGGTATGAGGATTTGGGCCTGTTGATATTCAGAACTCCCCCGACCGCACACACTTTAGGGTGTTAATATTTAGAGTGTCTGTCACTTAGGAATTAAATACTTTTTGTTTTACAGATATCAAATAAATATTAAATATGTTTTTTCTTTTCTTTTTTGTTTTTGACTGAAGGTAAATTTAAAAGAGATTGATTAGTTGGTAGAGATATAAATTCCTAAGATTTAGTATTAAAACTGAACAGATCAGTTGAACGAGGTTGCATATTGTAATATGAAACTTTATGAACCTATGTCAGGCTAACTTTGTGGAACATTCATTGTTGAATTAGATACATGTTTTTCAAAATGGAGAATTGTTGCCAGATCTTTGTAAGAGGAATTCAGTTTTGCTCCTCCCTCTCAAAAAGAATGAACATCAAATGTAAGAAGTTACGCCATGTGATGGTATGTGATATCATTGTACTGAATTATAAAGTCAGAGTAGGACACAAAATAAAAAGAAAATATTAATAAATTCTATGATGTATTATCATTCTTCACCTTTCATGTCAGCTTCCACTTGGGTTATGTGTTAAAAGTAGAAATAAAAAGGAGAGAAAAGAAAGACACATTTAATTCATTGTGAAACTGGTCTTTTCTTTTGCCAAAAAAAATGGAATCTACTGATTTTCCATTGAAAATTTAGACATTTTTATTCTGAAATCATTCTCCCTCCATTTTGGAGACTTTACAATTCTTGTCGTTTTGTAAAAATCCCTTTTAATGGAGGATGGTTGCAGTGCATATATCTTGGATAAAACCTTGAATCAGGTCTTATTCATTGAGGCCTTTTATGTACAGACGTGAAGACCTTAGGCAAGTCCTTCAAGCTTGTAAAGGTTTATTGAGTTAAAAAAAAAAAAAAAAATGAAGAAAGGACTGATTTCGAGTTTTCCAAAAAGAAATTCAGATATTCAGAGAATTCTTTGATAGTTATAAGAATGTCAAATATAGATTTGAGACTATATACAAATATGAAGACACACATATACATGCATTATATATATGTACACACAAAATTCACGTGTGTAAATATATGCAAGGATTTATATAAAAGTGGAATCTAAATTAAAAACATATGTATACATATATAAGAATATCTGCAAATCTACATGTATAGAAATATTAGTCCGATATATCTGTGTATACAAGGAAAAATATGTATGTATATACAGTACTTGTCATAAATATTCAAACAGATAATCTATTATTATTAAATTACTATTATATTTATTATTACTAAAGCTGAGCGAATCAATGATTGTTTTCCTAAGGCTTTTTTTCCAGTTTAATTTAATGACTAAAATTAAATACTAAAATATTCCTTACTTTTAGGATTGAAAAAAAAAAAAATTTCATCATTTTAATTAGCAGTAATTTGCAAGTCATAAAGTAACCAATCTCTTACTACTCATGTGCCTATCATTTTCACCCCCTCTATTATATATTTGTGGGAGCAATTTGGAAGTCACTCTCTCAAAGCCAGGCAGACTGCTGGCTGTTCACCCCTGCCATCACCCACCAAATCAGCAGTCAAGAGAAATCTGTTTACCACCCCCTTTCTCTTATGTCATGGTACGTAGAAAGGGATTATTTTTTATATTATATAAAAAAAATGAATTTCAGTCATCCCCACAACTTAGCTTCTCAACACCTTTGCTATTAATAGAATTTCAAGAATCAGGTCCATTTAAATTGGTCAAACTTTCCCTTTCCTAAAAATCTTACAAAATGATTTTTAAAAAAAAATTCTCTGGCCCTATTTTTTTTTTTTTTTAATTAATTCACTTTGCAAACTCACTTCTACTTATGTGCAATACTTTTTAAAACTTTTATAACCATTGAGTAAACAATGACCCTTATAAATATCATGTTTTGTATGTATGTATGTAAATATATATATATGTGTGTGTGTATATATATATATATATATATATATATATATACTGAGAACTAGACTCGCCAGATACAAACAAAGAAGCATATGTGGACTCAACAACACACACACACACACACACGCGCACATATATATGTATATAACTTATGCATGTGTATATATGTGTGCACCCAAATACATATGTTTCTATACTGATATCTGTCATTTTCAATTTAGTATTAATAATTCAAAAAGTTGATCATTTAATACTTATCTTATGTGAGAAAGCATATGCAAAGTATTAGCTTTAAAATTGACATGGAATTTCTCATTAGTTCTTCATTATGAGACCAGATTTCATGATGGATAAATACAAAGTCATAAGCTACAGATTTGTAGCTCTTTTTTGATCTTCAAAGAATCTCTGCAGTAAGAAAACTTGCTCTTACCAATTTTTCAGTTTTGTAATTAAACTTTTTTTTTTTTCCTTCTCGCCTTTTCAATCATCATTTCTCTTAAAACAGATTTCTTTCCTAACTGTCCATCTGTCTTTCCTCTTCACTTTAGATTTCTTTTTATCCTTCCTTCCCCATAATTTTTGTTTCTGTCTTTTCCTTACTTTCCTTCTCTCTCTCTTTCTACTAAATAATTCTCCTCATCTTTCATAGATTTGTAACACATACTCATTTTCGTAAGTTTTCCATATTATTTCCTATTTCCCCATATTTTGACAGACATTTTTCTCGTTCTAAATCATTATTCACACACACTCTCCCATCTTAGTTAACATTTCACACACACACACATATATAATGTGTGTGTATGCATATGTATATATGTGTCTGTGTGTGTGTGTGTATATATATTATATATATATATATATGTATGCATATATCATTATTCACACACACTATTTCCTTCTTCCTCTTCTTTTCCCAACTTTTATCTTCATTTCAAACTTTTCTTTTTCCTTTTTCTTTTTCTTTCTCTTTTTCTGTCACACACACACACACACACACACTCCCATCTTGGTTAACATTTCATTTATATTTTTCATTTTCCTCATCTTTATACCACTCTTTTTCCTTCTTCTCTTTCATATTTTTCAAAACCTTTTGCTTTCTTCTTCCATTTCTTTTTCTAAAATTTTCCCTTCATCTTTTTAAAAAACTGTTTCCTTCTACTTCTTCTTTTTTAAAACTTTCCTTTTTCCCTTTTCTCTTCTTTTGAAACTTTTCTCTTTCCTTCTTTTTCTCAAATTCTTTCCTTTCCTTCTTTTTCTCAAATTCTTTCCTTTCCTTCTTTTTCTCAAATTTTCCTTTTCATCTTTTTCAATACTTTTCATTCTTCTTCTTCCAAACCTTTTCCCTTTTCTTCTTTAAAAAAAAAGTCTTTCTTTTCTCACTTTTTCTTTTTCAAATTCTTTCCTTTCCTTCAAATTTTCTTTCTTCTTTTTCTTCTTTTGCTTCTTTCTGCTTTTTTTCTTTTTGCTTTCTTCTTTTTTTTTTTTCTTCTTTTCTTCTTCTTTTCTTTTTTTCTTCTTCTTTTGCTTTCTTCTTCTTTTTTTCTTCTTTCTTTTTCTTTTTTTCTTCTTTTTCTTCTTCTTTTGCTTTCTTCTTCTTTTCTTCTTCTTTTGCTTTCTTCTTTTTTTTTCTTCTTTTCTTCTTTTTTTTCTTTTCTTTCTTCTTTCTTTTCTTCTTTTGCTTTCTTCTTTTTTCTTCTTTTTTTTTCTTCTTTGCTTTCTTCTTTTTTTTCTTCTTTTGCTTTCTTTCTTTTTCTTCTTTTTGCTTTCTTCTTTTGTTTTCTTCTTCTTTTTCTTCTTCTTCTTCTTCTTTTGCTTTTCTTCTTTTTTTCAAATTTTTTTCTACTTTTTCAAATTTTCTTTTTCGAATTTTCTTCTTTTTTCTTCTCCTTTTCTTCTTTTTCAAATTCTTTCCTTTTCCCTCTTCTTTTTCCAAACTCTTTTCTTTCTTCTTTCTCTTCTTTTTTCATTTTTTTCTTTTGTTCAAAACTCCCTCCTCCTCCTTATTCTTCCTTTTTTCCCCTTCCCTTTTCCTTCTCCCTCCCTGCTCTATCCCCCTTCTTTCCATACCAATCTTTCCTTTTTCTCTCTTCTCAACATGAATAAGTGGTGCCATCAACATCTGCAAGGAGGTGTTCTCCTCCCCTTGTTCTTTACTTTTGATGGTAACATTTTGAAAAAGATGCTTTCAGGGGAAACTGCATATATCTTTGATTCTCTTCTCAATTCACAATCTTCACATCTCTAACCTTTACAACATGACAGGCAAAAGGAAGTGAAAGTATCGATTGCATAAATGAAGGATTTTACATGAATACACAAGGGACGGCAAGACAAGAGCTTCTAAGGCATTTTTAGTTATCCTCCTTCTTGTTGAAATTTTCTTTCAAATGCCAAAAATTCTTTCTTCAAACATTGAACAATATTCAGCTTATTACTTAAGTAATAAGAATTATGCTCATATCTACATGTTTGTGTGTGTGTGTGTGTGTATATATATATACACACACACACACACACACACACAAACATGTACATAGGAGCATAATTCTTATTATGCCTGCTGAGGTCCTGGTTTTGATTTCTGTCGGAGGGAAGTCGTTAGTATACATCGCTGATGAGACTTAATAAAGTCGAAACAGTCTGTACAATGTTCTACACACCGAGCAATCTTTTGCCGGGATTACACTTGTCAAGTTCATTTTCTATAAAAGAAGTATCGAATTTTATGCGATACATGCATTGTAATTGCCTTCAAGCAAAAATATAATATATATATATATATATATATATATATATATATATATATACCTTTGAAAGAAAGGAAAAACTCAATAAACCGTCCTTCTGTAATAAATTTATTTCAACCAAAACTTAAAAGGCTTTTAGAAATTTAAGTTAAATTTAAAGAAATTTCCAAAACTCCTTAGAAGTTCAGTCCCATCAGACAGTCACAGATAAAATGAATAACCCAAAGAAAATTCACCAGATGTAGGTCAGACAGCAAATATAAATTTACAATTTCAAGCTAATATTGCTCTGTATTTAATCTAAATTATAGATTATTATGCATTGAGCTCTCTCTAGGGATTTATAAAAATCCTTGTATTTGGACCTACTAAAACATGCAATAATTATACAATGAGATTTAGAAGATCCCACGTAGAATCATCCCTTACTACCAGTTTTGGATACCTTACACAATATATACCTATATATATATATATATATATATATATATATATATGAGGGAGAGAGAGATGCTAATATGTATCATGTGTCCCTGATGCATAAAAATCTAAAAGGATGCAGTAAAATCATATCCATGCATCTCAGTATTTTTCTTTTTTCTTCTCTCGCCATTTCAAGCTAACTGTAAATACATTTCAATATTTTCTTAGAAATGAATTACACAAGATAGGATTACAACGTAGGAGTGAGATGGCTTTAGTTGTTTCCCCGGATCATAAACAAAAACCCTACAATCTATTAAGAAATTTTAGTTGGGAACCATTCAAAGCAAATATGTGTGTTCCCAGGACGCACTAAATCAAAAAGCTATCAGCATCACTGTGTGTGTATATATATATATATATATATATATATATATATATATATGTGTGTGTGTAAAAGTTCCTGTCAAATTCTGTTTTAAAAACAAGAGACTGAATGCCTAGTAGAAATGATTGTCAGAAAGCTAGTATTATAGATAATTTCAACGCTAGTTTTTCATTCAACATTTTTTAAATAGATTGATTGACAAAGCAAAAGACACCCACAGTCTTCTTATTTCTGTGATAAATTTATTTTTCCTCAAATTAACAAAAGCCCTGATGAAGATCTATTGAAACAGATCAAAACACTACAGAGTTGGCGAAATAAACGTCAATCGTTTTATGAACTTGTGTTTTTTAATTTTTCATTATAGTGACGGATTCACTTCCATTTTCTCTTCAGATCATTTCAAGTAAAGCTGGTTTGAATTTAATTTTCAAACTGTACATGATGTAACACAAGTCAATTTCTTCAGTGGAGTTTAACTGATTTGAATTCAGAGTTTTCTTTCTCCTAGACTGGTTGCCTAATCCAGACTAAAGAACCTATCTGCCCAACTATTTGACCATGGTCCATGACATATCAAAAATAAGTGTAAAGTGTGTTAACTATTTTTCAAGTTAGATGTGCATGTACAAAATGGTTGCAAAATCTAATAACTGGAGCAAAGGGGTGGGGAATGTTGAAAAAATAAATAACTGATAATTAATAATTTGACATGTAGCAGATTTGGGGCTCATATATTTTCTATGAGTATTACTTTATGAAAATTTACATTTTGTTAGCCTAGTGGTAAAAGCATTGGCCTTGTTTCTTGGAAGTCATGAGTTCAATTCTCAGTTGGATATGCTTGTACTCTATTGAGGTCAGTAAGTCTACTGTTGGTTTGAATAACGGCAGCTAACTAAGTACAACTTAAGCAGTGTCCAAGACAGTTGGTATATATAGAAATCAAGAATAACCCATTCATGAATTTGGGTGATTCCATTCCTTGAGTTCTGATTGGCTGCTTGATTTGAATGACATTGTGGAGTATTATATATATCCTGTCATTCTGCAGTAGACTTTGTAACATTTGGGGTTGTATTTAAGTTACAACCGTTTGTTGCCTTGTCTTCCCAGTTCGACAGTAATTGGAACTTTAAATTATTCTTCATTAAATTGTATACAACATAAACAATTCTCCTTGTAATCCCTTTGCAACATTAAAAAAAATTCTAAACTTTTCCACACAGGGTCAGTGTATACTAACCCCTGACCACACTGACCAGCTGTAACCAAAGTCTGCTTAAGAACCCCAAAAGGGCAGGTTTCTTATATTTTCTATGAATACTACTTCATGAACATTGATATGTAGTAGAGTAGGGACCCTTTATCCTAAATTCTAGAGGAGAGCATATCATAAATTTCTAGTGGTCGGGGCACTGATGAGACCCTAGCACCAACCCTGGTTCCTCATTATAGAAAATAGAACCAGTGCACTACACACATTTTCCCTTAAGTACATGTTGATTAATACTAATTAATGTGATATGATGCTTTTTATATAAAAGGTAAAAGGTCACACCTACATAAGGTTTTAATCAAAAATACATTTTAATGTCTCATTGGTTTATAATTAGTTTTCTTTTTGGATACACTTTGTTACTCTGTACTCAAAAAATTGTATCGCGGATTTAATAATAACCAAAATTCAGCATTTGATTTGTCACCGGATGCAACTAGCTAAGCACAATTGAACCAGTGCCAAGACAGTTGGTACTTATTGAAATCAAGAATAGTCCATTCTTGCATTTGGGCTGATTCCATTCCCTGAGTCCTGATTGGCTGCTTGGTTTCTATGATGTTATGAGGCTTCATAAATAACCTGGCATTTTACAGTGGTATGGCAGCAAGATAGGTTTGTATTCAGTTACGACTACTTGCTGCCTTGTCTTACCAATTCAACAGTAATTGGAACTAGTATAATTATTCTACACCTAGTTATTAAGCACTTGTGTCTATGTTTTGTAAATAACTTTTGGGGTCTGTTATAGTATGATAAGCAAATTGATTAGACCAATTCCATAGTGTAGAGAGTTTCTCACTGTGTGCCACACAGCAAGGCATTGTGTCAGACTATGATTTGCAAATAAAACATAAATAATACAAGGGTGAGTCAAAAAGTAATGCAATTTTGTTTAGGAGAGGTATAATTACCAACACAGGGACATGTATCATACATCAAATTGAAGCTAGTCCCCTGTGAATCACATCCCTACTTCTCCACACAGTCACCGTTTCTCTCAATAGCAATGTTCCATCTTCAAATGAGAGCATGTATTCCTGCCATGTAAAATTCTGTTGACTGTCCTTTGAGCCACTTCTTCACTACAGATTTCACTTCCTCGTCACTGAATAATGTTTGTCTCTCAAACCCTCTTTCATGGGGCAAAGAGATGATAGTCTGAAGGTGCTAAAACTGGTGAGTATGAAGGATGCGGTAAAGTTGTCCACCTGAATGAGGCGATTTCTAGCTTGTCCTGATGCTTGTGTGTGGTCGACCATTGTCATGCAGAATGTTGGCAAATTAGGTCTTGCATGTCGGATTCTTGCTCTGAGCCTTGTTAGGGTCTCAATGTAGGCCTTAGTTTTATAAAAAAAAAAATTCACATGAAATAAAGAAAATAGCATTACTTTTTGACTCTTCCTCGTAGTTTTATTTTTGAAACCTTGTAAATCCTACACTGAATTTTATTTATTTTAAACTTTTAGATGATATATTGTTGACCATTTATTATTAATTTTGATTAATATTTTCTTTTATCTTTTAATTCTTAGTTTTTTAATTTTTTTTTATCACAACTTGGTTGTCGTTCGATGTTAATGAAAAACAGTGGATTAAAAATAAACAATTCTTGGTATTTTGTTTAATGGCAGATCAACCATCGTGGGTTATTTAATGCCAAATCCATCTTTTTAGAAGAATAGTAGTAGTACTATTTAATCCATAGTTGGGGGATGAGGGGTTCATACCTTTCCCAAGAGTATTATGCTGTCCAATACATTAGCCACTACGCCATGGAGACTCCACTTAGATTAGAAATATTGAAAGATAAGTTCTCTGTGTGATTGAACTACTCTGACTCTGGAAAATCTGGTTAAATACAGGAAAAGATTTATAAGGGGATAATTGACCTGTGCACTCTATCAGAGGGGCTACCAGACCTGCTTTATAAAACCTGTAATAATTATAAAGTCCTTTTGTTACATAATTATTAGATACCTAATATTTATGGCAATAGTGTAGAAACATAATGGCGATTAGTGCAGCTGATGGCCTTGAGAGGAGTGACGGTGCTTGACCTCACTCTCACCTTGCCTTCCAGGGATAAATCGTGAGAACCGGAAGGCATAGAAGACCCCATCTTCCGATTTAAGTAACTCAGTCAGTTAGCAAGTAGGAGTCGAGCTTGTAGGATGTGCGCAGATGTCTGGTTTGGGGATTTACAAATAAAGTAACATCAAAGTAAATCGAAGTCTTGTGTTTATTACCTAAAAACTAACAATGACACAGGGCTTCTGATAAGGAGAAATCCCTAACAGAAACCAGACCCGAAGTCCCCAAGAAAGTCCAGACCTCAGAAGAGACCAGACCAAGATAGATGTTAGAAGATAGAACCAAAGCCGGCCAGAAGAAAAGACGACTAGAAGTAAGAAGTAAGAAAAGGGTATACAACACTTTTTATTATTGAAAAAATAATGGTGATTTACTGCAAACTGCAAGAATTATATCACTTTGTCGTATATTACAAACTGAAAAATGTAGTAAAGGTTATTTTTACGGTCAATATAATTGAGAAAGATGAAATCAAACATTTTCTTCAGAACTTAACTTATATTTTTTCTTTGATAAATTCAATTTTTAAAATTTCTTTCATCTACCTAATTTAATTTCTGTTCAAGTAACTTGAATGGCCCTCTAACTAGAAGTTCACCTGGTTCCACTAGGTCTAAATTCGACCCAGGTTAAATACACAAGCTCCTCTATTAAACTAAGCTAAAAAAAAGCCATTGGTTTGCTGAAACAAACCTATAAACTCATCCTTTATTCTGTCTCGTGAAATATTACATTGGTAGTATTAATTGCATCGTTTTTATTTATTATCACTTCAGGTGCAAATCATAAAAGTTTTAATATAGTCTTCTCTTTTAATGGAATGATAAGATAGCTTTAAGCAGGGCATGCAGCCTTCGAGGCCATCAAGTGCAGCTTTCTACAGCCTAGTTGAAGATCAATTTAAAATCGTGCATCTCCTCTTTTAGAATCGAATATCACAATGTTTTCTTGAAAAATAAAGCAATCTAAAAAGAAGTAACTAAGAAATTTGGGTTATCTGATCTGTGCAGTAAAATAGGGAGCTGAGAATAGGTGTGACACTCCACCTAAGCAAAAAATATCTTCCTTGTCTAGTGCTTGTGAAAAGGGGATGGACTCCTTCGCTGTCCAGCTGATACCGACAATAGGCAACTCCGCCAACTTTACTTCTACAACCAGCTTACATTCAGAGTTTTTCTTCTAAATGCTGAGATTTGTGGAGTGATTAGTATCCAGCTGTGTTGCAAACTAAGTATGTTCTGAGAATCCAGACTTGGTAGCAGGTTGGGCTATTCCACTTGTGAATTTAGGTCAAGTTTACTTCCTGGATTCTCATTAGCTGCTGGTTTTAACGTGGGCGCTTTCATCCATATATACTGAAAATTTGACTTCAGGTAGTTAGTATAGAGCATATTCAGTTACGCTCTTTTTTTTTTTTGTCTGGTTACTGGACTCTTGTAACAGCCTTCCTGTAAAAGTGCATATGATGTTTATTCTACACTAGACTTGTCGCCTAACCAAAGCTAAAGAACCCAGTCTGCCTTATTATTTATCCATAGCTCAGGAAGAACAGATGGATTCATGTCTTTCCCAAATTGAAATGCAGGATTTGAACTTAGGTTGCCGATTCCATTTCCTTTGATCATAACCATTACGCTAAGCACACGTTCCTTAAACAAATGTATCTTCACCATAAAGTGAAATTTGAATGTATTTGGTGCTATAGTTTTTTTTCTTTTTTGTAAATTTTGTAAATTCAGGTATATATTATTTGAAAACATAGAGGCAAAGGGCTTGTTCACAATGCCATGTTGAAGTGAGTTAGTATATTGTTGGTTTGAACAATAATAACTAAGCTCAACTGAACCGATGCCCAAAGCAGCTGGTATTGTAGAAATTTGTTGGGTGATTAGCATCCAACTGTGTTGTGAGCTGAGTAACTGTTGGTTTAAACAACAGCAACTAAGCACTACTGATTGGTGCCCAAAACAGCTGCTATTTATGGAACTCAGGAATACTCCATTCATGTATTTGGGTGATTCCATTCCTTGAGTCCTGATTGGCTGCTTGGTTTCAGTGGCATTATGGTGCCAGATAAATAATTTGGTATTCATGCAGTAGGCTTGCAATAGTGTAAGATCCGTATTGAGTTACGGCTTGCTTGTTGCCTTGTCTGCCAATTTGACGGTAATTGGAATATTGCTTCTACAGGGTTCAAAAGTTTAAGAAACATTATTTTTTAAGATTGGAACTTAATGGTTAACACTAGAAATTTCATGAAGATTTACTGAGTTAACTCCCTTACACATTCCATTGTTAGAAAGTGTAGATATTTTTCGTAAGTGGTCACCCAATTAAGTGTTGATTAGGTTCATCATTGCTTAACTTTTGTGATCTAGCAGGAATAGGTGCTTTCTGCCTGACTTGTCTATAATGGTGAGGTGTGAATGAAGATTAATCTTTTTTGAAAGGTTTGATTTAGCTGTTTTGTTTTATGGCACATCAACCCTTTTTGGGTCATTTAATGCTGAATCAAGTCATTTTGATATCAGGTTGATTACAGGACCTATTTTTTTGTACAAAGGGTGCAAGTAAACTGAGAAGCTCTTTATTATACGACTCAAGGGGTCTAAAAAAACTATGGTTGGAGATTAAGAGGATCAACTTTTACACAAGTATATCGGCCTATCCCCAGCGCAGTTGCTGCTCCACCGCCGACTCCAGGATTCGATCCCATTGAGATCTATCCTCTACAAACCACATTCTGAATGGATAGCCACAGCACAACGTTGAGAGGAGAGCTTTCGTCAACGGAACGTCCTGCTGTCAGAAAGATACAATAGGCACACACACAGTCTTGACCTGCTACAGAATGGTGACAAAGTAGCCATCCAGAACCCATCAAACCGCTGGTGGACCACTACAGGCATGGTCATTGAAGTTCTCCCACATCAGCAATACCAGCTTCGAGCGTACGGATCAGGTAGGATCACATTCAGAAACCGACGCTTCCTGAAAAAGCTGATCACAAAACCCAAAGCCACACCATTGCCTAGTGCTATGCTTGATCCCATTGGCTCCAACCCTAACACCCCACACTTCAACACTAGGGACCTGGCCTCACCCAATGTCACTCCGCCCCAAAACCAAAGCCAACAAAAATACCCTGGGCATTGTCAAGATTGTTCCCCTGTAATCAACCTGGGCACAAGGAACTAATTTCTCTGCAAAGGCCAATACGCTCACGCGAGGGGAGACGAAGGGGAGATGTAGAATAATCATACTAAGTCCAATTACCATCGAATTGGCAAGACAAGACAGCAAGCAGTCATAACTCAATATGATTCTGGTATGCTGTAAAGACCACTGCAAAGTGGCAGGATTTATGGAGCCTCAGAGGATCATACAAACCAAGCAGCCAATCAGGACTCAAGGAATGGAATCACCCAAATGCATGAGTGGACTGTTCTGAATTCCTAAGTACCAGTTGTCTTGACCAGTCACATTTTTCAAACCAATAGTAGACTGCTGACTTCCTTCAATATCAGCCAGACAGCAAAGCACTAGACCAGGGAGATTAAATTCCCTTAAAATAAGTAATCTCCAGATGATTTCCCAAGAATTCATATGTGGTTTTGAAACCGATGGTAATAAATCAACCATTAATGTATATAATATGATATATATAATATATATATATATATATATATATATAAAGAGATTAGATAGATAGATGTTGGGCACATCTTTTATGCTTTTTCAAAATATATTCCCAAAGTGAGAATGATCATTATACATTATTCTATACTTCCAGCTTTGCAAATATAGTATTCAAAGGCTGTACAGTTAAAAGCCACTTTTTTGGAAATTATTATAATAGTATTATAGCTTTGGGAAAGAGATGATGGACCTTTGCCAGAGCCCAAACAACTCTTGCTCTCTCTCTCTCTCTCTCTTATATATATGTATATATGTATATATATATATATATGTAGAAAGTTTGTAGAAAAAACAAGATGTTAAAAATTTTGCTGACAGAAATCTGTTTCGACCAATATAAAGAGGTCTTTATCAAAGCAACATTTTAAACGGAAAGACAAAATAAATATATATTAATCACGAGGCACAGAACGCTCTCGATCAGGACTGGAATTTTCAAAAAAATTTTTTAAAATGCGTATTTTATGTTAAAAATAAAATAAATTTTATTTAAAAAATTATAAGCATTTTTATTATTAGAAAAGCTCAAAAGATTATATATATATAATATATTATATACATTTTTACTGCAAACTCTTTTGTAATTGGAAGAGTATCCTCATTTCTGTAGTTTTGATACTTTAGTATTATCTGTGTTATTTGGACTATTGTCCTCATCTTCATTGTTATCTGTACAATGTTTCGGCTGATGTGCCCTCCAGCCTTCTTCAGGTATTTCTTGTTGGACTTGGGAACCATCTTGTCGAACTCGGGAACCTTCTTTTCGAACTCTAGAACCTTCTTGTTGTAATCGAGAAGGTTCTCAAGTCCAACAAGAAATACCTGATCAAGGCCAGAGGGTACATCGGCTGAAACGTTGTACAGATAACAATGAAGATGAGGACAATGGTCCAAATAACGCAGATAATACTAATCATCAAGCCTCCAATCAAATATTCAGAGAAATTTTGATACTTATTTTTTTTTTTTTTTTTTTTTTTTTTTGACATTCCTTGAATGTACCAGATCTGTCTGAAAAATTATCCAGTGATTTGATATCAAAGAAAAAAATAGTTTATTTAGAGCAATGTTGCCTTAGTCCACTTCAAAGTACTCCTCTTTGGACTTCACTCGCTTATCACAACATCCATTCCGCTTTTCAAAACAGTTTGCAGAGTCCTCTTTGTTGGGTTACCATCATCTGCCTCATCATGTTCATGGTATTTTAATGATGGATTTTTAGCTTAAGGGAAAATGTAGAAATCAAAGGGACGCAAATCTAGGTGGGTGGGGGAGAGGGTTTACAGAACTGCGTGATGTGATATTTTTGCCAAAAATCCCTGCACAAGACAGTTGAGATATTCCAAATAGCTGGATACTTTCCAGACAGTCCATGTAATCTCCAGATGTTTTAATTATCCGACTGTCAATTTGTAATTTCCTTTGATTACAGCTCCCACATGTTCAACATTCTGGAGGTGTTCTGCTTGTTGAAGGCTTTCCAGAACAGGGATCCCTTCCAGCAGATTCCCAACCAAGTTTGAGTTTTGCTTTTATGGCATGTCAACCCTTATTGGGTTATTTTATCCCGAAGACATTTTATTTTATTCATTCTTGCTAGGTGTTCAAATTTTTTTTTCAAACTCATTTTTTGATTTCTTCAACTCGTAGATAACCCTAACAGGTACTACCACTCCAGGTCAGAGTGAGCCTGGGAGTAATGGTGATGAAGGGGTACTCCACACTCTCCAGATTCCCAACCAAGTTTGAGTTTTGCTTTTTAGTTTGTTGGATTTTATGGCATGTCAACCCTTGTTGGGTTATTTTATGCCAAAGACATTTTGTTTCATTCATTCATTCATGTTGGGTATTCAATTTTTTTTTTGAAACTCATTTTTTTATCTCTTCAACTCATAGATGACCCTAATAGGTACTACCACTCCAGGTCAGAGTGAGTCTGGGAGTAATAGTGATGAAGGGGTACTCCACACTCTCCAGATTCCCAACCAAGTTTTGAGTTTCACTTTTGGGTTAGTTGGATTTTATGGCATGTCAACCTTTGTTGGGTTATTTTATCCTGAAGACATTTTATTTTATTCATTCTTGCTTGGTATTCAAATTTTTTTTTCAAACTCATTTTTTTATCTCTTCAACTCATAGATGACCCTAATAGGTACTACCACTCCAGGTCAGAGTGAGCCTGGGAGTAATGGTGATGAAGGGGTACTCCACACTCTCTAGAGCTCTGGAATTGGAACTTCATCACTAAAAAATGCTGTTACCTAGTACACTAAAACTCTCAGCCACCCCTTTCTAGCACATATGGTCAAAACAGTTCGGGGGTTGCCACAAGAGTGAAAGGGTCAGGACAATCATATAGGTGCTAGGGTTTAATGTGACCAGCTGATTGATTGGAGGGAGCCTCTCTGACTGCCCGTTTAGCTTAGGTAAGGGCCAAAGTGGAATGTTGCATGTCATGAACTACTCAACCACCAAGAATCCATCCTTAAGCATCACAAGTTGCTATTAACATTCAACGTGGTCCATTGGAGGAATTTGACCCCTCAGTAGAGGTGCAGTTGGTGTATTCTACAGTCCCTGCTGACAGGGGGCGTTCAGTGATGCTGATAGCTTTTTAATTTAGTGCTTTATGAAATGCACAGATTTGAATTGAATCAGTCCCCAGGAATTTTGATGGGTCCCAACTAAAGTTTCTTAATAAATTGCAGAGTTTTTATCTATGAACAACTAAAGCCATCAAACCCCTACCTTGTGCTCTATAAAGTGTTATTCGTTTCCAAGAAAATATTGAAATGTATTTATTTGTTAGCTGGAAATGGTGGGGGAAGAAACAAAATACTGGGACACATGGATATGATTTTTTTGCATCCTTTTAGATTTTATGCATCGGATGCAGAATGCATACCTATCAGCATCTCTGTAGTTTACTATTTGAGTTTCACTCAAAGAATCATCGTCAAAAACCTTTTTGTTTTCATAGACAATTGTCAAAGTTTCAAAAACAAAACTTGTTATAAATTTGTCGTGATTGCAATAGTCATATAATACACAAACTCCTACACTGGAGTATCACTGCTAATTGAGCAAAGCATGTTCACACATAATCAATAAGGCCCCATTTAATTGGCTGCTAAGTTACATCAAGGCTGCACAACCAGTTCTTGATGTATTCCAAAGAGGTGGATATGTTCTGGAAGAAAAATTTTTTTAACTTCTCAGTTGGAAGAATTTTTTTTTTTTTTTTTGGTCCACAAATTTCAAAATTTCCTGTGAGAAAAATCTTAGGTAAAATTGGAAACATCTTTTATTGAGGTCAGTCAGTATACTGTTGGTTTGAACAACAGCAACTGGCTAAGCACAACTCAACCAACCAGTGCCCAACATATCTGGTATTTATGGAAGTCAAGAATAGTCCATTCATGTATTTGGGTGATTCCATTCTTTGAGTCCTGATTGGCTGCTTGGTTTCTATGATGTTATGAGCCTTCATAAATACCTTGTCATTTTGCAGTAGTATTGCGACATTAGATTCGTATTCAGTTATGACTACTTGTTGCCTTGTGTTACCAATTCGATGGTAATTGGAACTTAGTGTGATTATTCTGAACTATATATTTAAAAAAAAAACTTGACCTAATCTGTCATAAGGTCACAGTATTTATAGTTAGATGGAAACTGTACAATGATACTGCATGCTGTTTTGAACAAATTCTGGAAGCATCATCCTATAAAATCGCAGCTGTACAGCCAACTCAGAAACCATCCAAGACAAGTTGGGCACTGTTGGAAAAGTAAGGATGAACTTCTATAGACTGTAACACATGGACACACCAGTGTTATTTGACCAGTAAAAACTTATAATCATCAGATCTGTGCAGAATCAGTACGTTACTCTAGTGATCTGATCTGTATATTATTGAAGTAAGTCAGTTAGACAGTCAACAATTGGTTTGAGCAATGTGACTGGCCAAGCCTAACTGCACCAATGTCAGGACAACTGGTATTTATGGGAATTCAGAACAGTCCACCCATGCATTTGGGTGAGTCCATTCCCTAAGTCCTAATTGGCTACTTAGTTTGTAGGGCCCTCTGAGGCTCCCTAAATCCTGCCACTTTTCAGTGGTCTTTACGGCATCTCAGAATCGTATTCAGTTACGACTGTTTGCCGTCTCATTTTGCCAATTCGACTTAGTATTCTACATATATGAATAAAATGAGTAAAGTTCCACTTAGCAGTGGTCTGCACTTATTAATTTACTTAGCTTTTCATTATCAATCTGCCCAGTAAGAAGCAAACTCCCTACCCTAGCAAGTGTTATGGGATATGAATTTAGCCATTGAACCATGGCATACACTCAACCATACAATTATATCTATCTTGTATAAAGAGTGATGAAGGATGGAGTTGGTAGATGCTTCATATGACAGGCTGGTACATTTCATTATACAGCTTGAGCCAGCTTATTCTCAGGGTTCTGATTGGCTGTTAGTTTTGGTGTGGATACTTTGATTAATATATATCCATCATATTGAAGCCAGTTAGTCTACTGTTGGTTCTAACAACAGCAGCCAACTAAGTACAACTCAAGCAGTGTCCAAGACAGCTGGTATAAATAGGAATCAAGAATGATCCAGCCATGAATCTGGGGGATTTCTTGAGTTCTGATTGGCTGCTTGATTTGAATGACATTGTGGAGTCTTATATATACTTTGTTATTTTGCAGTGGACTTTGTAGCATTCGAGTTTGTATTTGAGTTACAATTGTTTGTTGCCTTGTCTTCCCAGTTCGACGGTAATTGGAACTTTAATTATTCTTCACATCACTTAACTGTTGTGTGCATGTTTATTGGGTCTGTATTTGAGTTAAGGACTCTCACTGGTCTTGCAACCCAGTTTTGGCGGGGTGGGGTGCTACTCATGTAGCATGTCTTGGGCAGGAACAGCCTGGAAGATCTCTTCAGGTCTACCAGGTTTGAATTCAGAATTTCTTTTTTTCTAGACTGTTGGCCTTACCAGAGTTAAGTAAGTAAAGTAGTCGGGTTGGCCTAATGTCAGTATTGGCCAGACAGCGAGGGAGTCTATCCCCTTTTTACTAGTGCTAGACCAAGGAGATTGTTTTTGACGTCTGAGGTGAAGCGCCAAACCTATCATCAGCTCCTTACTTTACCACACAGATCCCTGTGCTACTCATATGCTGAGTTGGCGAGGGCTGGTATCGAACCAGGAACCTTGTGATTCCTAGCCGAACGCTCTACCGACTAAGCTAAAGAGCTCACTAATTACTCCTAACTGGAAGAGGAATAGTTGGCTTCCTAACTTTTTTATGAGTATTTGTGCTTTGTGAAATTCAAAAAGTAGGCTTTTTGAATTTCACAGGATTGGAACTCTTGCTGTCATATCCATTTTCCATGACGATAACCATTACACAACGACCACCTCCTTATGCTTTAATTTTATATACGTTTACTTTAGCATAACAGCTTTTAAGGACAAAGAAACATGCAAAATAGTTGATTTCTTTTCTTTTTTTTTTTTTTCATGATATTGGCTAATTTTTTTTTCTTGGAAATCTATGAGATTTCGTTAAAAAAAAATCTATTTTCCTCTTAAAAATTTCATATAAGTTAAATAGTCTGCCTGTTACATTCAGGCAGTCATTGTAATGTGTTCGTTCTCATTGGAAAAGAAAGAAGAAAAAAAGGAAAAGATAAAGAAAGAAAATAAAAAGAAAAGAAAAAAATAAAAGAAAGAAGAAGAAAAATAAGATAAAATAAAAATAAATAAATAAAAGACACAGTCAGAGAATTTTAATGCTTCTCTGATAAATGTAGAATTTAATTTTTTTAGATTCTTGGAAACTGTCAACAATTCTTGTTTTGCAGTTTGGTAACTATGAATTCCGACTCCAAAATAAATGAAAGTTATTGAAATACTTTAGTTCTTCATCATTTCATTGTTTTGTGATTTTCTCTTTGCAAAGGAAATGGTAAATTTGGAGTAGATAGAATTTTATTCAGTCTTGCAATGCCAGTTCTTTATAGGATTGACATTTCTTTGCCGATAAAAATCAGGTGGCACCAATCTCCATTATTTCCTTATTGTTCATTTTTCTTCCCCATCAAAGACAAGTAGATTTTTTATTTTCAGAAATTATTGTCTGATGGTAGTCTTTGATTCTTTTTTGTTCTTTTCCTTTATTATTCGTAATCATAGGACTTTAGCATGAAAGGTGGCTGGAGAAGGAAGAGAAATAAAACCAAGTCTTTGAGTTTAAAGCCATTAACTATGTCTTTGCATTCTTTTAGGTACTGAACACTGCCTATTTCTGAATTTAATCAATCGACTCTCCTGACTCCCTCCACCTACTCATCATGATTCCAATATGTGAAAAGTCAGATTCCAAAGGTTAAACCATATTTACATAGACATAGACGATAAAAAGTAGTATCTCTTTTGATTTAAGTTATGGTGCTGGGATGTCGATTCTGGTTTAGTCTTCTCTTTGATGTTTATCTATGAGACAATCTTTTTCCACAAGAATTTCATCATTGTAATGGAAATGACTGTTCCAGAGTTAAGCCCAAACAAATGTACAGATGGGCAGATTCTAATAACCAGATGAAGGATTGCGTATTCCTCATTTTCCCATGATTTCGGACACTCCATTTTCTTGAGTTTTGTTTTCTTTGCATTTATTTATTAAGTCTTTTCTTGTTTTCTTTCTTTATTTTTTTTTGTACTTTTCATTTTTTTAGAACTCTTTTTCTTTTTCTTTTTTCTCATTCCATTTTCGATTTTTATTCATTATTTCCCTTTGTCATGTCATTATCGTTTCTTTTTTTTATTCTTTCTTTTTTATTTCCTTGATCTTCTTCCTTTTTCTCTTATTGTTTTACCTTTTATTTCTTTTTTCTTTCCTCTCTTTTTATTTCTTTATTTTTCTCCTCCTGTTTTCCCCTCTTTCTTTCTTTCTTTTCCCCTTCCTCTTTCCTCTTTTTCTTTTCTTCTCCTTTTTCATCTACTTTTCATTCTCTTTTCCTCTTGTTTTCTTTTTCCTCTCGTTTTCTTTTTCCTCTCGTTTTCTTTTTCATCTTCCTTTCTTTTTCATCTTCCTTTCTTTTCATCTTTTCATCTTCCTTTTCTATTTCATTTCTTTTCATCTTCCTTTTCTATTTCTTTCTTTTTCATCTTCCTTTTCTATTTCTTCTTTTTCATCTTCCTTTTCTATTCTTCTTTTTCATCTTTTCCTTTTCCTTTTCATCTTCCTTTCTTTTCATCTTCCTTTTCATCTTCCTTTTCATTCCTTTCATCTTTATCTTCTTTTCATCTTTCTTTTCTTTTTCCTTCCTTTTCTTTTTTCTTTTCCTCTTCCTTCTTCTTTTTCATCTTTTTCCTCTTCCTTCTTCTTTTTCATCTTTTTCCTTCTTCCTCCTTCTTTTTCATCTTTTCCTCTCCTTCTTCTTTTTCATCTTTTTTCCTCTTCCTTCTTTTTCATCTTTCTTTTTCCTCTTCTTTCATCTTCTTCATCTTCCTTTTCTTTTCATCTTCTTCATCTTCCTTTTCTTTTCATCTTCTTCATCTTCCTTTTCCTTTTCTTCTTTCCTTCTTTTCTTTCTTTCCTTTCTTTCTTTTCATCTTCTTTTCTTTCTTTTTTCCATCTTCCTTTTCTTTCTTTTCCTCTTTCCTTTGTTAGTCACTGCTTCTTTGAGTTTATTCTGCCCCCCCCCCCCTCAGGCCCCCATCCTATCATCTAATTCATATTCCAATCTTAAGTTTTCTTTTTTGCCTAACACCACCCTGCTATCCACACCCAATAATATCTCCACCCGGTTACCATATTCTCCCACCCAGCATTACAAATCAAAGGATTGAGGCATGATGGTTAACAAAGATAGGAGATATTTGGTCTTTGAGTGTTGAAGAAAAAAATCCCTGGTTGATAGTATTTCTGGGAATCTTGGGTATTGGTGCTAACATTCCTCAGCAAATGGGACATACCTCCCATCTTGATAAATAACTCATCTTCTTCTTCTTCTTCTTCTTCTTCTTCTTCCTCTTTGTTTGCTGGTGACCATATTTTCATATTATTTTGGTTTTAAGATGATTACTTTTTAGAAATCTTTCATTTTCTTCATTGTTTTCTTTCCTTAAATATTTTTTTTTAATGATTTGTTCCTTACTTTCATTCTACTCTTCTTTTTTCTTTTTCTTCTTCTCTTTTCCTTGTTCTCTTTTTTCCTTTTTCCATTCTCTTCTTCCTTCTCTTTCTTTTCTTCTCTTTTCCTTCTTTCTTTTTTCCTTCTTCTTTCTTCTCTTTTCTTCTTGTTTCTTCTCTTTCTTCCTTTTCCCATTCTCTTCTTTCTTCTCTTCTTTCCCTCTCTTCTCTTTCCCTTTCTTCTCTTCTTTCTTCTCTTCTTTCTTCTTTTGCCTCCTTTCAGTTTCCTTCCTCTACTTTGCTTTCCTTTTTCCTCTGGTTTTCTTTCCTTAATGTTTTTTTTAGTAATTTGCTCCTTCTTTCTAGTCTTCTCTTTCTTCCTTTCTTTATTTCTAGTCTTCTCTTTCTTTCTTTCTTCCGCTACTTCCTTTCTTGCCTTTTTCCTTCCTCTCTTCCATTTTATTTCCTTTCCTTTTGTTTCCTTTCTAAATTTATTTATCATTTTTGGACATTTTTAACCATCTTATCCATTACTTTTTACATTTAAGGATTTTTTTCTTTGGATCTTTCTTTTTTCTTTTCTTTTCTTCCATCTACTCCACTTTTTGTCATTCATTATATTTTTCTTTCAACCATTCTTTCTCCTTCGTTCTTCCTCTCACATTTCATTCCTCAATTTCCAATTCCTTCCTTCATATTTCTTGTTTTTGTCTAAGTCCCTTATTTTGTTTTTCTTTTAGGGATTTCTCCTCACACTACACACCCCAACCCTTTTGCCACCCATCATCTAAACACCAACCCACCCACCCAGTTCCTGTCTCTTCAGGCAGGGAATAAGGATGAAGGTAATTGGCAGGGGGTCTGTCTGTTCCCTGGTGTTGATAAAATCCTTGTATCATCTTTCAATGTCAGCTGTCGGCATTTCTACTCCTCCTCCTCCTCCTCCAAGTCTCCTTTACAAAGTATTCTCCTCATTAACACAGCTGTCACACATTTTATATTTGCCAGAACACATAGACACACACACATATGCAGACACATACACACATGCACACTAACAAATACGCAAATGAAGACATTCACATACACACTCAAATGCAGACACTACTCACATGCAGACACTACTCACATACACGCACAAATGCAGACACTACTCACATACACGCACAAATGCAGACACTCACATATACACACACAAATAAATGCAGATACTAACATATATGCACAAATGCATGCAGACACTCACAGATACACACAAACGCATGCAGGCACTCACAGATACACACAAATGCATGCAGGCACTCACATATACACACAAATGCATAAATGCATGCAGACAAACATATACACACACTAATAAATACAGACACTGACATACATACACACACTAATAAATACAGACACTGACATACATACATACACTAATAAATACAGACACTGACATACATACACACACTAATAAATACAGACACTGACATACATACACACACTAATAAATACAGACACTGACATACATACACACACTAAAATACAGACACTGACATACATACACACACTATAAATGCAACACTGACTACATACACACACTAATAAATGCAGACACTGACGTACATACACACACTAATAAATGCAGACACTGACGTACATACACACACTAATAAATACAGACACTGACATACATACACACATTAATAAATGCAGACACTGACACTAAAATGCAGACACTGACACACACTACACACACTAATAAATGCAGACACTGACATACACACACACTAATAAATGCAGAAACTGACATACTCACACACTATAAATAGAGACACTGACATATACACACACTAATAAATAGAGACACTGACATATGCACACACTAATAAATAGAGACACTGACATATGCACACACTAATAAATAGAGACACTGACATATGCACACAATAATAAATGCAGACACTGACATATGCACACACTAATAAATGCAGACTCTGGCATACACACACTAATAAATGCAGACACTGACATACACACACTAATAAATGCCGACTGTCATACACTAAACAAATAGATCTATGTATATTCTTGACTTTAGAAGCATAGAACTGCATTAACGCATATGCATGTATATATTTTGAGGCAGATATATTTGACAACTCATACACATGTTCTTAGTGTGCGTGTATATATATATATATATATATATATATATATATGGTGATGCTGATAACTTTTTGATTTAGTGTATCTTGGGATGCACATATTATTTGAATGAATCCTCGGGAAAATTTATGGGTCCCAACTAAAGCCGTCTAACTCCTACCTTTTAATCTATCCTGTGTAATTCGTTTCAAAGAAACTATTGAAATATATTTACAGTTAGCTTGAAATGGTGTGGGGAAAAGGAAAGAAAAACACTGTGACACATGATTTTACTGCATCCTTTTAGATTTTTTTGCATCTCTGTGTATATATGTATATATATGTATGTATATATAATATATATATATATATCACATCACTTAGTACAGTCATCGGCTGGATTTTGATTTGAAATTCTCACTGTACAATGTTCAATCTATGTGATCAATGGAGTTAAGTTTAGTGAATGGACAAAGGAGATTATGTTAGAAAAAAATACCAAGTATTTAGAATAATATTTTTTTTTACCTCATTAAGGTATAGATTTATTGACCAACCTATATATATATATATATATATATATATATATAAGGTATCCAAATGACTGGTTGTAAGAGATGATTCTATTTGGGATCATCAAAATCTCACTGTACAACCATACTGTATGCTTTTGTAGTTGCAAACATATATTCATACAAGGATTTTTATAAATCCCTAAAGAGAGCTCAATGTATAACAATCAATAAATTAGATTAAATACAGAGCAAGATTTAACTTTCAAAGAAAGAAAAACTTAACAAACCGTCATTCCGTAATAACTTATTTCGACCAGAAGCTCAAAAGGCATTTTCAAAAATCCTTAAGAGGCCAGCCTTATCAGACGGATTTTACAAAAAAAAATTAATATATATATAATGAATGAGAATTAATCGAGTCTAAGTTAATATATATATATATATATAGAGAGAGAGAGAGAGAGAGACAGAGAGAGACAGAGACAGAGAGAGAGAGATTTTAAATTTGTATATAGCAGTCAATCCATGTTTGTTTACTAATGTATATATTGATATTCTTTCTATATAATGTACAAAAGGCAATTATGTGTGTGTGGTGTGGTGTGTATATATATATATATATATAATATATATATATATATAGTAAAGTCGTCGGGGCGGCCTAAAGTCGGTATCAGCCAGTCAGCGAGGGAGTCTATCCCCTTTTCAATAGCGCTAGACCAAGGAGATTGTTTTTAGCATCTGAGGTGGAGCGCCACTTTTTCCATCAGCTCCTTACTTTACCGTACAGATCTCTGTGCTACTCATACGCTGAGTTGGCAGGGACCCGTATTGAACTAGGAGCCTTGTGGTTTCTAGCCGAATGCTCTACTGACTGAGCAATATATATATATATATATATATATATATATAATATATATGGATAGATAATACAGTTATATTTATGTTATGAGTAAAGAATACTCAATATTATTGATAAAGCATATATCTTATCTAAGTTAGTGAATACAACAGTGCTTAGTAACAGACAATTTTATGACTATGCAATTTTCAAACCAATATATGTATGTATGTATATATATAATATATATAATATATATATATATATATATATATATATTCTATGTTCTTCATATATATTTCTTATGTTCATTCATACATACATGGAGGACAAGGCCATCCATATACATGTATATATCTACCCATATATTAGTCAATCAATGCAAATACCTGTATAAAAGGCTTTTCACCTGTGCACGCATGCAATATATATATTATATATATATATATATATATATATATATATAATATTAATTAGAAATATTCAAAATACTGAAAAATTTAGAATTTAGCTTTAGGGATTTTTAAATGTCAGCCGTGCAGATAAATGAAATGTAACGAAATGCCAGAATACATGAAAATAACTTTTAACAAAATGCTGACACATGAAAATAGCTTTTTATTAGGTTTACAACTATTTTTAAAAGAAAAAAATAGAATAAAAGGAAAATTAAACTATAGAAATTTAAGGAATTTTAAACTTTTAAACTTTTGTAAATTCCAAACAACTTAGTATGTTTTTTAAAGATTTAATTATTAATTCTTATGTTCTATAGACTTCCTTTTGAATTATGAGGGTCATTCAATAAATAAGGGGAATTTTTTGACTGAAGAGGGACCTATTATATATGATACAGTCATTCAATAAATAAGGGGAATTTTTTGACTGAAGAGGGACCTATTATATATATGATACAGTCATTCAATAAATAAGGTGAGTTTGTTTTTACTGAAGAGGACCTATTATATATACTACAGTCATTCAATAAATAAGGGGAATTTTTGACAGAAGAGGGACCTATTATATATACTACAGTCATTCAATAAATTAGGGGAATTTTTCTAAAAAAAAGCAAAATCTTTTTTTTTTTTTTTTTTGTCTTTCCAGAATCTTTTTTTTTCCAGAAATTTTGAATAATTTCAGGTTAGAAGAATTGGAATGGTGGTGCTAATATATGATTTGCATAGCACAGTATACCATCTGTATAGTTATTAGCCAGTCAGGATCCAGTTTGTTGGCTCTGTAAGTTCAGTGCTTAGCAGACCTGAGGACAAGAAACACATGGATTGTTGCCTGATGACATAATGATTGTAGAATAATCATACTAGTTTGAATTACCATCGAATTGTTAAGACAAGGCAGCAAGTAGTCAACTGAATACGAACCTATCTTGCTGCAATGTCACTGCAAAATGCCAGGTTATTTATGAAGCCTCATAACATCATAGAAACCAAGCAGCCAAACAAGACTCAGGGAATGGAATCATCCAAATGCGAGAATGGACTATTCTTGATTTCAATAAGTACCAACTGTCTTGGCACTGGGTCTAGTTTTGCTTAGCCAGTTGCTGTTGTTCAAACCAACAGTACACTGACTCACTTCAATAATGATAGGTTTTAACAACTGGTAGCAGAGCGTAGTTCTGTTCTACAGACCTCTGGGTTATGGACTGAACATGCTTCCACAGTATAGCAGGTCATGCTGACAGTCTTCTGGCACATAAAAGGAGCCATCACTATTGGTTTCCTTGAAAAAGGTGCGACTGTAAAAAGAGCTTTCTACTGGCAACACCTTAAGCAAAATTCACCTTCTTTATTGAATAACCCTCAAGAATGTGATACTCTTTTTTATTCCATGCTTTCAATGAACTACCCCCTCATCTCACATCTTTAGAATATTGTAGGATAATATTGAAATGAGAAACTATTAGTTGCAATATGTGGTTTCTGTGTTACACTGTCTATATTATTGATACCCTATCCCAAGTATTGAGCACTCTCTCAACAAACACAATAATGATATATACTAGCAGAAGACTCTGGCATTGTCTGGAATAAATGTAATACACTAAAGCACATATATAACATCCTCTCCTTCCAGCAGATAACTTAAAAAAAACTCCTTGAAGTCAAGGGAATTCACATACCAAGTTTAATTAAGATGGGCCCTTTAGCCTAGGAGTCTGTGTACAATAAACTCACTAATGAATTGAACTATATATACAGTTGTGTGTGTGTGTGTGTGTGTGTGTGTTCAGAACCAGATTTTTGTCAAATTATAGCATATGTGTTTGAATTGTGTGTGCATATATATCGGGTTTGTGCAAAAATCTCTGGTAACCTCTTTTTGAAAATGAGA
Source organism: Doryteuthis pealeii (assembly GCA_023376005.1). Taxonomy (NCBI): domain Eukaryota; kingdom Metazoa; phylum Mollusca; class Cephalopoda; order Myopsida; family Loliginidae; genus Doryteuthis; species Doryteuthis pealeii. The sequence goes on along the minus strand of CM042160.1, from coordinate 32,919,894 downwards.
AACAGAATGAGCAGTAGAAAGTCCCTTCCTATTTTTAATTGTAAAATGTGCAGAGTATTTTACAAACATCTCCCCCCCCCTCTCTCTCTCTCTCTCTTTCTATATATATATATATATATATATATATATATATATATATATGTGTGTGTGTGTGTGTGTATACATACATATGTGTGTACACACACACACACACACACACACATAAATATATATAACCACAAAATGGCTGATTTTTAAGCATTTTTCTTTACCAATATATATATATACTAGCAAAAGTACCCCGTCCATAACCAGACTTAAATTTTTTTTGAGAGCACCAGGGAGTGAGTGGGTAAGAGAGAGAATAAGCGGAAAATAATTTATGGAATAAAAAAAATGTAATCCTTAACTTTTGAGTGTTTTGAAACATAATTCAACTATTTTGTACATATGACAAAATTTAAATTCAGTTCTTAATTGCTTGTCGCATTAAAGTGATAAAAAATATTAATTTAATTAATTTTTTTTAACCCCTAAAAAGTAGTAATTAAAAAGAGCTAAGCATTAAATATATGTCCTTATCTATTTTGCTTGGCTGAGGCTGTAGAATACGCCAACAGCATCTCTGCTGAGTAAAACCTCCTTCCAATTGGTCCACCTTTTTGTTTGTAGGTAGCAACCCATGATGTTTTTGGATGGAATCCTAGGGGTGGAGCAGTCCATGGCATGCAACATTCCACTTTGACTGTTACTTAGGCTAGACAGAGAGATCCCTCCAGTAAATCGGCTGGACATGTCAAGCCCTAGCACCTATATGATTGTTCCTACCGTATTGCTCTTATAGTAAAACCAGGCCCCCCTTTTTATCATATATATGCTAAAAGGTGGTGGTTGAGGGTCTTAGTGTCATGGTTATGATATTAAACTGCATCTAGTGGTGAGGTTCCAATTCTGGAGCTCTGGGAAGTGTGGAGTACCCCTTCATTGTCATTACTCACAGGCCCACTTTGACCCAGAGTGGTAGTACTTGGTAAAATAAATTGTCTTTCTTATATTTAATCTAATGATTAAATAGTAGGGCAGACTAACTTTGGTTAGACAACCGGTATAGGAGAAGGAAATCTTTGAATTCAAACATGTTAAAACTTTGCTTAAGAAATTGACCTTGTCTCACATCCTACCTGTGTGGAGAGGTTGGTAAATACGTATATCTAATTAATCTATTATTATTATCTAATTAATCTATTATTAATTTATAGGAAGCCCGTGGTGTAATGGTTAAAGTCATGGAAAATGGACTCGTTGCCCCGAGTTCAAATCCTGGATGTGGTAATTGCATTTCACTTACCTTGTGAAAGGTATGAATCCTACTCTCCCTCCAGCTATGGATAAATAGTAGAGCAGACTGGGCTCTTTAACCTTGGTTAGGCAACCGGTCTAGGAGAAGGAAAACTCTGAATTCAAACCTGTTAAACTCTGCCTAAGAAATTGACCTTGTCTCACATCCTACCTGTGTGGAGAGGTTGGTAAATACGTATATCTAATTAATCTAAGTATATATTAATATATTTTGTTTACATACAGTCCAGTGAATTAAAAAAGAACATAAACCTATGTGGAAGCCAAATATGAAAGTAGCTAACATAACCAAGCTGTTGTAAATGATTTTCAGTAGTTAATGTGGCTATCTCTCATATTTCATCACATGTATAGCATGTGAGGATGTGTTATATTAACGTTGGAAGGCTTAAAGTATCCTCCAGCGTGGGTACAACTTTATACTAAAAACCTTCCGACAAAAGTGTAAAAGATAACATATTTATTCCGTAAGTGACGGAGATACATTTAAGAGAAAGATATACACAACAGATACATAAACGTATTATGAGGAAATAGGCGTACGACTTGCATCATACAGAATGTCACTTACTGGTAGCAGGTTTGGTAGGGAGCAAAGCCCCCTTGACCATGTTAACTCATTGACGGCCTGAGTGAAAAAAAAAGGCAGGAAATCGTAGATCCCGCTTGTGGCCAAAAACCAACGCCACCTATCAACCGAAATCAACCACGGCAAGGGAAGATAACACATTTTGGAGATGTTCACCCAGACCTCGTTTTACTGACCCTAACACATGGATTATTTTCAAGTTATGTCTTGATTGGGTTTGTATCAATGTAACATTGTTATCTAACTGGGAAATTTTAAGCCAAAAACTTCACAAACCAATTTTAACATGTTTGATCATTTGAATTGGATTTTTTACTTTTCTTAAAATAAAAAAATAGTATAACATACAAAAATGTTGCTTATGAAGAATAATTAAAGTTCCAATTACCGTCAAACTGGGAAGACAAGGCAACGAACGATTGTAACTTAAATACAAACCTGAATAGTTACAAAGTCTACTGCAGAATGACAGGATATATATAAGACTCCACAATGTCATTCAAATCAAGCAGTCAATCAGAACTCAAGGAATAGAATAACCCAAATCACCCAAATTCATCAATGGATCATTCTTGATTTCTATATATACCAGCTGTCTTGGGCACTGCTTAAGTTGTACTTAGTTAGCTGCTGTTATTCAAACTAACAGTAAACATACTAACTTCAATAGCTTATTTTCTTCCCTCTTTAATATATCAGGATCAGTTAACAAAAATATACCAAACTATCTAAAAAAATTTTAAAAAATTAAAAAAAAAGATATATTCTGGCGTAAGTGAGTAAGTCGTCAGGGATGGCCTAAAGTCGGTATCATAAACATTCTCAGCCTGTCCTACCATTTTACCATAGCTGGAGGGACAATAGATGGATTCATACCTTTCCCAAGGGTATAAACACAATGTGAAATGCAAATGGCCTTGTCCCGGATTTGATCTCAGGTTGCTGAATCCATTTTCTATGATGATAACTGTTATGCCATGAGTGCCAAATGTAGAACAACTACCCATATCAGTTACAAGCAGAGCTACTCGGCGTTGCCCGGGATTTAAAAAGTTAGAAATAAATCTCTTATATATATTTTATATATTGATTAAAAATAATTATTTTTCTATAATTTGTTTTTTTACTTTTTTATTCTTTATATATTCTTGTTTTTAAGTTGTTTATTTTTATTTCTTCTTGTTTGTATTTTTTCTTTTGTCTTTTATGTTTTATCCTTTATTAATTTGTTTGATTTTTTTAATCAATTTTTTTATATATCATTAATTTATACCGTTATTGTATTTTTTATATTGCTTTTATTATGGAAAATGAGGGGTAAAAAGTTTGACCATATGATCTTTAGGCACCCCTTTTGCGATCTTGTTTCCTAAGGACATTTTTTTCATTTACACCACCAAAATCCATGTTAGGTGTTAGTTTTATAATTAAAAAAAAAGAGAAACTCTTAAAATCATCTGTTAATAAACAACCGGATTTTGGCGGTGTAAATGAAAAAAATGTCCTTAGGAAACAAGATCGCAAAAGGGGTGCCTAAAGGTCATATGGTTCAAAAAGTTTTTAAACTGCCTCTTGGACAAAAAATAGGGTGTGGATTTTATTAAACTTCGGTCTTTACTGGTCTCCACCAATTTTCATTTATAAAAGGTTTTGTACACACATCCAGGCAGACAGTCATACTGAATCTTTCTAATATATATATATATATAGAGAGAGATGCTGATAGGCATTCTTTATCCCTGATGCTCAAAAAACTAAAAGGACACAGTATCCGTGCATGCCAGTATTTTTCTCTTTTCTTCCCTCACCATTTCAAGCTAACTGTAAATACATTTCAATAGTTTCTTAGAAACAAATTACACAAAATAGATTACAAGGTAGAAGTTAGACAGCTTTAGTTGGAACTCATAAATTTTCCAGGGGATTCATTCAAAGCAAATATGTGTATCCCAGGATGCATTAAATCAAAAAGCTATCAATATCAATGTGTATATATATATATATATATATATATATATATATATATATATATATATATATATTCTTTTTTTTTTCTTGCACATTTCCTTAAGCAATTGCTTACCATTGTAATATTGTGGTGTCCAGTGTCTAGCAAATTTGTAATAAAGATTTTACAGTTATCACACCATACTTCACCCCCACCTTCATCCAAACTGTAGATTCCCTTTAAGCTGAGATATTAAAAGCTGTTCTTTATCTAACCATAATTTGGTTTTGTTTTGTTTCTCATAAATCCATATTTCATTACAAGCAAGAAAAAGAAAGAAAGACGTGTTTAAAAACAGATAAATGTTCTTTTTCTATAAGTTCACATGGATCCCATTTTCCTGGAGTTGTAGATGATATACTACAGTTGTGTAAACTTCAAAAACACTTAAGATTCCTCTAACAACATTGTACAAAAGGTAGAACTGGGGACTTTTGTATCAACATAATATATCATTTTTAAAAGGAAATATTACTGGTTTATGAAATAAATAAGAAACACAAATCATAGTCATGTTTGAAATCTTTCATAGGAAATGGTATTTATAATCGTCAGTCAAACTCTAAATGGATTCTTATCAGACAGACATCTATATATCTATCTATATACATATATAAAGGGCTGTTGTGTGAATCTGTATGTCTGGAGGAAACTTGGAAAATAAAACAATTAACGACAAAGTAAATATATATACACATTAAATATCACCAGGGCATGGTCTTTAAGCAAAAATAATAAAGATTTGATTTATATTCGTGAAGATAATAGCACACTATATCGACTGAAGAACATGGCGGCCAGCTGAGTTAGACGAAGTAAGCAGAGGTTAACAAGTAAGAACCATCAACTCTTCATCATCTCATCATCATCTATCTATCATCTATTTGTCTCTCTCTCTCTCTATTATATACCTGAGATATGTTAGTGGGTATACAACAAAAACACGCACTTCTTATCTATACATATATAAAGGGTAGTTGTGTGTATATGTATGTCTTGAGGAAACTTTGAAAATAGACAATTAACGACAAAGTAAATATATATATACATTAAATATCACCAGTTCTTGGTTTTTGAGCAAAAATAAGAGATTTGATTTATATTCGTGAAGATAATTAAAAAATAAAATTTAAATGATAACAGCATGGATTTTTTTTTTCATTTAATATTTTTAGATCGTAGACATTAACATTTCTTTTCAGAGTGTGGAGCACCCCTTCATCATTGCTCACTGGTCCACTCTGACCCGGAGTGGTAGTACCAGTTAGGGTCCCATCTATGGGTTAAATAGAAAAATGTATTTATAAAAAAATTGTATTATCCATTAAGAATTGATTTATTTCAAAACTTTATTGGCATTAAATGACCCACTGAGGTTGATATGACGTAAAACAAAACAAAACTAAACCAAATCAAACCAATACTATGTTGACATTATTTTTGTAATATTTGGGTTAAGTCAAAGTAATGTTCACACCTAAAGATTATCTCTGATTCTGCTATAATACTAACTAGCAGGACCTGTGGATATACCACAGTATGATAATTCAATTATTACGTTTGATATATTTATTTGAGAGCTAATTGTTTAATATGTAAAAAGTATAATAATCTTGACTTAACTCTCTCTCATTTTTCTTTTTTTTTCTTTTTATTCTGTTTGATTGAAATCGACCTCTCTCTCTATCTTTCCCATTTTCTTTTTTGTAGCTTGTCCTTTTTTTCCCTTTCTTTCTTTCTAATGAAAACAGAATGGTCCATTGTTTAGCTGAGGTGACACTTATAAGAAGTAAGAATTCGGCAGATAAGCAATAGCAGATAATCAGGATTTAGTATTATTTGTATTATTCAGACTATTGTCCTCATCTTCATTGTTATCTGTACAATGTTTCGGCCGATGTGCCCTCCGACCTTCTTCAGGTATTTCTTCTCGAACTCGGGAGTCATCCCAGATCTTTGAACCTAACCCTTTATTCAGTCCATGGGGGTATCCTGTTCTCATTCCATTAATCATAGCTGGAGTACAGGTGTTAAACTGTGTTAATTATTATTCTATGTTACTTCTACCCCTGACCAGGATCGAACCTGCAGTCTAGAGATAACTGTCACTTAGAACTGTCTTAACCTAACTCCTTTATCCACTAGGCTATGTGTCCAGTGTGAATTTTGGGAACTTATAAACCTGATATCTTGTTTTGCCTAGAATATCTACCTATATTATTTTTAACCTAGACTCATATTGGGTGTTATTTTTATTTTTTTAATTTTCTTTCAAATCTAATCGAATGAAGATGAGGACAATAGTCCAAATAATACAAGTAATACTAATTATCAAGCCTCATCTAAAAAATTCAGAGAAATACTAACCAGGATTTATATTTTTGTATTTTATCTTGGACAATTTGGACAGTCTCATTTTTAACCAGAGGGTGTTGTAAGATGATAACAGTTGGAAGATTATGGAACAAGAATATTAGTATATAGATTAGTGCAGGTTGGGGAAGAAATGGTATTTAAAATCTTTTTTCAACCTCTAAATGAATTTCTTATCAGACAGACATTATATAATAACTAAAATGAATAGAGCGTGTGCAGACCCCTACACATGAAAGAAAAATATGATTTGAAGATGGGAAATAATCTAATGAAAATAAAATGAGTGACCAATCCTATGTTGACATTATTTTTGTAATATTTCGGTTTATCCAAAGTAATTTTATTTTAAATTGTGTATTGAAGTCAGTCAATATACTGTTGGTTTAGACAACAGCTACTGGCTAAGCACAACTGAATCAGTACCCAAGATAGCTGGAACTTATGGGACTCAAAAATAGTCCATTAATGTATTTGGGTGATTCCATTCCTCGAGTCCTGATTGGCTGCTTGGTTTCTATGATATTATGAGGCTTCATGAATAAACTGGCATTCTGTAGTAGGATTGCAACAATCATTAGTAATCCAGTTTAAAATCATCATCATCATCACTATCTGAAAAATAATCAAAGTTCCAATTACCGTCGAATTGGGAAGACATGGCAACAAATGGTTGTAACCCAATACAAACCCGAATAGTCGCAAAGTCTACTGCAGAATGACAAGGTATTTATAAAACTACACAATATCATTCAAATCAAGCAGCCAATCAGAACTCAAGGAATTGAATCACCCAAATCACCCAAATGCATGAATGGACTATTCTTGATTTCTATAAATACCAACTGTCTTGGACACTGCTTAAGTGGTACTTAGTTAGCTGCTGTTATTCAAACCAACAGTAGACTAACCAACTTCAATACTATCAAGTCATGCTGACAGTATTGATTACTTTGACTCTCTCTTGCTATCCATCACTATAAATCATCGCTCTTGGCAAGTCCTCTAGACAGCATCCATTGTTTGCACAGAGCTGATGGATGTAAGTTTTTTGCTGGTCAGCCAACACTGGTATGTCCATATGTAGGAGTCCATTGTAGAATGTTGCTTTACTTCTCCAGTAGTGCCCAGCATATCTTGCTTGTCTCACTTGGATGGTTTGTGAGATGGGAGGTTAGTGGCCATACAGCTGCTGTTTTGTAGGGTGCTGATTCCAGAATTTGTGAAAAAACAGCACAGATTATCCTTGTGTAGTTCCCATCTAGCTTTTTCTTTAAGCATTTTGTTAAAGTCTAAATAGTTTGGAAGAAAGTAAATTAAGGTAAAGTCATCAGGTTGGCCTAAAGTCAGTATCAGCCAGACTGCGAGGGTGTCTATCACCTTTTTACTAGTGCTAGACCAAGGAAATTATTTTGGTGTCTGAGGTGGAATGCCATCAGCTCCTTACTTTACGGCACAGATCCCTGTGCTACACATACGCTGAGTTGGCGTGGGCCAATATTGAACCAGAGACCTTGTAGTTCCTAGTTGAACACTCTACACTCTGAGTTAAACTGGCCCTTAAAATTTTCAGAATATCAATAATCATTACATTTGAAATAAAAAAGGGGCCCGGGTTAGCTTAGTCGGTAGAGTGTTCGGCTAGAAACCACAAGGTTCCTAGTTTGATACCGGCCCTCGCTGACTCAGCATATGAGTAGCACAGGGATCTGTGTGGTAAGGTAGGTGTGGCGCTCCACTTCAGACGCAATAAAAAATCTCCTTGGTCTAGCACTAGTGAAAAAGGGATAGACTCACTCGCTGATTGGCTGTTACTGACTTTAGGCCACCCCTACAACTTTAGGCCACCCCTACAACTTTACTTACTTACTGATAATGACAGGATAGATATTATAAGTTTAGCTCAGTCAGTAGAGCACCTACCTAGGAATCGCAAGTTTCTGTGTTTGATACTGGTCCCAGTCAACTGAGCGCATGAGTAGCACAAGTTGAGTAATCTCAGCTGTACAGTAAAGTGGGGAGCTGATAATGACAATAGACCATTCTGCCAACTTTATTTTAACTTTAAATATAGTAGAGTCATTCACAGATTTTAGATGTGTACCTGAAGTTAGCTGTGTAGTAAAGACTTATGAAAATGAAAACATTTTTGATAAACCCTAATAATCTTATTATAATGGAGATTGTGTGTCTGTAACTGAAACTATATCAGTACACAAATCACAATTCCCTTTGTTATTTACATCACATTTTCCATGATTTTATTTTTTATTTAAACCTCAATTAATAATAAAATTGTTTTAGATTATTAATATTGTTGGTCTTATCTACATTCTAATAATATGCAATTATATTTATATATACAACAAAATAGCGGTTTACAGTTTATGGGAAGGCTAATTTGCATATTGATTTTAACAAATATGTGCTTAGTATTATTGATTTCTAATTGTTTGGTTTTATCTTAATGATGAACAAAAATCTTGAGGATAAATCTTAAAAGAAACCCATTAACAAGAAGAAATAACTGTAATTTTATTCTTTACTTCCTATTTTAACTAAATAGTTAGGAAAATTTAGTAATAAAAGGCAGAAGTGGTGAAAAAGTAAGTTTTAGGTGTTCTATTTTTCGATTATACTACCCTCTGTTTCAAATGCTTTTATCTGCATTCTTATTCAGTTTCATTAGCCTTTCTAATTCAATATAATATTTTATTACATTAAAACTTAAATAGTTACACCCTATGGAGGGTGCATATGTTTGCTAGTTTGTATAGTGTTTATTCATTCTTTTATAAATGATAGATTTATAACTTGTTTCTTATTGAAGGAGTTTTGGACTAGTAAAACAGATTAGTTGAACAAGCTTCCTCATAGTTTTGAGGAGTAAACTCTTAGAGTTGCTGAATTTCTTTCAAGAAGAGATAATGAAATGAGAAAAAAAACTTAAAAAAAAAAAAAAAAAAGAGACATCTGAAGTATCAATACCATAATTAAAATTTAAAAAAAAAAATTGCTTCAAGGATAGATCGGATAAACGACAGCGTGCAAAATCCTAGAGCAATTGGCAGATCACGACGAGGTTGTTTGAGGTGGGAACAAAATGTTAGGTGATAATTTAATTTATAAAAAAAAGATTCAGTGCAGATTCATCAGAAGTAATTGAACAAAACTAAGAAACATTGCTAACAGCATCAATTCATAATTTGTCGGATATTTGTATTATTTTTGCTACCATGATGTTCAGTGATAATAGCCTTTAGCACAAATAAAAATGATGACTTCCAGTCACATGCCATAGATCAAAGTGGTAGGGCTGCTTGAAAAGATCCCTTGGTGCCTGTCACATCAACCATCACTGATGGTCTACCCTTGTTAAGAACCGTGACGCCTGGCATTTCACCTCTAACTATGCTGTTTCTTCTTTTGAGGGTGTCCCTGCAAGTGTTTTCAAAGATAAAAGGGACAGGGAGAAGAAACTCAATTCAATGGCATTAAACCATAACCAGACCTTCAGCTAAAGCCATTGTGCCTGCCTGTCCGTCCTACATTGGCCTGATTAGCCCCAAACATGCCTGCAGTCAACATTGACCACCCCCTTAATCTTCATGAAGTCAAGCCAAGCCATGATGATCATGATGATGGAGTCAATTTCTTGACTAATGTGAATTAATGTTTCTCTGAATGTTGGACACATGGCCTAGTGGATAAAAGAGTTATGTTAAGACAGTTCTAAGTGACAGTTATCTCTGGACTGCAGGTTCAATCCTGGCCAAGGGCAGCAGTAACATAGAATAATAATTAACACAGCTTAATGCCTTTACCCCAGCTATGGTTAGCAGAATGAGAACAGGATATCCCCGTAGATTGAAGTAAAGGGTTATGTTCAAAGTTTCGTGATGGCTCCCGATTACGACAAGGTTATTGAGTTCGAGAAGGTTCCTGAGTCCGATAAGAAATACCTGAAAAAGGCTGGAGGGCATATCGGCCAAAACGTTGTACAGATAACAATAAAGATGAGGACAATAGTCCAAAAAACGCAGATAATACTAGTGAAATAATGTCTTCATCCTCAGTCACAATAATACATGCCATATTACTTGGGTGCACACATGCAGCAACTGTAAATTTTTTTTTCTCTGAAAAACTGCATGAGTGTCTATCTTAAATAGATTTTTAGCCATTGTTGGCAGGGCTTAGAATATGCTGACTGTATCCCCTCCTGGCAGAGGGGTAAGACCCCCACCCCCCAAAAAAAAGGAGTGTTCTAGGTATGACACTAAACTGCATCAGATGGTGAGGCTCCAGTTGTTGAAGTCTTGGGAGTCTGGAGTACCCCTTCATTACCATTACTCCTACTTCTACTGTTATTCGAACTATTATCCTCATCTTCATTGTTATCTGTACAACATTTCGGTCAATATGCTCTCCGGCCGTCTTCAGGTATTTCTTCAATTGGACACATGGCCTAGTGGATAAAAGAGTTAGGTCAAGACAGTTCTAAGTGACAGTTATCTCTAGATTGCAGGTTCAATCCTGATCAAGGGCAGCAGTAACATAGAATAATAATTAACACAGCTTAACACCTCTACCCCAGCTATGGTTAGTGGAATGAGAACAGGATACCCCCATGGACTGAATAAAGGTTAGGTTCAAAGTTCTGTAATGGCTCCCGATTACAACAAGAAGGTTCCCGAGTCTGAAAAGAAATACCTGAAGAAGGCCGGAGGGCATATCGGCTGAAACGTTGTACAGATAACAATGAAGATGAGGGCAATAGTCCAAATAACACAGATAATACTAATCATCAAGCCTCATCTCAAACAATCAGAGAAATACTTTAAAAAATGCACAATAAATGTAAATATGAATGTACAATGAATGTGATTCCCTGACTGCTAGGCATAAATAATCCTTGATGGGTTGACATGCCATTAAAATCAAATGAATAGATTTTTAGAATAAATTTTGAATTACCATTTCTTTTTAAGACACCCTATATTTCAAATACCGATTTTTTTTTTTAAGGTAGCAGACAAGTCAGCCTGTCTCACTTTGAAAACTGGGGTAACACAATTTTACTCTCCCTATTTTCCTGGATTTGGCCTTGGGACATATTAAGCTGAGCTTTGTAAAATTTAGCAATTTTCTTTAGACCTTTTTTTTTCTTCTTTTTTTTTTTTTTTTTTTTTTTTTTTTTTTTCATCTTGAAATTTCATGTGACTAATATGATTAAAACTGTATGAATAGAATATATTAAAAATATTTTTGTAAACCTTCAGAAGTAATGGTGGATGATGTTATTTATTTATTTTTTTTAATTTAATTTTTTTTTTTAATCTTTTCGTTAAAAATATTTTTTTTTTTTTTATTCCTGAAAGAAATAAAGAAAATCTTTCTGCACTTTTCTTCCGATTATATTATTAACAAAAAGTTTTCATTTTTAAAGCTATATAAATGTAAATTTAATTTGCATCTGTCACCCCTTTAAAAAAAATGGAGGTTTACTTTTTCTCTGCATTTTTTTCTCTCTCTTGCTCAACTTCTTTTTCTCCTTCCAACCCAACCAAACATCATTCCAACCAAACATCATTCCAACCTAACTTTCCTCCCAGATCTCCATTTGACTTTTTATCTTATTTTTCTTTTTATTTATTTATTTATTTTATAGATTTCCACTAATCTCAGTTAAACATCCTTAACTTCTTTCTTGTCTCCCTCTTTGAATTTTTTTCTCCCTTTCTTCCTTGGACTTTTACTTTTCTGGTCTATGCCAGAGGCTACCTGTCAATTATTATTGCATAAGACAGACAGAAAGAAGGCAGTCAAACACTAATTTTTTTACTTCTTTCTTACACTTAATTCTAAACCTTTAAGGTTTGCTTTAGCTGAATATTTTTTTTTTTTTTTTGAGAGACAATGAGACTGACATATTTCTTTCCTTTACCATTTTCCTAGGTTTCTTTTTTTTTAAAACATTTTTTCAATACATTTTCTCACTTTTATCGCTTGCTTATCTATTGAAAATCTTCATCTAAACCTACAATTTGCAGATATATTTTCTGCTTCCATATTCAGTTTATTGTATTTTAAAATTCTTTTTTAAATTCTTTTAAAATTCTTTCCTTTTTTCATCTTTTACTTCTATAAATAAGAAAGGAAACGATACAGGAGATGCTGAGAACCTTTTTATAAAGATGATTTTTATCTTTCTTTTTTTTTCTCCTTCCTTTTCTCTTTGAAAAGAATCATTTATGTTCTGATTTTGATGCTTTTATTTCTTTTTTTCTATATTTAATTTCTTTATTTAAAAAAAATTTTCTTTTCTTTTTTTTTCTTTTTTTCTTTTTTCTTTCTTTTTCATTCTTTTTTTTCTTTCTTTTTTCTTTTTTTCATTCTTTTTTTCTTTTCTTTTTTCTTTTTTTTTCTTTTTTCTTTTTTCATTCTTTTTTTCTTTTTTTTTTTTTCTTTTTTCTTTTTCTTTTTCATTCTTTTTCTTTTCTTTTTCTTTTTTCTTTTCTTTTTTCTTCTTTTCTTTTTTTTCTTTTTTTCTTTTTTTCTTTTTTTTCTTTTCTTTCTTTTCTTTCTTTTTTTTCTTTTTCTTTTTTTCTTTTTTTTTCTTTCTTTTTTCATTTTCTTTCTCATTTCATTTTCTGGGTTCTCTTTTTTTCTTTCTCTTTCTTTAAAATTTCTTTCTTTTTTCTATGCCCTATTTTCTTTCTTTTCGAAAAATATTATTTCTCACTTTTGTCTCTTGTTTATCTAATCAAAACTTTTATCTCTACAATTTTCACGTTTTAGATGAATATTTCATTTTTCTTTCTTTTCTTTGTCCTTTTCTCATTTCTCCTTTTATTCTTTCTTTTCCTTCATACTCCTTTTTTTTTCTTTCTCTTCTTTTTGCTTTTGTTTTTCAATTTTGATTGACTTCTCCAACACCCACATTTTATCATAATGTTTTGTAACTATAAAAATCATCTGTGAAGGCATAAAACTCACTGGATGATTTTGAGAGAAGGGTTTGAGAGAGAGAGAGAGAGAGAGAGAGAGAGAGAGAGAGAGAGAGAGAGAGTGTGTGTGTGTGTGTATTGGCTGTTTAATCTGATATTTTCTATCAAATGTACAGATGATGCTCTCAGCTACCTTCAGAATTTCTTCAGCTTTGTCTTCCTCATCACAAAAAACACTATGCAAAATAACACACACACACACACACACATGTATATATATATATATATATATATATATATATATATATGAGTGTGTGTGTTATACATGTGTCTATATATTTGGAAAAGAGAGACAAAAACGGACATTGTTATTTCCTTTCGGCATATGTCATTACTGCTATATACAGCACTCACAGGAGTTCCATGAGAAGCTATTTTTTTTTTAAGGGTAGGTGGGTGAGTGTAAGGGATCTGTGGTGAAACTTAATGATAACAAAGTACAGAACTACAGTACAATTTAGAAAGGTAACAAGACAACAAAAAAAAAGAAAAAAAAGTAAAAATGATAATTCTTCTTCTTTTATTTCTTCTTTTATTTTTTCTTGTCTTGTTTCTCTGCAAAAATACACGACTGTCTGGAAATGCAGACATTCTTTTGCCTTTTTGTTATCTCTTTTTATTTTATCTTAGTCTTTCCTTTCCTTCATTTTATTTCTTTCTTCACTTTACTGTTTTTTTTTCCTTTCTCACCCATTGGCAAGGCACCCATATTTCTGTGAATTAACCATTTTTCTGTATTCTGTCTCACCTTTACTGAAAAATGTCTCTCCAAATCTTTTCCATCTTGTCATATTCAGTTCATCTTATGAATGCCAATTATATTTGTACACTTTTTTTTCCTCCTCCTTTCCCTTTTTTGAATATTTCTCCCCTTTCTCTAGCTCTTACTCTATTTCTCTCTATTCAGTTATTCCTTCATTCTTCTCTCTCTCTCTCTAGTTCTTACACCATTTCTTTTTCCTTATCTCTTTCCCCATATTTCTCTTTCTCTTGAGCTCTTTCCCCATATTTCTTGTATTTCAGAGCAGTTCTTTCAATGTATTTTCTCTCTCTCTCTCTGCAGTTCTTCCTCCCATTTCTTTCTCTGCAGTTCTTCCTTCTCATTTCTTTCTCTCTTTCTGTCCCCCTATTCTTTTTTTTTTTTTTTATCTTTGGGTCTTTCTCTCTTATTGTTTTCTTTCTTGTTCTTCCCTATTTTAATCTTTCTTTCTTGTTCTCCCTATTTTAATCTTTTTCTTTCTTGTTCTTCACTATTTTACATTTTCAAATTTCTGATTCTTCATATTCTCTCTTCCTCTTCTAGATTTTTCATCTTCAGTAGAAATTCCTTACCCATAGGTATCAAGACCTCCTCTTCAGATGATGAAATCTGATGATAATAACAAGCTGTATATATATTAGGTATATCCAAGTATTTTCACCTACTTTTTATAATTTTGACATATCAAAAATGACTTGCATCACAACCTTTTCATTTTGGTGTCATCATTAAGAAATTATCCCATTGTTAAGCTCAAACTAAACACTAACACTTTAATATCACTAAAATTTCTGAGTAGAATTTTATTATACATCATAAGCCCATGTGATGACAGATAAGAGGTGCAACTACCTTTCTCACCACTGTAGAATAATCATACTAGTTCCATTTACTGTCGAATAATCATACTAGTTCCATTTACCGTCGAATGGGTAAGACAAGGCAACAAGTAGTCATAACTGAATATAAATCTGTCTTGCTGCAAATACTACTGCAAAATGCCAGGTTATTTATGAAGCCTCTGATTGGGGAGTGGTTACTGTTGTAGAATAAACATCATACTCACATTCACAGGAAAGCTGTGACTAGCATCCAGTTACCAGACAAAAAAAAGAAATCATAACAAAATACACACTGTGCCAACTGCCTGAACTCAGTCAAATCTTCAGTATATATGGATGAAAAGTAAAGAATTAAAGCTGGACTAAAAGACAACATAAGTTTAAAACAGAATAAATTTTTCATTTCGGCCATTATATGTCTCTTGAAAAAAAAAGACTTACAGGAGCTGAAAAGAGATTCCTTTAGTAGCAAAACAAGTCAAACTGTTTTGTATTTTCTTAAAGCCTTAATGCCTGTGCTGGGATGTCTACCTATGCTTAATATTACCCGCACAGAGGAGAAGAGGGGTAGGCATAGCACACATGGTCAGTATTTAAATTAAAAAAAAAAAAAAAAAATAAAGTAACCCTGTAGAATAAAGGGAAAGTAAAGAATCTTCGACCTGGCCAGCGAAGTCTTCGCAGTCACTGCACCAGAGATTGCCATTAAAAAATTAGGCTGTTCAGCCACTCACGCAGTTGCAGATTAAAAAAAAAAAAGTGGACACTATGCCATCGTCTTTAGTAGACGGAAGGATGCCAACCATATGAATGAAAGTGTCCACCTTAAAACCAGCAGCCAATGAGAATTCTAGAAGTGAACTTTGCCCAAATACATGGAATAGTTCAACCTACTATTTACCCCCCCCCCCCAAGTTAAGTCTGGATTCTCAGAACAGTCTCAACCTGCAACACAGCTGGATACTGATCACTCCAGAAATTTCTACAGCTGTTTAAACTAAATTTTCATAGGTGTGTACGAGAAATATGAATTTGCAGTTCTATTGCTAATCGGATTCTATAAATTTTCAAGACACCCTTTCAGCATCTGCAGACCCTTGCTGTTGACATTGCAGATCCCCTGTGGTCCTCAAACCACAGTTTGAAACCACTTGCATACAGTGATATTTACAGTTAACAGAGTTAATGCAGAGGTACTCTTCCACTAATTGCAAACTTTTGGCTACTGTAGTTAACTCATATAATCTAAATTAAAAAAAAAAAAAAACACAGATTTTGATCCAGATGATCAGAGCCAAAATATGACTTTAGATTTCCCTGCATTAGATATATAATGAGCAGCCTGTAGAATAATCATGAATTCCAATTACCGTCAAATTAGTAAGACAAGGCAACAAGTAGTTGTAACTGAATACAAATATATCTTGCTGCAATACTACTATGCCAGGGTATTTATGAAGCCTCATAACATCATAGAAACCAAGCAGCCAATCAGGACTTAAGGAATGGAATCACCCAAATGCAAGAATGGACTATTCTTGATTTCAATAAGTACCAACTGTCTTGGCACTGGTTAAGTTGTGCTTTGCTATTTGCTGTTGTTCAAACCAACAGTACACTAACTCCAACACAACCTACACATACCAAATGTTTACTTTTTGGCATTCAGTGAGTGAAGCCACATAGTCTGTCTTCATTCACTGGATTTTTGGTAGCATGGTCAAAATCTAATTTCTTGAACAAATCCCAGTAGATCACCTTTCCCACCCAGTTGGCCTAATCTTGTACTCCCTTTATGTTAGTTTGCCGCATTGTTATTATATGATTAACCATTTCATCTTTGTCTCCACACATTCTACATTTGATATTCTGTTGTGTCTTATCTATTTTTGCTTTAATATTGTTTGTTTTTATGGTATTGTCTGCAATTATGAGAGATTCAGTTTCTCTCTTTAGGTTTCCCTTGCTTAGCCATGTCTTATGTGCAATCTCTCTTTGTTGCTTAAAGTATCCATATAGTTGTTTTTCTTCCCATTTATGTTTTCTATTTTTTTTTTTGCTTTTATGGGGCCAATTTAAAGGTATGTTTGGTGCTGGTATTTTAGCCCCATATAAAAGCTTGGTTCTTAGTTCTTCTGGGCTTGTGAGCTGAAAAGGAAAGAAAAGGAAAGAGACAAAGGCAAGAGGTAGTTTTACAACTCAAGGCTTTATTGAACGGGGTATAGTCGTTGGTAACGAGGGCCATGGCTCTAGCTAACAGACAAACTACACTCAGTTGCGGCCTTTGATGGAATGACCGAGGATTCTTTTTGGGGGTGGGAGTCAGTCCTTTTTGTTGGGACCCGCGAAAAGGTGTTCTCCGGTCAAGGCCCTATTGGGAGTTTCTTCTTTTTTATTTTATTTTTATTTTTGTATATTTTTAATTCCCACACTTTTCACTTTGTCCATAAGTTGCAATTGCTGTTATTGACTGATGTAATTAGTCTTTCTTTACTTGTTTAGTGTATTATTATTATTATTATTATTATTATTATTATTATTATTTTTCCTCTTTTTTTTTATTTTTTTCATCTCTTCTCTCTTTAATCCTTTCTATTGTTTTTTTTCTTGTCTTACATGTTTTTTTATTACATATTTTTCTGCCATTTTTCTGGTCATCTTTTCCATAGGCTTCTATGACTGCAATCTACAGAGTGGCTATTTCTTAAAGCATTGCTGTTTTTCTTTCTCTGTTGCAGGTAGGATTTGCAGGAAATTATATTAAAAAGAAGAAGAATTGGAGAAAAATGTTATATAAAGATTACTTCCTTCCATTATATAGAAATAGTTATTTGGTTCTAAAATTAGTATCTATACTTGTGAAAAAAATATGTATTTTTCTCCCTGCCTATTCTTTTCACTCATTCAATCCCTATCAATACAGCCTGCACATTTCACATCCATGAATTAATTTCAAAAAAGAATTAAATTAGATTAAATTTAAAAAAAAAAAAAATTCAATTCCTGGAGAAAATTTTAACAAAAGCCTTGTATTTATCATTTGTCTGAATTTATATAGGTGATAAATTCTTTCTAAAATAATATCTTTAATTTTATTTTGGGTGTAAGAAAAATGTCTATTTTCTTGTTTACTCCTTTTGCTTTTAGATTGTTAACACGCCTTTTCTTAGTTTTCTACAGCCAACTTTTGACAAATAAAATGTCACATGTTTAGAAGTGTTCTTTCGATTTTGTACTTTTTTATAAAAGAATTTCTTTGGTGCTTTTATATGTGCATAAAATGCCAGTAGAAATGTAAGTAATAGAATCTATATGCACATTTATAAGTGTTTACAAACCTTCTTTTAATATACATGAGAATTTTTCTGTCTATATTAACATATGTATTTTCTAATGCAAAAATAAACAAATAAAACTCTGAAAAACAATCTTGTGGATAATCAATATTTGGTAAAAAAAATAAGAATTTTACCTGATGCTTTCTATACAGATATATATACACACACACACACACACACACAAGGTGAGTCGAAAAAGTATCAAGATTTTTTGTACTTTTTGACACACATTGTATTCAGAAAAAAGATGACATTCCATTCATTCTTCATTTCTATCTTGATAAATACAGCTTTAAACTTGGCACTTTTTTGACACACCTTGTATTCTGAAAAAATATTAATGAATGGAATATTTTTTTTCAGAATACAAGGTGTTAAAAAGTACAAAAAATCTTGCTACTTTTTTGACACACTGTGTGTGTGTGTGTGTGGCATATATATATATATATATATATATATATATATATATATATATATATATATATATATATATTGTTTTTCAACCGATTTGATTTAAAACAACAAGAATTTACTCTGACAAAGGCCATTATTTTTGTATACTAAAAAAAATTTTTGTCGTTTTTCTACTATTGTTATTTTATTTTATTTTGTATTTAAAATAATAATAGATAGAATACATGTATGCATAGATAAACTCCTGGCCAAAACAGGTGTCAGTATAATAAAATAAAATAAATCTTATTTTATCCATTCAGCATTTTCTTTCCTTTATTTTACATTTCAACATATCGTTGGATTCGCTTCCATTTTCAACTTATATATATATTGTAGAATAATCATACTGATTCCAATTTCTGTCGAATTGGTAAGACAAGGCAGGAAGCAGTCATAACTTAATACGAACCTGGTTTGCTGCAAAGACTACTGCAAAATGCCTGGTTATTTATGAAGCCTCATAACATCATAGAAACCAAGCAGCCAATCAGGACTCAAGGAATGGAATCACCCAAATGAATGAGTGGACTATTCTGAATTCCCATAAGTACCAGTTGTCTTGACCAGTTGCTGTTGTTCAAACCAATAGTAGGCTGACTGACTTCAATATATATATGTATATATCATTTAGGCAGTTATTGTTAATGATCGGAATATTTCTTTATGATCTTCAGTTGGAAACTTACAAACAAATAAAACTCACACCAAACAAACACAACAATTCCATAATGATGATCAGTTGAAACTGCTTGGGTAAAAAGTATGGCACATTTTCTTTACCATCAGGATGCCAATGTACAAAAAACAATTAGAAGATTTGCACATCTACTACTGAAGAGAATAAGAAATATTCTGTGGTCTTTAACAATACCTGCCTGAATAATAACTTGCTGCCAAAATACACTATATATATATATATATATATATATATATATATATATATATAAAAGTAAAGTCGTCGGGGCGGCCTAAAGTCGGTATCAGCCAATCAGCGAGGGAGTCTATCCCCTTTTCAATAGCACTAGACCAAGGAGATTGTTTTTAGCATCTGAGGTGGAGCGCCACACCTTCCATCAGCTCCTGTGCTACTCATACGCTGAGTTGGCGGGGACCGGTTTCGAACTAGGAACCTTGTGGTTTCTAGCCGAACGCTCTACCGACTGAGCTGTGTGGTTGCTCTAATTTTGTGTTTTTATATATATTATATATATATATATATATATATATAAATAAAGTGTTGTTCTGGTTCCAATGGAGAAAATTCAATATTTTATAAAAAAGGAAGGTTCGCAAAATATTTTGTTCTCAGAAAAATTTTTTATTCTTTTTGTTTTACATGTGCAACACGTGTTTCAGATCTTCTGGTATTATAATATGAAAATGAATTCTTATGGGTATCTATTTATTCATGAATACATTTGTGTTTTTAGTGAGACTGGACTGTTTTTATATATATATATATATATATATATATATATAAGTTGGTAAAGTTGGTATCAGCCAGACAGCGAAAGAGTCTATCTTCTTTTCACTAGCGCTAGACCAAAGAGATTAAGGTGAAGTGCCACATCTACCACCAGCTCCTTACTTTGCAGCACAGATCCCTGTGCTACTCATATGCTTAATTGGCGAGGGCAGGTATCGAAACAGAAACCTTGTGGTCCCTAGGCTGACACTCTACCGACTGAGCTAAACCGTATTGTGTGTGTATACATAAAATTCTATAGTTTTATATTTAAGCATGTCCAAAGTGTATCCAGAAATGATCTAACCATTAAATATAAAAAAAAAGAAGAGAAAATAGAAAAAAAAGGCACCTTAGTGTATAGTATAGTATACCTTTTAACTCTCAGCACACTTATTCCAACTTTCACTTTCATTTTCTAAACAGACTTCATGGTTCATAATTATCTCCCTTGTCAAGTTGTCCTTCATCTAAAATAGTCTGAAATATTCCTTTTTTCTGCTGTAATTTTAGTTTTAGAAAAAGCTACAAATAGGAAAAATGAGACAAATCCGAACTGTACGGTGTGTGTGGGTGGGTGCGTGTGCGTGTGGGTGTGTATGTATGGGTGAGGGTTATCAATGGATCTGTGTGAAAAATCCAGCAGGAAATGTGAAGAATGGGTGGATGAGACATTCAAAATGGTTGAATACTTTTTATGAACAATTTGTGTAAATCTCACATTTTCTAATCTCACTCTGTCAGTTGCTAATTTCCTTTGATTATAGGCTGCACATATTCAACATTTTTTATTGTTCCGCTTGTTGAAGACCTTCTAGAATGCAAATTGCTTTTAATGGATTCCTGAACAAGTTTCAAGTGTCATTACCATAATTTTATCCGGATTTTATACCTTGAATCATTCACCAAAACCATTCTTAATCATTTTGTAGTGATTGTCTGCCTTTGCTGAGATGGACTAGAGTCTAAAAGCATTATCTTCCTTTACTACAAGAGTTTTGCCACTAGCTGACACTACTAGCTGGGTATTTAAACTCAGCCTGAGAAGCTCTTGGCCTCTCTCTTGGTCTGGCATCCAAAAAGATCGACTATGTAGAATAATCATACTAGTTCCAATTACTGTCGAATTGGTAAGACAAGGCAGCAAACAGTCGTAACTTAATACAAACCTGGTTTGCTGCAAAGACTACTGCAAAATGGCAGGTTATTTATGAAGCCTCAGATCATCATAGAAACCAAGCAGCCAATCAGGACTCAAGGAATGGAATCACCCAAATGCATGAGTGGACTATTCTGAATTCCCATAAGTACCAGTTGTCTTGACACTGGTTCAGTTGTGCTTAGCCAGTTGCTGTTGTTCAAACCAATAGTAGACTGACTGACTGATTTCAATAGACTAGATGTGTGGCATATCTTCCTATTAAGTGTGTTTGTGTGTGTGTGGGGGCTTGCCCCCCAACTATTAGTAAGTGACTTGTACATTCATTATGAACTCTTTGTTACTTCCAAAGAACTTCCATCCTCTCTGTATCATGTTACATATGCTATGTTCCATATGTTCAGACAATAAAGTCTGTATTTGTTGTTATCATGTAATGCCAGCAAGGAAACATTATGCCAAGATATCTAGCAGTAAAAAAAACGCAGGGAAAAAAGGATTCATGCCTTCCTCAGAAGTATTACTACAAAATGGATGGAAACCACAATTCTAACTTATTTTGCCAATTATCTATGACGTATGAACAATCATTGCATTTGTAGAAGTTATCCTCCAGATATAGAAACAATATGATACTCACCATCGCAGTGGGGTTCTAACTACCGTCGAGTTAGTAGACAAGAACAACAGGCAAGATGTAACTTAATACAGTCCTTGTATGCTGCTGGCATAATGCAAAGTGGTGTCTGAAAAGTGGGTACTTATCCCTGTTCTTACTAACCCTGAAATCCAACAGCCAATCAGAACTCAGGAAGTGAACTTGCCTGAGTTCATAATGGAACAATCCAAAGCTCCATATAAACCACCTACCAAACTCTAGTTTTAGTCTTGCATTCATCTTGTAACAGAGTTGAATACTTTACACACAATCCAACAGCATTGTGGATCTTCCTCATAAAAATGTACACAACACTATACAATAATCATACTAATTTACTGTTGGTTTGGACAGCAGCAACTGGCTAAGCACAACTGAACCAGTGCCCAAGATAGCTGGTACTTATGGAACTCAAGAATAGTCCATTCATGTATTTGGTTGATTCCATTCCTTGAGTCCTGATTGACTACTTGGTTTCTATGATGTTATGAGGCTTCATAAATACTCTGGCATTCTGTAATAGAATTGCAACAAGGTTAGATCTGTATTGAGTTACAGCTACTTGTTGTCTTTTATTACCAATTCGACGGTAATTGGAACTTAGTATGATTATTTTACAAACACACACTGACCAGATCTTCTGCTGCAGCTGTGATTGACTGTCTCACATTGGCCTTATCAGCCACAAGCACACCTCATACTCTCATGATTAAAACGTAAGTGAAATGTAGTAGCATGACTAGAGTTTGAACTCATTTACTGTGATGTCACAGTATAGCATGTTAGCCACTATGCTACAGCCCCTGCTCACACTCTCATGAATAAAACGTAAGTGAAACGTAATAGCATGACTAGAGTTTGAACTCATTTACTGTGATGTCACAGTATAGCAAGCCACTATGCTACAGCCCCTGCTCACACTCTCATGAATAAAACGTAAGTGAAACGTAATAGCATGACTAGAGTTTGAACTCATTTACTGTGATGTCACAGTATAGCATGTTAGCCACTATGCTACAGCTCCTGCTCACACTCTCATGAATAAAACGTAAGTGAAACGTAATAGCATGACTAGAGTTTGAACTCATTTACTGTGATGTCACAGTATAGCATGTTAGCACTATGCTACAGCCCCTGCTCACACTCTCATGAATAAAACGTAAGTGAAATGTAGTAGCATGACTAGAGTTTGAACTCATTTACCAGTATAGCATGTTAGCCACTATGCTACAGCCCCTGCTCACACTCTCATGAATAAAACGTAAGTGAAACGTAATAGCATGACTAGAGTTTGAACTCATTTACTGTGATGTCACAGTATAGCATGTTAGCCACTATGCTACAGCCCCTGCTCACACTCTCATGAATAAAACGTAAGTGAAACGTAATAGCATGACTAGAGTTTGAACTCATTTACTGTGATGTCACAGTATAGCATGTTAGCCACTATGCTACAGCCCCTGCTCACACTCTCATGAATAAAACGTAAGTGAAACGTAATAGCATGACTAGAGTTTGAACTCACTCACTATGATGTCACAGTATAGCATGTTAGCCACTACATTACCACGGCTCCCTGTTCTCATGATTAGAACTTGTCTTAAAAATGGATTTGAATCCAGCAGTTGGGAAGCTGATATGTTGAACCTTGGTGATCCATTATTACCCCTTCATTAAGTTTTTGTGTCAGGGTTTAAGTACATTAAAACGGGATTCATACATGATTAAATTTAAACAGCAACGCTTTCTTAATCATCAATTTTTTCTCCCTTCCTTATTTCTGATTCGACTAATAGTTTTTTCCTTTTTTTTTTTTTTTCTTTTTTTGAAATTCAAGGAGCTTAAATTGAATTTGCTAAACTTAGATTTCCCTCTTGAAATCAATACTGTTAAATCTAATGCATTACTTTTGTTAATTTACACATTTTGGTTCTACCTTGGTACCTTAGGTAGTTGAAGAAAGTGTTCATGTGTGGATGCAGAATGGATATAGCATATGGG
The DNA here is from genome assembly GCA_023376005.1 of Doryteuthis pealeii. Lineage (NCBI taxonomy): Eukaryota > Metazoa > Mollusca > Cephalopoda > Myopsida > Loliginidae > Doryteuthis > Doryteuthis pealeii. Next base: position 32,895,897 of record CM042160.1, on the reverse strand, counting down.
AATTTAAGGTGTTGTCAAAGAAGGGAAAAGGAAAAAGATGAAACAAATAAACGAAACCAAAAAAGAACCTTTAATTTTACACAATGCACAAGACTAGAATAAATGAGAGTAATCACTTTATTTAAAAGCCTGTAGCAAGCACTGGATATTGAAACCTTATCAGAACAAGAGTGAAAATTGTAATAGTGTTAATGATGATTATGATGAATTTTTAATTGAACAATTTCATTGCCATAGTTAAATTCCTAATTCTGTGTTGTGTAAACTATAGTCAAATTACGAGTATTGTGCCATATTTGACTATAGTCAAATTACTAGTGCTGTGTCATATGCAACTATAGTCAAATTACTTGTGCTGTTCCATATGTGACATACATATATATATATATATATATATATATATATATTATTATTTATATTTTTGCTTGAAGGCAATTATAAATGCATGTATCGCATAAAATTCGATAATTATAGAAAATAATCTTGACAAGTAAATCCCGCAAAGGATGGCTCGCTATGCAGAACACCGTACAGACTGTTTTGACTTTATTAAGTCTCTTCAGCGATGTATACTAACAACTCCCCTCCGACAGGAATCGAAACCGGGACTTCACAGGCATAGTCAGAGACCATATCCGTTCGGCCGCCGGCACATAGTGAACAATCCCTGCGAAATTAACCTTGTCAATGATACTATTATTACACGCCCCTGCCATAGTAGGCAAGTGGATGTTTATTTAGTAAACAAACCCGGCATATATATATATATATATATATATATATATATATATATATATATAATTTGAAAATTTGCTTTTTGGAGCATTGTTAAGTAAAGTATATTATTGTTTATATTTTTTGAATGCAATTACAATGCGTATGTCGTATAAAATTTGATAATTATTGAAAATAATCATGACAAGTAAACTCGGCAAATAACGTGCGTGACATGGAACACCGTACAGCTGTTTCAACTTTATTAAGTCTCATCAGCGGTGTATACCTATGATTTCCCTCCATCAGAAATCAAAACTGGGAACCCAGCATGCAGAATCAGAGATTCTACCTCTGGACCACCAGCCCATGGCACACGAAACAAGTCGAATTAACCATGTCAATGATAAATGCCACTACTATACAAAGTACAGTGAGCGTTGGGGGTGGGGAAGCAAATTGGCCTTTGCTCAGGAGTAAGATTTAGAATTTGAAAATTCGCTTTTTGGAGCATTGTTAAGTATATTATTGTTTATATTTTTTTATGTATAGATAAAAGGGTATGAAAACACCCAATGTTGTTAAAATGAATATATTTTTTTATCCTTTTTCATTGCTAATATTGACAATATTTCGATTTATAAAAAATCATCATCAGAGCATAATGATAATTAGGTCCGTTTTTAGATGTAAATGTTTTTAATCCGGACTCATCGAGAGAGAAGCAGACACACACAGAGATGCTGATAGATAATATCCTGTGTACCTGACACACAAAAATCTAAAAGGACACAGTAAAATTATATCCATGCATCCCAGTGTTTTTCTTTTTTCTTCCCTCATCATTTCAAACTAACTGTAAGTACATTTCAAAAGTTTCTTAGAAATGAATTGCATAGGATTAGTTACATGGTAGGGGTTAAATGGCTTTAGTTGGGACCCATAAATTTTCCTGGGGACTCATTCAAAGTAAACATGGGCATCCCAGGATGCACTAAATCAAAAAGCTATCAGAATCTCTGCATACATACACACACATATGCATAGTGTATATTTCAGCTGCAAGTTATTATTGAAAGAGGTTTGTTTAAATACCATCAAATAAAGCTGCAACCACACAAAAAAAGAAACCCCTCACAAAAAACCCCAAAAAAAACAAAACAATAACACCCCCAATTGAATAATCCCTCCTCTGAAAAAAGAACAAACTACTACAACAAATAATCTGCCTGAAGATGATCCTTGATGTGGTTGAAAGTGCTTGTGAAAAACAATATCAGGCACCTTCTCAACTTTTTCAGCCCTGATATAAGAAAAATTATATGAGGGCTTAAACTGAATCTAAGCAATTGAAAATCATTAAGAATAAATATTCTGTGGTGAAGAATAATCAAACTCGGTTCCAATTACCGTCGAATTGGTAAGACAAGGCAACAAGTAATCGTAACTGAATATGAACCTATCTTGCTGCTATTCTACTCCAGAATGCCAGGGTATTTATGAAGCCCCACAACAGCTGCAATGCGTGTGGCAAACAGAACCACTTTGCAAAGGTCTGCCAATCAAAGAGTAAAGAAGGTGCCATAAAGTGTTTCAAAGATGAAGGAGCCACTATGGATGCTCTGATTGCGCACCTAATATTCGATCCATGTAGAATAATCATTAGTTCCAATTATCATTGAATTGGTAAGACAAGGCAGCAAGCACTCATAACTGAATACGAATCAGTCTTGCTGCAAATACTACTGCAAAATGCCAGGTTATCTATAAAGCCTCCTAACATCATAGAAACCAAGCAACCAATCAGGACTCAAGGAATGGAATCACCCAAATGTATGAGTAGACTATTCTGGATTCCCATAAGTTAAGTACCAATTGTCTTGGCACTGGTTCAGTTGTGCTTAGCTTGTTGCTCAAACCAACAGTACGCTAACTCACTTCAACAAAAATCACCTACTTCAAAAATGGGTTTATGCCCTGTGTACAATTTGCCAGCCCAGTTACTCATAGTAAAAAGCTGTTACCTTCATTGTCAACCTTGAGTGAAGCCAATAATAAAATGGGCTGCTAATAATTTTCTTTTCATTCTGGCATTATTCCTAATAAATTCCATCTTTTGTGAGGGGATTATAGTTATTTTAAAAGGCATAAATGTTAATGACTTTTCTCAGTTCACAAATACAAAAATGATTTCTTTTCTATATATTTTGGCATCAATGACACTGAATAGAGAAATGGAGAGGTCTTAAAAAAATAGGTAAAGAAAAGAAAAGATCAAAATAACCTTCATGAATAAATAAATAAATGATTTAGAATGTGTCAAAAAAAAGTGTGTGTTGGTGGGGGGAATAGTTTCATATTTATGAACTTGGCCTTTACTTTCAAGAAACCAATTCCAAGATCAAAACAGTTTCACCCTAGAGACACTAGGGCAACTACTTATGACCCATCAATATCAGGGCTAAATAAACAAGAAAACTTTTAAAAGGGGTGTCTTTTGGGTGAGAGGGTATGTTTGACTCCTACCCGTCTTGAAGATACTAAATAATGAAGTAAAATTGATTTAGATTCACTTTGAATATATAAGGAGAAAAGTGAATATAGTGACTGAAATTATTTATGTTTTGCTTCTGTGTACAGATATACCCGGAATAGTTCAGTTCATTTTTACCATAATTTTACCAATGCTGTTCAAAGACTCTAAGAGGAGAAAATCACCTACCTTAAAGGGTTCAAGCCTTGCGCACAGTCTGCTGAATGAAAAAAAAATCTTAGATACTTACCTCTTTAAGTATAGCTTAAAATATATATTTATCAACCCCTCCACACAAATAGATCATAACATGAGGTGAATTTTGTTGGATTTTTCAAGTGTTCAGCTCTGTTACAAGCTGGCTACTAAACTCCAACTAGAGTTTGGTAGGTGGCTTATATGGAGCTTTGGATTGTTCCATTATGAACTCAGGCAAGTTCATTTGCTAGGTTCTGATTGGCTGTTGGTTTCCTGGGTGAGTAAGGACATGTACAAATACCCACTCTTCAGCCATCACTTTGCACTATGCCAGCAACATGCAAGGACTGTATTTAAGTTACAGCTTGCATGTTTGTTCTTGTCTGCTAACTCGACGGTAGTTAGACTTCTAAGTGGGGTTTAACCAGTTTGTATCTGGAGTTTTCCTTCTAGACTGGTTGCCATACCAAGGTTAAAGAATCCAGTCTGCCCTACAATTTACCCATAGCTGGAAGCAGAATAATTGGATTCATACCTTCCCAAGGGTATTGGTACTATGTGAAATGCAAACAGCCTCATCAAGGATTTGAACTTGGGTTGCTGTGTTCATTTTCTACAATGATACCTACTACACCACAAATGTATATATATTTACCAACCCCTCCGCATGAGCAGGATGACACAAAGTCAATTTTTTAAGCAGAGTTTAACAGGCTTTAATTCAGAGTTTTCCTTCTACAGGCTGGTTACCTAGCCATAGTTAAAGAGACCAGTCTGCCTTGCTATTTACCCATAGATGGAGGGAGAATTGGATTCATACTTTTCCCAAGGGTATTAGCACCATGTGAAATGCAAACAGCTTTGTCCAGGAATTGAACTCTGGTCGACAAGTCCATTTCCTATGATTCTAACCATTAGACCATGCACCTCCATGTATAGCTTGAAATATTGTAATTTTTGTATCCACCCTGACTGTCATGATCACTTGAAACTTTTGTCTCCTCAATAAAAGCCATTGCTGACAGTGCATCTATGGGTTAAATAGAAAAATGAATTTATAAAAAATAATTGTGTATCCATTAAGAATGAATTTATTTCAAAACTTTATCAGCATTAAATGACCCACTGAGGTTGATATGCCATAAAACAAACCAATGGTTAATTTTCTCATATTAGGTAAAAAAAGGACCAAATTGTTTCTTTTTTTTTTTTTTAATTTTTTTTTTTTTACACATTTTGGCTTCCATACTTTAAAATTACAGATGTTAATTTTTAGTGACTACTAATGAAAAAGACTGGCAAGGTGTACAGATAACATTTATCAGATGTCAGTCTATTAGTATTAGATAAATCTTTTGACCTTCAGATCAGTTATCTAGCCAACAAATTACCAATGAGCACAGAGTTAGGATAATTGTTATAGAAAATTCTCACATGTAAAATGTAGAAATGAAGAGACGTAATGAAGCTTGTAATTAAGTGAATGTGCAGAGTTCTTTCAATTTTCTTTTATGTTTCACATGTGAAATTACCAAAAAAAACAAAAAAAAGCAAAAAAAAAAAAAGCCAATAAACAAAGTCAAAGATTTTTGTTCCAATCTGACATCAAATAGACTGAAAGATTAAATTCTTTCTTTTTCTTTATCTCTTTATTCATTTCCATTACTTCTTGAAGTTATTTTCTTTGATTACAAAATTTGGTTTGGGAACAACTGACATTCATCTGTTAGTGAATTTGTCTCATCCATTCTCTCTTCGTACAAGGGGTGGGGGGATCTGAAAAGTTCATAGGATGACGTCATATCTGCTGTTGAAAACTTTTTTGACCAATGAGATGCAAACATTGCAGCACCGCCCTGTCAGCTGGGGTGTTAGAATGCACTGACTGCACCAGTGCAGAGGGGTAAGACTCCCCCAAATGGGGTCACCTGTTGGCTGTGGGTGGCGACCCGTGATGCTTAAGGATGGAATATTGGTGGATGATCAGTCCATGACCTTCAACACTCCACTTGGACCCTTACTTAGGCTAGACAGGCAGTTGGAGAGGCCCCCTCTGATCAATTGGCTGGCCACATCAAGCCCTAGCACCTATATGATTGCCCCAACCCTATTGCCCTTATGGCAAGCCCCAACCCCTTTTTATCATATGGGTGCTTGAAGGCAGTAGCTGAGAGTCTACATGTCCTGGGAATTACGTTAAACTCTATCTGATGGTAAGGTTCCAGTTCTGGAGGTTTGGGGAATGTGGAACACCCCTTCATCACCATTGCTCCCTAGTCCACTCTGACCCGGAGTGGTAGTACCTGTTAGGGTCCCATCTTTGGGTTAAATAGAAAAATGTGTTTATAAAAAAAATTGTGTATCCATTAAGAATGAATTTATTTCCAAACTTTATCGGCATTAAATGACCCACTGAGGTTGATATGCCGTAAAACAAACCAAACCAAATCATCCATTCT
>CM042160.1:32877493-32882493 GCA_023376005.1 Doryteuthis pealeii | reverse complement strand
TCATATGTCGAAAATCGACGGAGAGTCCATTAATATATGTATATATATATATATATATATATATATATATATAATTTCTCTTTTTCTCTCTCTCTTATATGGGTACATCTGTTTATTTTTATTTTAGACATAAAAATGTGTAAATTGTTTTTGTATTTATGTATATACTTGATTTTCCATCTGTTCGTGTATGTAAATAAAACTGATTAAATTGAAAAGTATCATCACACATGTTATTCTCAACTAATCCAATTAGTAGACTTAGGTCAGATATGAATAGCATATGGAAATCTTCAATGAAGAAAGAATGAGCATTAGTTTAAAAACTTAAAAATCACTACCAAAATGTTTATATTCTACAGCAGCATTGCTCAAAGTGGTGGGGCACGAGTTTATTGACTGCCAGCATGTGGCGAGTTTCCAGTTTCACATTATCATAATATATATAACATGTAATATAAGTTAAGAGAAAGGAAATGAATCCAACGGTATAAGTATAGATAAAAGGATATGAAAACACACAATATGCTGTTAAAATGAAAGTATCTTATATCATATTCATAGCTAATATTGAACAATATTTTGATTTATAAAAATCATCTTCAGAGCTTGTTTTTATTCCAGACTCATCGAGAGAGGAGATGAAAATAATTTGAATTCAAAACGAACATCAATGTTTTCGTTTTGAAAACTCAGCATATGAGTTTCCAGTTTCACATCTATTAAGAGTGGAGATTCCTTTCCGGTTTTTGTCTGTAAAAAATTATGTCACTGCTTACTCACATTACCCAAATCGTCATAACAGAAGAAATACACTCAATTTGAACATGCAGCATTAGACAGTCCTCATTGTTTTTGAAAACAAGTTTAATAAATACATGACTGGTATTATATATCTATATATAGTTTGTTTATTTTTATACATATTTAAAGTTACATTTCAAATTGTTTTATTTTTAATCCGTTAATGAATTTTGATGATTTTTACTTACTCAGGGTACAACTCGCTGACATTGAATTTTTTACTCCCACCCTCAGGCAATCTATGTTTCAAAAAAATCTATTTACATCGCCCGGAGGCCGTTTTTTATTTTGTACTAGTCATCATAAATATATATAACATGTAATGTAAAAAGGAAAATGTAATAAAATCTTTCTGTATTGCTTAATATTATTTTATTCACATGCTGTGATACAATACAGAGAAATACGTGAACTTGATCATGAATCAAATAATAATGTGGTACGTTGGAAAAATATCCTACTGGTACACTTTGTAAGATAATCTTGATAGGCATTTGGTTCAACATAGTGGATAAAACACTTAAGAACATTCATTTAGTGAAAATGCCAGTAACCTTGCTTTTTTTACTTATGTAGAATAACCACTAAGTCCAATTACCATCGAATTGGCAAGACAAGACAGCAAGCAGTTGTAACTCAATACGATTCTGGTTTGCTGTTAAGACTACTGCAAAATGGCAGAATTTATGAAGCCTCAGAGATCATACCAGCCAATCAGGAGTCAAAGAATGGAATCACCCAAATGCATGAGTGGACTATTCTGAATTCCCATAAGTACCAGTTGTCTTGACACTGGTTCAGTTGTGCTTAGCCAGTCACATTGTTCAAACCAATAGTAGACTGACTGACTGACTGATCTTCCTTCAATAAACTTACTATTTTTTATATTTTTTAAAATTATTATTGAAATACATGCAATATTACCCTAAATAAGTACATCTCTAGCAATGTTTTTATAAAATGTTAATTTTCTCTAGACCAGGGGGTCACAACTACAGCCCAGCATGCAGATCAGGCAGTACAAATGCATTTTTTTTTCAGGCCGGCCAATGGTACTTGAATTGTCAAAACATACAGATGTGAGATGTTCCTGTACCATTTAGATTAATTATCATGTTTAGCTTACTAAATCTTAATGGACTTGACTACTGTAGGTAGGTTACAAAATTTTGTGTGGTGTGAGCATTTCACTTGTAGTGTAACTGAAGTTCTTACTACGACGAACAAAAGTCAAATGAAAAAAATTAATTGTTTGGGCGCAAGGATTGCACACCCTAGTAAAAAAAAGAAAATTGAAATGAAATTTGTACATTTCTCGACCAATCAGCAGACATTCGCTGCCTAAAAAGAAGTCTATCAAAATGAGCCCTTTTGAGCCTACCCAAAGAGTATAAATAACCAACTTTCGGATCCCACCAGAAAGAATTATTCGTCTAACAAATCCACGTCACTCTAATGTAAATAAATCACATTCACTTACAAGAAGGTATGAGTAATTTATATCTTTCTACTCTCTCGAATCAACCATTTAACGAGATCAGCAATGTTACTTGTGATGACTTTTGTGACTTTGAATTCTTACCCTTTCTTTCTCACTTCAAAACTTATAACATCTTTTTCTTACATGTTTATAAGAACTTTACAAAAATTAGCATTTTGGTACATAAGAGAATGAGAAAGAACTTTTGCTCAGTATTCTGCAATTACGCTTTTTTTGTAAAACTTTTTCTCATAACACCCGTTGTTTGTTTTAAATATTGAGTCTTGTTATTTTGCGCATGTGCCTACAATAATTGAATGTTCATATGGTGTCCCTTACATGTTTTGAATATATATTTCATGAAGTTTCAACTATAAACTGGTGAGCTTACAATAATATATAAACACCCGCTATACTAACCACAGCAATGACACTGCTTTTTCTCAGGTTTTTTGTTCTGGCTAGCAAGTATTGAACACAATAATAATGTGGCCCAAAGCTCGTTATTTTTCATTATCTGGCGCGCACAGTGAAAGTTGTGGGTGATCCATGTTTCTAAGATTGAGATATTTTAATATTTCTAGTTATACATTATTTCAAATCAAAATGATATTTTATGATCCAAGTATAAAACAAGGTCACTGTTAGGTGGTGTACAGCTAGTTTGAATTCAGAGGTCTTCCTTCGTAGTACTGGATTCTTTATTGAGGGTAAGACCTAGTCATCCCTATATTTATCCATAGCTGGGCAGCAGAATAGATGGATTCATGCCTTTCCACATGGTAAGTATATATGCAAAATGCAATTGCAACCTTGTCTAGGATTTGAAATCTGGTCAACATTCCATTTTTTATGATATTCCTAATATGCAATATGACCTTACAAATAAGTTTACACCCTTAATTTTATAAAGTTAATTTTCTGCTAACTATAGATTTTTTACTTCTAGTCGTACAGTGAGTCAAAAAGTAATGCCATATTGTTTGAGGACAGGTATAATTTTTCCACAAGGAAGCATGTATCATACATCAAATGAAGCTGGTCCTGCTGTGGATCACATCCCTACTTTTCCACTTAGTCCACGTGTTTCTCTCGTAAGGCACGCACGCTTCAAAATGAGAAGATGTATTTCCTGCCCCGTAAGATTCTGTGACTGTTCTTATGAGGCCACATCTTCTCTTTTACGATTTGCACTTCTCATCACTGGAATAATGTTTGTCTCTCAACCCTCTTTCATTGCGTCCGAAGAAAGGTCAACATAATTCAGTGCCAAAGAAAGTTTTGAAATCTATAGGTTGAAGAAGTGGCTCAAAGAAGGGAATACAACGCTTTCATTCGAAAGGTGGAACATTGGAAAATGGTGATATTGTGAAGAAGTAGGTGATGTGGATCCCAGAGGACCAAGCTTCATCTTGTGATGTATGAATACATGTTCTGTGTTGATAATTATACTGTCCTAACAAAATGCATTACTTATTTTTACTTATCCTCGGACATTAATTCAATCAAATGGATATTTATTGGTCCAGTGTAATAGCGCCAACTGTTAAGTGGAGTATAGCTGGTTTGATTTAGTCTTTTTTTTCTGAACTGGTTGTGCTTCTACTATTTATCATAGCTATAAAGGAGATAGTTGGTTTTCAATACCTTTCGCCAGGAGTTACAGGTCTGTGTGAAATGCAATTAGCTTGTCCAAGGATTTTGACTCTGATTTGAATTTCTGTAGAATGAACATAGCTGAAGTTCCATTACCATCAAATGGTAAGCAGGCAAGAAAGCATGAACTATAATACAGATCTAACCTTATTGCAAGCACTACTAAGAGGCTAGAGTTTTTATGAAGCATCAACATCATAGAAACTAGCAGCCAATCAGGACTCAAGGAATAGAATCACCAAATACATGAATGGAGTATTCTGAGTCAATAAAATAACTGCTTTTTTGGCACCGAGTCAGTAGAGTGCAACAATTTCTCAATTTCCTAAGCAATGATAACCATTAGCACTAATCACACTCTGGTTATTTTGTCTTAAGTAGTTATATTCATGAACCTCTCCTCATCTTCATGTGATATTACGAATGAGCATTAGATTTAAAAACAATTATTTTCTGTTATTCTTTAAAACTACCCTTGACATATTTCTCTATTCCGATCATTAACACTTTCTTGTAACTTGGCTTGATCATTCAAGATATTAGTAGCAATGTTTGCAACAAAATAGTCGAGTAGATGTTTGTTGTGGGGTTGTTAAGGGTCACAAATAAAGACAGAACGACTGGTGAAACAGTTGACACAAGTGGTTTAACAGAGAAAGTAGAATTTACAGAAGGAAGTGAAGTTACGTCGCGCAATACAGTCTAGAAACTGAATCGATGTCGCTTGTTCTTCAAGCTACAATTGTCTTTGCTACTTTATAGTAGTAGTAGGATCATTCATTATGTAGTAAGAGCGTGGGTCATGTCACCCTAAGCCCTATATGATTGTCTCAACCCCTATTGCCCTTATGGCAAAAACCTTCCAGCCGTTTTTTGTTGGCTAGAAGGGTGTGTGGTTACGGCGAGTCTTTGTATCCTGGTATGACGTTAATTCTAAATGATAATGAGATTCCAATTTTGGAGCTCTGGGGAATGTGGAGTACCCTTATGCAACATTGCTCCCAGGTCCATTCTGACCCAGAATGGTAATACTGTTAAGGGTCATTTATAGATTAATGAA
>CM042160.1:32824178-32877393 GCA_023376005.1 Doryteuthis pealeii | reverse complement strand
GGGGAGAGAATCCAGCCGTGCATCGAGAGAGGAGCTGAAAATAATTTGAATTCAAAACGAACATCAATGTTTTTGTTTTGAAAACTCAGCATATGAGTTTCCAGTTTCACATCTATTAAGAGTGGAGATTCCTTTCCGGTTTTTGTCTGTAACAAAAATTATGTCACTGCTTACGTCACATTACCCAAAATCGTCATAACAGAAGAAATACACTCAAAATTTGAACATGCAGCATTAGACAGTCCTCATTGTTTTTGAAAACAAGTTTTAATAAATACATGACTGGTATTATATATCTATATATAGTTTGTTTTATTTTAATACATATTTAAAGTTTACATTTCAAATTGTTTTATTTTTTAATCCGTTAATGAATTTGATGATTTTACTTACTTAGGGTACAAACTCGCTGACATTGAATTTTTTACTCCCACCCCTCAGGCAATATGTTTCAAAAATCTATTTTTACATCGCCCGGAGGCCGTTTTTTTATTTTGTACTAGTCATCATAATATATATAACATGTAATGTAAAAAGGAAAATGTATAAAATCTTTCTGTATTGCTTAATATTATTTTATTCACATGCTGTGATACAATACAGAGAAATACATGGAACTTGATCATGAATCAAATAATAATGTGGTACGTTGGAAAAATATCCTACTGGTACACTTCGTAAGATAATCTGATAGGCATTTGTTCAACATAGTGGATAAAAACACTAAGAACATTCATTTAGTGAAAATGCCAGTAACCTTGCTTTTTTTACTTATGTAGAATAACCATAAGTCCAATTACCATCGAATTGGCAAGACAAGACAGCAAGCAGTTGTAACTCAATACGATTCTGGTTTGCTGTAAAGACTACTGCAAAATGGCAGAATTTATGAAGCCTCAGAGATCATACCAGCCAATCAGGAGTCAAAGAATGGAATCACCCAAATGCATGAGTGGACTATTCTGAATTCCCATAAGTACCAGTTGTCTTGACACTGGTTCAGTTGTGCTTAGCCAGTCACATTGTTCAAACCAATAGTAGACTGACTGACTGACTGACTGATCTTCCTTCAATAACTTACCTATTTTTTATATTTTTAAAAATTATTATTGAAATATATGCAATATTACCCATAAATAAGTACATCTCTAGCAATGTTTTATAAAATGTTAATTTTCTTCTAGACCAGGGGGTCACCAAACTACAGCCCGCATGCCAGATCAGGCCACAAATGCATTTTATCAGGCCGGCCAATGGTACTTGAATTTGTTAAAACATACAGAAGTGAGATGTTCTGATACCATTTAGATTTAATTATCATGTTTAGCTTACTAAATCTTCATGGACTTGACTACTGTAGGTAGGTTACAAAATTTTGTGTGGTGTGAGCATTTCACTTGTAGTGTAACTGGAAGTTCTTACTACGACGAACAAAAGTCAAATGACAAAAATTAATAGTTTTTGCGCAAGGGATTGCGCACCCTTAGTAAAAAAAGAAAATTGAAATGAAATTTGTACATTTTCAACCAATCAGAGACGTTCGCGCCTAAAAAGAAGTCTATCAAATAGAGCCCTTTTGGAGCCTACCCAAAGAGTATAAATAACCAACTTTTCAGATCCCAACCAGAAAGAAATTATTCGTCTAACCAAATCCATGTCACTCTAACGTAAGATAAAATCACATTCACTTACAAGAAGGTATGAGTATTTATATCTTTCTACCTCTCTCGAATCAACCATTTACGAGATCAGCAATGTTACTTGTGACTGACTTTTGTGACTTTGAATTCTTACCCTTTCTTTCTCACTTCAAAACTTATAACATCTTTTTCTTACATGTTATAAAGAACTTTACAAAAATTACATTTTGTACAAAAGAATGACGAAGAACTTTGCTCAGTATTCTGCATTACCTTTTTGTAAACCTTTTCTCAATACAAGTTGTTTGTTTTTAATATTGAGTCTTGTTATTTATGCCATGTGCCTACAATAATTGAATGTTCATATGGTGTTTTTCATGTTTTGAATAATATTTCATGAAGTTCAACTTTAAACTGGTGACCTTACAACTAATATATCAAACAACCCTATACTAACCACCATGCACTCATTTTCTCAGAGTTTTTGTTCTGGCTAGCAAGTATTGAACACAATAATAATGTGGCCCACGCTCGTTATTTTTTCAATTATCTGGCCCACAGTGAAAAAAGTTTGGTGATCCATGTTCTAGATTGAAGAATTTTATTATTTCTAGTTATACATTATTCAATCAAAATGGATATTTATGATCCAGTATAAACACAAGGTCAACTGTTAGGTGGTGTACAGCTAGTTTGAATTCAGAGTCTTCCTTCTAGACTGGATTCTTAATGAGGGTAAAGAACCCTAGTCATCCTACTATTTATCCATAGCTGGGCAGAGAATAGATGGATTCATGCCTTTCCACAGAGTATTAGTACTATATGAAATGCAATCAACCTTGTCTAGGATTTGAACTCTGGTCAACAATTCCATTTTTTATGAATATTCCTAATATGCAATATGACCTACAAATAAGTACACCCTTACATTTTATAAAAAGTTAATTTTCTGCTAAACTATAGAATTTTATTACTTCTAGTCGTACAAGTGAGTCAAAAAGTAATGCCATCTTGTTGAGGACAGGTATAATTTTCCAACACAGGAACATGTATCATACATCAAAATGAAGCTGGTCCTCTGTGGATCACATCCCTACTTTTCCACTTAGTCACTGTTTCTCTCAGTAGCACCACCTTCAAATGAGAGCATGTATTCCTGCCCCGTAAAATTCTGTTGACTGTTCTTTGAGCCACATCTTCTCTACAGATTTCACTTCCTCATCACTGGAATAATGTTTGTCTCTCAAACCCTCTTTCATGCGTCCGAAGAAAGGCAAACATAATTCCAGTGACAAGAAAGTGAAATCTATAGTGAAAAGTGGCTCAAAGAAGGGATACACGCTTTTCATTCGAAGGTGGAACATTGGAAATGGTGACTATGTGAAGAAGTAGGGATGTGATCCACAGAGGACCAGCTTCATTTTGATGTATGATACATGTTCCTGTGTTGATAATTATACCTGTCCTAAACAAAATGACATTACTTATTTTTACTTATCCTCGGACATTATTCAATCAAAATGGATATTTATGGTCCAGTGTAAATACGCCAACTGTTAAGTGGAGTATAGCTGGTTTGAATTTAGTCTTTTTTCTAGACTGGTTGTCATTCCTACTATTTATCATAGCTATAAAGAGAATAGTTGGTTTCATACCTTTCCCAGGAGTATAAGGTCTGTGTGAAATGCAATTAGCCTTGTCCAGGATTTGAACTCTGATTTGATTTCTGTAGAATGAACATACTGAGTTCCAATTACCATCAAATTGGTAAGACAAGGCAACAAGAAAGTCATAACTTAATACAGATCTAACCTTATTGCAAGCCTACTACAGAAGGCTAGAGTATTTATGAAGCATCAACATCATAGAAACTAAGCAGCCAATCAGGACTCAAGGAATAGAATCACCCAAATACATGAATGGAGTATTCCTGAGTTCAATAAATACTAGCTTTTTTGGCACCAGTCAGTAGTGCAACAAATTTCTACAATTTCCTAAGATGATAACCATTACACTAATCACACCTCTGTTATTTGTCTTAAGTAGTTATATTCATGAACCTCTTCCTCATCTTCATGTGATATTACGAATGAGCATTAAATTTAAAAACATTATTTCTGTTATTCTTTAAACCTACCTTGACATATTCTCTATTCCGATCATTAACACTTCTTGTAACTTGGCTTGATCATTCAGATATTAGTACAATGTTTGCAACAAATAGTAGTAGATTGTTGTTGTGGGGTTGTTAAGGGTCACAAATAAAGACAAACGACTGGTGAAAGTTGACACAAGTGTATTGAACAGAGAAAGTAGAATTTACAGAAGGAAAGTGAAGTTACGTCCGACAATACAGTCTAGAACTGAATCATGTCGCTTGTTCTTCAAGCTACAATTGTCTTTGCTACTTATAGTAGTAGTAGGATCATTCCATTATGTAGATAAGAGCGTGGGTCATGTCAAACCCTAGCACCTATATGATTGTCTCAACCCTATTGCCCTTATGGCAAAACCTCAGCCCTTTTTTGTGCTAGAAGGTGGTGGTTACCAGTCTTTGTATCCTGGGTATGACGTTAAATTCTAAATGATAATGAGATTCCAATTTTGGAGCTCTGGGGAATGTGGAGTACCCCTTCATCACCATTGCTCCCAGGTCCATTCTGACCCAGAATGGTAATACCTGTTAAGGTCCCATCTATAGATTAAATAGAAAACGTCAAGAATAGATATCACCTATAACAATTATTAAATATGATCCCAAAATTTCAATTGTGATATGAATTACACCTTCAAGCAGTCGCTGTACTTAAATCAAGCCTTGTTGATCTTGTCTTTGGTTTTGCATTCTAGTAATTTGAAATCAAGGAATTTTCTATAGCTAATTAAAAAAGAAAAATGTTAGGAACCTGATTGCACTAAGTTTTAAATCTATCAGTGTTGATCTAACCTTTGATTGTACCTGAGTTGACAGAATAAGTGTTGAGGATTCTATTGATTGGCCTTGGGCAGGGAAAATCAGTAAAATGATGATCAACTATTGAAGAGGCCTCTTCTCTGACTTTAAAATGGCAGTCTAAACAAACATAAGGAATCTTATTTTGTTTCTGTTTTGATTTCAGAAAGGATTTTAGAAGCTCATGAAAATTTCTTGTTTCTTTTGTCAAAGCAATCTTCTTTGCTGTGTTTTTCAGATTTTTTATTTTTATTTTCATTTATTTCATGTTTGCCTTTTTTTTTGTTTTCATTTTCTATATTGATTTCAATCTAATCTTTTTTCGGACCATATGACCTTTAGGCACCCCTTTTGCAATCTCAATTCATAAGGACATTTTTTTTCATTTACACCGTCAAAATCCGTTTTTTTGTTAGGGGTTAGTTTTATTATTAAAAAAACAAAACTCTAAAAATCGTCTGTTAACAAATAACCAGATTTTGACGGTGTAAATGAAAAACATGTCCTTATGAATCAAGATCACAAAAGGGGTGCCTAAAGGTCATATGTTCCTTTTTTCTTTCTTTTTACTATCTATCTCTACTTCTTTCTTTATACTGTACTTTTATTTTTCTATTTTTCAAAATTTCCTATCTATCAACAAAATTAATTAATTATTAGTGAAATAGATCACTAATTAGGACCTAGCCTATTCTAGTAGTGATCACCCCAAGCAGAGTTTTAACAGGTTTGAATTCAGAGTTTTCCTTCTCCTTGACTGGTTGCCTAACCAAGGTTAAAAGCCAGTCTGCCCTACTATTTACCCATAGCTGAAGGGAGAGTAGTTGGATTCATACCTTTCCAAGAGTATTAGCGCTATGTGAACTGTAGCTTCATCCAGGATTTGAAGTCTGGTCAATGAGTCCATTTCCTTTCCTACAACTAACCATTACACCACACACCTCCAACTATCAACTATCTATCTCTACTTATATACAAGCTAGTTTCCCCTGCTTTGTATGTATTTAACTAACCCCTTCATCTCAAGTAGGATGTGACACAAGGTCAATTTTTAAGCTGGGTTCAACTTGTTTGGATTCAGTTTTCTTACTTTTTTCTAGACCAGTTATCATACACATTTTAAAGAATCCAGCCTGCCCTATTATTTACCCATAGCAGCAAAGATAATAGTTGGATTCATACGTTTCCCAAGGGTATTAGTGCTATATGAAATGCAAACAGCCTCATCCTGTATTTGAACTCTGACCACCAAGTACTTTCCCTATGATGATAACCATTATGCCACAAGCTTTATAATACACAAAACATGCTATGTTTTTGTTCATATCATTTATTTCTGTATTTCCGACCTGTCGGATGGGGTGTTAGAATGCACCGACTATACCTCTGCAGAAAGGTAAGACTCCTCCAATGGGGCCACCTGTTGGCCGTGGGTGGTGACTCGTAATGCTTAAGGATAGAACCCAGGTGGCTGAGCAGTCCATGACTTGCAATACTCCACTTTGGCTCTTACTTTGGCTAGACGGGGAGACCCCTTCTGATCAATTGGCTGGCCATTGCAAGCCCTAGCACCTATATGATTACCCCAAGCCTATTGCCCTTATGACAAGCCCCAACCCTTTTTATCATATGGGTGCTAGAAGGCCGTGGCTGAGGGTCTACATGTCCTGGGAATGACGTTAATCTCTATCTGATGGTGAGGTTCCAGTTTTGGAGGTTTGGGGAATGTGGTGCACCCCTTTATCACCATTGCTCCCTGGTCTACTCTGACCCGGAGTGGTAGTACCTGTTAGGGTCCCATCTATGGGCTAAGTAGAAAAATGTATTTATAAAAAAAATTGTATAATCCATTAAGAATTGAATTTATTTTAAAACTTTATCGACATTAAATGACCCACTGAGGTTGATATGCCGTAAAACAAAACAAACAAAACCTTTCGTATTTACATCATTTCTAGCTGATGGCACAGATTCCTTTGACTCACCCTCTGTCCTTGTAGACATTGCTATTGACATGTCCTCTATACGGCATCTAGTGTCTGCAAAGAGCTGATGAATATCTCTAATTCAGTCTGTTCATATCTACCTTTCTAATTCAGCCTGTTCATATCTACCTTTCTAATTCAGCCTGTTCACATCTGTCTACCTATCTAATTCAATTTGTTCACATCTGTCTACCTATCTAATTCAATTTGTTCACATCTGTCTACCTATCTAATTCAGTTTGTTCACATCTGTCTGCCTATCTAATTCTGTCTGTTCATATCTGTCTACCTATATAATTCTGTCTGTTCATATCTGTCTACCTATCTAATTCTGTCTGTTCATATCTGTCTACCTATCTAATTCTGTCTGTTCATATCTATCTATCTACCTATCTAATTTTGTCTGTTAATATCTATCTATCTACCTATCTAATTCACTCTGTTAATATCTATCTATCTACCTATCTAATTCACTCTGTTAATATCTATCTATCTACTATCTATTCTCTGTTATATCTATCTATCTACCTATCTAATTCACTCTGTTAATATCTATCTATCTACCTATCTAATTCACTACTGTTAATATCTATCTATCTACCTATCTAATTCACTCTGTTATCTATCTATCTACCTATCTAATTCATCTGTTCATATTTATTTGAACTTAGACTTGGTGCTATCAATTATATCACACCAGCACCTGAGCTAATGTCTTTTTTTTCTTTCTATTATGTCTATCTTTATACTGGTAACAAATTGATAATACATGGTACTGGAGTAATTATACGATATAAAATGTGTTTATGTCTGAAATAAAATAAAATTATAAAAGCAAATTTCTGGTCTTTGCCACTTTAGATTTATAACCGGCTTGATATTTATTTTTTTCTTTTGTAATTACTTTACTCTTATTTGATGCTTGGCTGATCCTGCATTTGGTAAAGAGTTAAAAATTATATAATAACAAAATTTCTGTATTCTAATTGGGTGAATAAAACAGTTTAACCCACGTAGAAAAGTTTTATTAATGCATTTTAGATGGCTTATCTTTTCAGTTTCCTTTTTTTCATGTTATTTGAATATAAAAAAGAAAAAAGTCTTGAAT
Organism: Doryteuthis pealeii; assembly: GCA_023376005.1. Classification (NCBI taxonomy): domain Eukaryota; kingdom Metazoa; phylum Mollusca; class Cephalopoda; order Myopsida; family Loliginidae; genus Doryteuthis; species Doryteuthis pealeii. Next base: position 32,869,707 of record CM042160.1, on the reverse strand, counting down.
TATATTCAGTAATGTCAAAACACTTCTAAAACTAAATTTCCTAGAAAATGCTTCCATTGCTTTAAGAAGTCTTTTGTGGCTTTAAAAGTCAATTTCAATGTAAGAGAGATGGAATTTCTGAAGAATTGTATTTGAATCAATTTATTTTTGGTTTGAAATTCAGAGTCAAGATCTTTTATATATAAATTAATAGAATTCAGAATCATTTGATATTCATTCTATTCACTGACTTTTTTCTTTCTTTCTTTCTTTCATGAAGTTTAACAGTTTGCTTTTGGATTTTTCCTTTCATTTAAATTTTTATTTTTTTTATTTTTTTATTTTTTTTTTATTGCCGACCAGTTTGCAGACTGTTTACATATCAACTTATTTTTTTACTCAATCAAAATAAAAAGTTCAAAAATTGTAAATAAGATTTGCTGCTTTATTACAGGAACTTAATATAAAATTCTAACTCTCATTTTGTAATTATTAAAACAATGCCTTTTTACTTGGGCTAGATGGGCAGTCAGAGAGGGCTCCTCTGATTAATTGGCTGCTTACATCAAGCCATTGTACCTATATGATTGCCCCAACTTACTGCCCTTATGGCAAGCCCCAACCTTTTTTATCATATGGGTGCTAGAACACTGTGGCTGAGGGTCTTCATGTCCTGGGAATGATGTTAAACTTTGATGGTGAGGTTCCAGGTTTGGGGAATGTAGAGCACTCTTTCATCACCATTGCTCCCTGGTCCTCTCTGACCCAGAGGGTCCCATCTATGGAAAAATGTGTTTATAAAAAAGATTGAGTATCCATTAAGAATGAATTTATTACAAAACTTTATCAGCATTAAATGACCCACTGAGGTTGATATGCCGTAAAACAAAATAAAATGTCTTTGGCAACATATGCGCAACGTCAAGTCAATCTTTATTAATAAAATTAATAATTATTTAATGCTAATAATCACTAATATTATTATTATATCGCACATTGTGAGTTTTTCATTAGTCAAAATGACCACAAGTCTCCCCAGGTCTCCAAGATTCTCCTGAGTATTTTAGTCTGTTGAAGTGAGTTAGTGTACTGTTGGTTTAAACAACAGCAACTAGCTAAGCACAACTGAACCAGTGCCAAGACAATTGGTACTTATGGGAATCCAGAATAGTCCACTCATGCATTTGGGTGATTCCATTCCTTGAGTCTTGATTGGCTGCTCGGTTTCTATGATGTTATGAGGCTTCATAAATAACCTGGCATTTTGCAGTAAGATAGATTCGTATTCAGTTACGACTACTTGTTACCTTGTCTTACCAATTCGATGGTAATTGGAACTAATGATTATTCTATACTGTTTTTTGGATGGTCTCTATTGTTCCTCTTATTTCTACAGTTAGTACCACCTTTATTCTCATGTTCCCCAGATAATTATTATCATTATACTACTTGTGAGTAAACTCCTCTTAAAAAATTGACCTTGTGTCGCATCATGCAGAATGGTTAGTAAATACATACAATAGATAATTCGAAAAAATGATTCTATTTACATAAAGCTAAACATGCTATCAGGAGATTATAATTTTTAAATTGAATTAAAAATATAATTTAGAAAAGTAAGTGTTAATTAATTATTATTCTATGTTACTCTCACCCTTGACCAGGATTGAACCTGCAGCCTAGGAATGACTGTCACTTAGAACTGTCTTAGATTGTTCACTATTGGTTAGTGGAACAGGCAAACACATCTTCAACTTATTGGACTGTTCCTGGCAGTAGTGGCAACAAGTATTTAATCTGTTTGAGTTAGTTCATTAACAGAGAATTTTGTAAATGCTAAGAGGAATTACGGGGTTCGTAGGGAGCTCTTAATTCTCCTGGTGGTCGGCAATTATTCGGATGAAAGAAGACAAACAACACAATTGGAAATTATACACATAAACAAAGATACAAAATGCTGCAAATTTGATGGCATTTGCTACGAGACTTATCTTGAGAGGTGAAATTAACAGTTCGTTGGTGAGTTGACGTTAGAAAGGGATTTCTACTCGCCGTCATGGTAGAGTGCTGTTGAGACGTGTCCGTCCTGGTCGGTTCTTGTCCGATAAGTAAAAGTGTTGGGGAGAACTTTTTTTGAGCGACTCACCTGGTTAACTGCCCTTTTAAGGGGACGGTGGATGGAGCCCTTGTTAAGGTGACTTCTCAGGTCGACAGCCTTCAGATAAGTGATGGGGTTTGATTTTGCCGCCAACATCGTATGTTGGCGATTCGCCCCCTAGCGGCAGGGGAAGATAATTCTACTATTGGTTTTCTGATAATGCCTGGAGAAGCTATAACAGTGAACACTTTGACTTTTATTTGTTGACCTTGTGTCGCATCCTGTTCATACAGAATAATTGGTAAATACATAGAATAGATAATTCTAAAAAAATGATTCTATTTACATAAAGCTAAACATGCTATCAGGGGATTATAATTTTCAGATTAAATTAAAAATATAATTTAGAAAATTAAGTGAAGGAGAAATATTTAATCATGTGGAAATGTCTGTCCTTGTTATGAAAGTATTTAATGAGTTCAAAGCAAGAGCAGAGTGAGATACACTTGTAATGTTAATTTACTAAGCTTAGCAGAGTTTGGCACAAAGCCATAATAATAGCAAATGCCCAGTGAAAATCAAACTCACTAGACGAGTTCATTGGACTGTCAGACAAGCTGGCTAATTATTCTGTCACAATAAGCACACAATTTGTTATAAACAAACATTGCTGATATACTTGTACAAGTCTCATGACTTTTTTTTTTTAAACCATAGATTTTTCTACACAAAATGTTGAACCTTGTAATAAATAAATGAATATGATATTTTTGAGAGAAAACTGACAGATTTAATTAAAATTTTTGAAGAAAAGAATACAACAAAGATACACAATCATTCACGGTTATTGTTGTAGGAAATTAAATTAGTGAGACAAGTTAAAATCCTGGATGAGGCTGTTTGTGTTTCACTTCATGTTAATGTTCTTGAAAAAAAAAAAAAGCATGAATCCATCTATTTTCTCCCCTTCCCCATTAAGAGCAAATGGTAGCGCAGAATGGGTTCTTGGACCTTGACACCAATAAGCACCCCAGGTGAGATCTAGATTCAAAAGGACATCTTTTGCTTTTCACCGTTAAAATCCGGTTGTTTGTTAACAGACGATTTTTAGACGCACTTTAAAAAAAAAATATAAAACTATAAATGAAAGGCATGTTTTTATATTAAAGACCCCTTTTTTTTTTACTCATTTCATGCTGTTCTTGTTAATTCAATAGCAATTCTTTTTTAATTATAAAACTTTTAACATTAGACACGTTTAACATGGGAATTATAAAACTAAAAACAAAACAAAAGTCATGTTTTTATACTAAAGACACTTGTTTTTTACTTATTTCATGTTGTTGTTAATTCAATAGCAATTCTTTTTTAATTATAAAACTTGTAATGTTAGACATGTTTAATACGGGAATAGTTAAAGCTATAAAATGTATATTATAAGGTAGGCATGTGCATTTTCTTGTTGGCTCTAAAAAAGGGTGAACACAGGAAATTTTTCTAAAAATCATATAAAATAAACTATTTGATTTTAATAAAACTTTCGGTATATGAAGTAATAAAAGACAAACTAAATGTTTACTAAATTGAAAAGCTGATAATCTTTTTTGTTAGTTTTTGTTTTGCGCATTGATCCCCCGTACAAAGATCTTAGTAATTTTTTTTTTTTTTGGGGATATAAATAATTTTTACATTTTTGAAAAGATAATTTAATGATGGAACATATGTAAAAAAAACTAAATCGCTACTAATTCGGTTTTGGTAATAGGGCATCTTAAACATTGAAACTTAAATCTCGTAAATAAGAAAAAATATGTATCTTTTTTTTTTTTCTTTTTTTTTCTAAATTGTTAGATTATTTTCTAAAGAATTTTATATCAAAAGTTCCTATTGTCTATTTGTTTATTTTTTTTTCTAACAAGGGTTAGGATTGGTTTAATGGGAAGATAAATAAATAATTTGGGTTCTGTTTTTTCTGGGTCACTCATGTTACTCAACTAGGAAATAACCAACGTGTTTATAAAAGAAGTTGAGTATCCATTAAGAATGAATTTATTTCAAAACTTTGTCAGCATTAAATGACCCACTGAGGTTGATATGCCGTAAACCAAACTAATCCAAACCAAATGAAAATCTCTTTTTACTCCCATATAGTATTATATTACTTTAGATATAGATATTTATAAATTATATCTGTTTAGTATATAAGACCAAGTGAAGTGAAGGTAGAGATTGTGTTGCATGAATCTTTCATTTTGCCTTATTAAGAAAACCAACCTTTAGAATAACAACCTTTTTGCCTAGGCTCACCCCCCCCAACCCCATCGTCTACTCGACCACCATGAAGCTACATCACCAAACAAGCAAGCCAATATTAGTTTAGATATAATGTTGAATAACAACTCTATCGGATGAAACTGCTTTTATATGGATTTTTGCTCAAGTTATTATTAGCTCAGTAGTAGAGTATCCGACTAGGAACCATAAGGTTCCAGGTTCAATACCAACTCTATGTATGAGTAGCACAGGGATCTGTGCAGTAAAGTGAGGAGCCGATAGTAGGTGTGGCGCTCAACCTCAGACGCCAACACAATCGGCTTGGTCTAATGCAAGTGAAAAGGGGATAGACTCCCTCGCTGTCTGGCTGATACTGACTTTAGGCCACCCAGAAGACTTTACTTACTTTACTTTATTAAGCTAATAATGTATCGTGTTAAGCTCTTAATGACTACTGACAAAGGATATTACCCTTCTCCTTGGACTATCTAAATTAAAACCTATACATATACATATATATGCATACATATATATATATGCATACATACACATATACACAAAAAAGCTTTGCTTATCATATTATTTTGAACATGACTGGCTTCAGGCCAAATGGTCACTTTTGATCTGATGTTTGTGAAGGCAAAGATATTTTTAAAATGTCATGTCTTACTCTTTTCTGTTTTGTTTGTCTTTGTAGAGGTCTAGCCCTCTTGGCTGTTTTTTTCTTTTTTATTTCTTTTTCTTTTTTCTTTTTCTTCTTTCCTTTTCAGTCTTCACCTTTTGATCAAAATGAGTAACTTTTTTCTATAATTTTCGGAAAGTATTTTATTTATTTATTTATTTATTTTATTTCAAGTAAAAATAGGAAAATATAATTAGACATGAAAATATCATGGATAAGTGAATTTTGTTTGTAGTGAAAATGAGGAAATAGGAATTAATTTAAAACCTAGCATTCGATTCTAACATTGTTGAAGCCCTTTTAAGATCAGACGAGAGATAGCTATTAGAAAATTTATTTTGACAGATTTTCATGTCAGAAGAGGAAAATATGCTTCAAAATTATCAGGGAAGAAGAAAAAAAAGAAAAAGAAAAAAGCCCTGCAAGTTTTATTAGTTGTTATCTGAGTATTTTTTTAATTATTTTACACATTATTTTGAACTCATCACATTTTGGTTGATGTGTTCTTGGGTCTTTCTTTAAGAAATGTGTGTTGCACTTGATTGTCTTAAGAAGATGTTAAAACTTTTTATCTTTTCAATAAAAATGTAAAAAAGAAAAAAAAAAAATTATGCTAGCGAGATAAATTTCAACTAAGATTGGAAAATTTGTCTATTTTTTTTCCCCTTTTTTTCAATAATTAGACGAGAATATGATATGGAAGGTCTTATTGGTCAAAGATAGTTCTCCTGTGTAGAATAAACATCCACTCACCTCCACTGTTGAAGTGAGTTAGTGTACTGTTGGTTTGAACAACAGCAACTAGCTAAGCACAACTGAACTAGTGCCAAGACAATTGGTACTTATTAAAAGCAAGAATAGTCCATTCTTGCATTTGGGCGATTCCATTCCCTGAGTCCTGATTGGCTGCTTGGTTTCTATGATGTTATGAGGCTTCATAAATAACCTGGCATTTTGCAGTAGTATTTGCAGCAAAATAGATTTGTATTCAGTTATGACTTCTTGCAGCCTAGTGTTATCAATTCGACAGTAAGTTGAACTAGTATGATTATTCTACACTGTGTAGAATAAACATTAACTCACCTCCATAGGAAAGGTGTTACTAGCGTCCAGTAACCAGACAAAAATTAAAGAGAACGAATATGCTCTCCACTAAATGCTGGAACACATCTTTATTGTTATCTATGAGTCTGACAAGAAATACCTGAAGAAGGCCGGAGGTCACATCAGTCAAAACATTGTGTAGATAACAATAAAGATGAGGACAATAGTCTGATTAATCCAAATAATATAAAAAAAGCAAAATAGTGATAGAAAATGGTTACTAATATACAGACTAGACTAGACCAGTCCAGTCCAGTAATGCTAGGTACACCAAATATCAGGACCGTTCCAAATTGTACCAGGAAGAGTTCTCCAACACTTTGCTAAGCAAAGAAAACCACCTGATACATATGGTTGATAAGCTGATATATATATTTACCAACTCCTCCGCATGAGCAGGATACGACACAAGGTTAATTTCTTAAGTGGAGTTCAACAGGTTTGAATTCAGAGATTTCCTTCTCCTAGACTGGTTACCTAGCCATGGTTAAAGAACCCAGTCTGCCCTGCTATTTATCCATAGCTGGAGAGAGAGTAGGATTCATACCTTTCCCAAGGGTATTAGCGCTAAGTGAAAGCCAATTACCACGTCCAGGATTTGAACTCGGGGCGACGAGTCCATTTCCCATGACTTTAACCATTACACCATGCTGATAAGCTGATATATGCCACTTCTCTTAACTTTCTGAATCCCCAATGCTTCTTATCAATTATCTGGGCATCATCCCAGCGAGTGCAATGTGTACCTTTCTCCCTGAAGATCAACTGAAATGTTGTTAACAAATCAATAAACAAAGAAGTTCAATAGTCTAAAATAAATGTTATCAATAATATACAAGCTTTTTTTATTAGAAATACATTAAGAGAAAAAAAACCAATAGAATATAAAAAGAAGGAAACATTTATCCAAGCAGAGATGCTGATAGGTACGCATCCTGTGTCCTTGATGCATAAAAATTGTATCTATGCATCCCAGTATTTTTTTTCTTCCCCTACCATTTCCAGTTAACTGTAAAGACATTTCAATATTTTTGTGGAAACGAATTTTACTGTATGGGGTACAAAATAGGGGTTAGACGGCTTTAGTTGTTCATAGATAAAAAAACTTCAGTTGGGACCCATTAATTTCCCAGCGACTCATTCAAATCAAATACATGCATCCCAGTACACACTAAATTAAAAAGCTATCATCATCACTGTCCAAGTTTGTAAGAAGATTTTTAGTTAAGGTCAGAGATAATTTTTTTACTACTGGTAAGCCAGTATTTCCTGTTGAATGTTACTTTAAGAGAAGATGGGCACCATCAAAAGATGCTCTAAAGGGGAATTACTTGACATAACAATTTGATAACCTAATAGGTTAAGAGACATGTCCAATATTCAGTTATATTTTACATTTGTCTTGCCCCAGATATTGGGTAAAAAGCATCACTACTGTTATTATACAAGGATGGCTTTGGCATTAAATAAACTATGAAGATTGATATGCCTTTAAATAAATTTTAAAAAAAAAAACCTTTTTTCTTTCAGTCCTCTTCCCTATCACTTGAGCCATGCCCCAAATTTCTAATTGGAAAATTAATAAATTTGTATAAGGGAACTGATATGAGACAATGATTTTTGGTTAATTTCTCTTGCGCCAGGTATGGGTTAAATAGTATCACTACTGTTCTTCTACAAGGATGGCTTTGGCATTAAATAAACCATGAAGGTTGATATGCCATTAAATAAAGAAACCAAATCAAACCGCTCTAAATAGATACATTAAAAACAAAAATAAAAAAGATAAAATGTGTTAGACTCCCTCACTGTCCAGCTGATACTGACAAAAGGCCACTCAGCCAAATTTACTGTTCTTCTACAAGGATGGCTTTGGTATTAAATAAACCATGAAGGTTGATATGCTATTAAATAAAAAAATAAAAAAACCAAACATTTCTCTTGAACTGTTCCATTGTCATAAACTACAGCCAGAACCTTTTTTCTTTCAGTCCTCTTCCTTATCACTTGAGCCATGCCCAAATTTCTAATTGGAAAAATTAGTATAAATTTGTATAGAGGAACTGTTATGAGGCAATGGTTTTTGGTTATTGTATTTAAAACTTGTTAAATTGGCATTAAAGATGTTTTCACTTTTGGGCAAAATTTGATCATGACTGATGCAAATTTTAAAAATCTTTTTTTATTCAATATTGAATAGAAAACGAGTCATCAACACCAGAAGTAATTTAAAAATACAGATATTCAAGATTTTATCAATGAAATTCAAACTGATTTTTGCTGTTATTTTTTTTTTTTTTATTATTTTATTTTATTTTTTTAAAAATCTGTGAACATTTAAAATCAAAATGTCAGGAGTTGTTTTCCTCAAAGTAAAATTAGAAAAGAGGTGTATCGACATCCCTGTCAAAATACAAAAATTATAACAAAAATGTCAGACTAAAATCATGTAAGTTTTATATGCGGCTATAATTAACTATGTGTTAGGCTATCGTCACTCAAAGCAAATAACACAAACAAATCTATATTTAAGCACAGCGTAGGTAAGTAGTGACAAATAACCACACACACATAGATATATTTATATATTACTAAAATTCTCATTATGTAGGCGAGTGTGTGTGTATATATATATATATATATATTTTTTTTTTTCCCCAACAAATTTTTTCATTTAAAATAAATGTTCACTCTGATGAAGGTCGATTCTTCTATGTGTGCGAAATATTTTCACACACATAAACTGACCGAAACACATGTGTAAGTGATATCGATTAATGTGATATCGATTAAATTCATTTTATCCATCTACTTTTCTTTTCTTACTCATTTTTCCTCATATTGTCGGATTCAATTCCTTTTCCATTTTCACATATATATATATATATATATATATATAATGTATGTATGTATGTATGTATGTGAGGAAAAAGTGGAAGTGAACCTGGCAGTATGTAATATTATGAAAAAATTGAAAAAACACAAGTTCATAAATGTGTAATGTTTATTTTGCCTACGCTGCAGTGTTTCGATCTGTTTCAATAGATCTTCATCAGGACTTTTGTTAGTTTGAGGGAAAAAATATCACAGAAAAATAAGAAATCTTCGAGACCCTTTTGTTTGGTGGTCAGTCGGTCTATTTGAAATTGTTGATAAAAATGCTTTTTTAAAATGTATATAGAGACGCTGAAACAGAACACGCATTGTAGATTTCAAAACTGTCAGACTGACGCTAGTTCAAACGGCTGATATGGTAAGGTCTGTGTATGTATATATGTATATAACTGTAACCATGCAAAAATATCACATTACAGCAATATTTTTATACATAAAATAATACACTTAATACAAATAGTATCTCCAACTTAAAGAATAAAGCAGTTTCCAGTCCAATTTACAACTGAATGATAATTTTGTTATTTTTTAATCATTTAATTCATTGATATAAAGAAATACTAATTAGAATCCTTCATTCATTTCTAAATAGAGGCATCAATACAATCATGGACAACTATTACTAATGGGACCATCTATTCTCTCTCTCTCTCTCTCTATATATATATATATATATATATATATATATATTAGTTAGTTAGTTATACCTATAGTGTGGGATACCTATCAGCATCACTCATATATATATATATATATATATATATATATATATATATATAAATAGCATAATCTTTACAGATCACTGCCGTCCCTCACAATCCTATAACTCCACCACCAGAACCTTTCCTCTCGTGAGCCCTCAAATGACTCATCAAATCTGCTGCAGATCCACAAAGTTTGATGCAGATATGACATAGGAAGGACGTCCTTCCCATTGTATCAGATGGATCAGATGATAAAATTTTATGCCAATGCACCACTATATGTTTCTGAAGACCAGAAGCTGACTTACAGACTTTGTTACAGATTGCACAAGATACATTGTTTGTTCCTGGAGTTTGCATGAATTGTACCTGATGAGATTTCCCATGATTGACATATCCAGCCTTAGAAAGCAGAATTCGACCACATGTCTGATATTTCCAACCCTCCATGTTCTTTCCAATACGACAGGTGTATCGCTTTCGAGGTTTTCATGCTCAATTCTTTCACTCTCAAAACTGGTAATTTTTTAAATCAACACAGCAATATATATGCATACATACATACATATATATATATGGGCCGGGTTAGCTCAGTCGGTAGAGCGTTCGGCTAGAAACCACAAGGTTCCTAGTTCGATACTAGTCCTCGCCAACTCAGTGTATGAGTAGCACAGGGATCTGTGTGGTAAAGTAAGGAGCAGATGGTAGGTGTGGCGCTCCACCTCAGATGCCCCATCGACTTTACTTACTTACTTTTATATATATATATAATCTTTATAAAGTCCTGCTGATAGCATGGATTCCTTGCCATCTGTCCCTATTGTTCTTGGCAGGTCTTCTTGATAGCTTCTAATGTCCATACAGAACTGATGAATGTTAATTTTTGCTGGTCAGCCAACACTGTCCAGTTCATCTTACTTAGATGGTTTGTGAGATGGGACGCGATTGGGCATATAGATTCTGCTTTGTTGGGTGTTGATTCTGGGATTTGTTCAAAATAGCATGCAGCATCCTTGTGTAGTTCCTTTCTAGCCTTTTCTCCAAGTGCTTTGTTAAAGTCCAGCTGTTGAAGCCATACAATAATACTGACATGGCTACTAAGGTGTGTGAAATGATCTACTAATTTTAGACAGAGAGAGATACTTGTTCATACCAGGGATACGAGAAAGTAAAGTTAGGGTTAAGATTTTATTAAAATTTATTTAATATATTTAAAATTTATTTTATAAAAATAAGTTATCTTTTTTAACTGTTTTCTTTTTTTTTTTTTTTTTAAATTTAAAAATGTGTGAAAAATTAATAATTTTTTAATTTAAAAAAAACATAGTATTATCTAAATTCATCTAAAAAATATTTCAATATACTTTCTTATAGTGATAAAGATTTAGTTGACAATTTATTTAATAAAAGGCAACAACTGAGTAATTACTCTTGGCAAGTGCCTTATATCACTGTCTGTCATTTCTCCCCACTCCAACTCTGTGTTTGTCTATCTCTCTCTCTCTCTCTCTCTCTCTCTCTCTCTCTCTCTCTCTCTATATATATATATATATATATATATATATATATATATATATATATATATATATATATATATAGTGGTTGATATTTTTTTTAATATCTATGCTAATGATGTAAATAAAACTTGTATTATATTTCTTATGTATTTACTCTGTTTTCAAAATAAAGATTTGAGATGTCGCCAAATATCTAAATGTGTGGATTTTGTTTTGACAGATTTTAAAATTTTCTACAGATATCTATGATATTAATATTATTGGTAAAGACAATGAAATATTGATGTTTACACTTTTCCTAAGAAAAAAAAATTGTTACAATACATTTGATATATATACAGTATTTTCCAAAATGTCTGAACTTCAGAAATGTTTAAGTAGTACCCCATTTTATTTTTGTGGAATCTCAACCTTTTGACTCTCGTCTGATGATTGCAGTGGGCATGAGGCTGATAGTGGCAAGATATTGATATCCATTATATGGTATATTATTGATTGTATATATATATATATATATATACACACACACACACACACTTACTACTCACGGGTTAGAAGGGGCTCCTTAGCCTTGGTTGGCAACCCATCTAAGTCAAGGAAAAGTCTGACATAAAACCTCTGCTGCTTTTCAAGGAAAGGCTAGGGGAGTAAACCCCGAAAACAAATCAGGAGCCGGAGTCCCTAAAGTGGTTTGATGCTGAAATCCAGTGCTACCCATCAACTCCTGCGACACTACCATTGCCAAACAGCATTGGTTCCTTACCTTTCCTTTGGATCATCGCGGCAGTGTGGAGAGGTGGGTATTTGCTGCATGGGCAACAGCTCATCCTCCATATAAACCCACCCATGCTATGTAGTTCAAAGAAAAAAAAACTTTGACACTACTCCATCGTCTCTCGTAGACAGAAGGGTGCCAACAACAACTCTTACACAAGTTACTCATTCTGGAAATTGTTCTTAAGGACTAACATTTTCAGCGCTAAATCTGATTGGTCCGAAGAGTTTGTTAGTCACACTTTTTGGTGTCTGGAAACATCTGAAATTGGAGATCACAGTGAAGATGGTGAGAAGCTATTCAGGACTGTTATTGTAAACTTTACCTAGAATAGCAATTTCTCCATCAAACCAGCTCAGCTTCTGAGGGAATTCAAAGGGAAATAAACATGGACTAAACAGAAAATGAGCATTATCCTGAAGATAAAAAGGTCAAGTTGTCATATCAGCAGCTTAAGAAGTACCAAAAAAAGATACTTTGACTCCTTAATTCTCATTCAATTCTCAGTCACCTAAATACTAATGTATAGATTTATATGAATTTTTTATATGAAACTTTCCTTCAATGTGATTGGTTGAAATTCACTGTCTTTTTGTTATAGTTTGTCTTTCTAATATTTTCCCTGGAAAGTCAATTTTTCTAGTAACCCAACCCGCCTGGCCTACAGAATCCCAATTTTTTTACCAACCACCCACTAAGGACACCCACTCCCATATTAGAGGCACTGACCGGCTTGCTTTCAAACAACAAAGTGCGGAAGACAGTCGGCGGGCCTACACAATAGCTGAGGGAAAGGGGGAAACCAAAATGACCCACAATTTTTATTTTGTTTACATGTGTTTTTCAGTTTCTTGGGGTTTTTATTTTCAATTTTTTCCCACCCCCTCCATCGCCAATCGTCATTATTGGGAAATTTTTAAGTAGGATACATGCATAGAGCGAATGAGGTATTTTGGTGGAAGGGAGCTGCGCAAGGAGAGAATGCAAGAATTTTATTTTTATTTTTGAATGAATCGGTCGGCGAGTGAGCCTAGCTAGATAGATCCGTGTAGTGATATGACCAGTTTTATCACCCCTCCCCCAAAACCAAATTTCCGGCTACATGCCGAGTTGTGTGCACATACGTTGTATCTCATTTCCAAATAAAGAAAAAGTTTATTTGGAGTGAGTGCACGTATGTGCTCACTTCAAATAATCTGTCTTTCTCTATTCTAAATCAGTGGTTCCCATCCTTTTTCTATTCCCACACCCATAAGAGTTTTGCTCTGACCTCGCACCCTTACAACTTACACTTTTGTTCAAAAATATAGAATGTGAATCCATTCTACATTTTTATCAAAGGATCATATAATATTTCACTGATAATAATAATGTAATATTCAATGATAATAATCTGAAATAAAGAAATATAGAGAAATGAAAATTAATTACAAAAGAAAAAAAATAGATAAAAGAAAATTAATTACAAAAGAAAAAATATAATCTAAATTTGAACTGACATTTCTCGCACCCCCTGGAATGATGCTCACACCTCCAGGGGGTGCAAGCACCTGTTCTAAATTGTTTACAAAATGTACCCTAATAAAGCTAATTTGGCATTGTTAATGATTAGTGATGATGTATTAAGATTATAATTAATATTCATTTTAAAAATTTGATTAAAAAAAAAAGAAAAGAAAGATCAGCTAACAGAACTATTAATTTGGCTGTCCCATAATATAGATAAGGGGCCGGGTTAGCTCAGTTGGTAGAGCGTTCGGCTAGAGACCACAAGATTCCTAGTTCGATACTGGCCCTTGCTAACTCAGCGTATAAGTAGCACAGGGATCTGTGTGGTAAACTAAGGAGCTGATGGTAGGTGTGGCGCTCCACCTCAGATGCAAAAAATCTCCTTGGTCTAGCGCTAGTGAAAAGGGGATAGACTCCCTTGCTGATTGGCTGATACCGACTTTAGGCAACCCCGACGACTATTATAATATAGATATGGCCAAAATTTAATGTGTTTTTTTAACCTCCAAGAAATAAGATTTAAAAAAACTCAGAAACAGTGATTTAATTTAAGTTTTAATGTAATAAAATATGTTGAATTAGAATGTTTAAAGAAACTAAATAAGAGTGAATATAGAAATATCACACTAATTTTAATGTTATTTTAATTGATTTCTATATAAAATTATATATAGGATTGTTTTTAATACATTTGAGAATAACATGATAGTATTAAAAATGGGAACAGCAAATAATTATTCATTAAACCCAGTGTTGTCAAAATCATTATGCAAATCATTCCAACCGTATACTATGGAAATCTTTATTTCTTAGGGATATGTAACCCATATTTCAGGATTTCAAATACATTACTAAAATTGGCAATTTTGCGGCAAATCTAAGTCAGCAAGACTTTTAATTAAGACATCTTGAATAAATAAGTTGCTAATTCAGATCAAATAATGACTATTTCATAATTGTTGAGAATATAACTTAAATAACTAAGGAAATTGTAATGTCGGTGATGACATAGTTTCGGTTACAGTTACATAATCTACATGATAATAAGATATGCAGATATCATTGAAATTGGAAAGAGAGATCAGTGGAAAGAGCAATGCTATGAATAACTCCAAGAGGTTAGATAGAGAATAGATCAAAGTAAGGAATATCATAGAAATTAATAAACAACAAAAAATGCTAGTAGACAGAACACACTGCTATAAGGGAGGATAACAGATGTAGTGAAAAGTAAAGTCTGCATAATGGTCTATTGTCGTATATGTTAAAAAGCCAATGCTGATGAAAATCCTCTGGGCTTTGTCCAGGTTGCTCCCTTGTAATTGGCCAGGCTGAAAGTAAGTAATTTCCCCTTAAAGGCTATTATGCCCATGCAACAAGTGGGGTGGAGGAAGGAGAGATGTTGAATGAACATCATACTCACCTTCACAGGAAGGTTGTGACTAGCATCCAGTCACCTTACAAAAAAAAAACCAGCATAACTTAATACACTCTGTAGCAACTGACAGAACATTGTCAAGTGTTCAGTATATATATATATATATATATATATATACAAATATCCACACTAAAACCATGAGCCAATCAAAATGCTGGAAATAGACTTGACCATTTCACAAAACAGAATAGCCCAAGCTGCTATTCCAAACCACTTACCAAGTCTGGATTCTCAGAAGCTGATTCAACTTGCAACAGTTGAATACTGATCAGTTTACACATAAATGTGAATTATCTACACCTAAAACCACCAGCCAATCAAAATCCTGTTTGCAGCGCATGTAGAGATTTGTGTAGACAGATCAGATTCAACTTGCAACAGAGTTGAATATTGATCAGTATACATGGATCTCTTACAAGGAAGTATCCCTTTATGCTAACACTTGACAAGGAAGATTTTTTGCTCAGGTGGAGTGCCACAACTACTGTCAGCTCCCAGATGTTTTACTGCACAGATCTGATTATCCCAGCTCTGCTACCCATGCACCGAGTTGGGTGGGACTGGTATCAACCTGGAACCTTGTAATTCCTCAGCGGATACTCTACTGACTGAAATAATAGAATGGTGCCAAGAAATAACAAGAGTAATAAGAAAAGATTGACAGAAGTTGGAGGGATGAGATAGTAGTGTGCTGACTGTAGATAGGGGTTGGAAAGGTCTTTTTTCAGTGGATTCAAAAATTGATGATGATGATGATATATGCAAATGTGTAACAGAAGTAGTAATAGAGTTTGAAATTCCTTCATAACTGTTGGGACATGTTACAAATTGAGTCAAGAACTTGTGTGCTTGAATGTTTATTCTTTGTTTCATACATTGAAAGTAGCAGAGTCGAAGGGAGGGGAGGTGGAGGAAAAAATCCCTCAAAGTTAGACAGACTGAGTAAATAGTGAAGAAAGCTAAAAATAACAAAGTTTTTTTTTTTTTTTATCAGGATTTGCAAAGTGTTTGGCAAGAAACCAAAACATCAAAATCAATCAAGATTTTCTTGAGGTCAAGGTAACAAGTTAGAGTTACTTCCCTTTACTTTGCTCTCTACTCAGTTTTCTTGGAATGATATGACTAATGAGAATCTATCTCTATGTTTACTTTTGTTTTTGTTTTTTTTCAGTCTCAAAAAAAAAAAAAACAGCACAAAAACAAGAAACAAAACAAAAGAAAAAAACATTAAAAAAAAAACTGAATGTTTTAAAACCTTCTATGTTTTTTTTCTGCTGATATTTTTTTTTTCTTTTTAGATATTTATTAATAAGATTAACTCTTTGCACATTGAATTTATTTCTAATTTTACCAGTTTTTAAGTTAACTCAAATTAAATTCAATTTGTGAGTTATCTACTCAAGTCATACATATATACATACATGGTATGGAGGATACCATGTATGTATATATGTATATCTAAACTGTCGTCTATAAGTATGTATTGAACACTTTATTCTATATTTTTATCCTGACTCTTAGTTACTTTTTCTTTTTCTAACTGTCTAAATTGATCAGTATTTTTTTGTTTGTTGAGTGTTACCTTTAAACTTCTTTTTATATATATATATATATAATATATATATATATATATATATATAATATAATATGTGAGTATCCAAAACTTGGTAAGTAAGGGATGATTCTATATGTGATTTCTAAGACACACTGTCTTATTATTATTGTATGACCCAGTATGTACAAATACAGTGAATCTTTCTCATTACAGAGAGCTCAATGTATAATAATCTTTTTAGATTATATACAGAGCAATATTTTATCTTTGAAAAGTAAGGAAAAACTCAACACCGTTATTCCATAATAAATTTTTTCGACCAAAATTGGGCCCTTTTGTTAAACAACTTAGATTTATGAAGGCCCAATTTTGGTCGAATAAATTTATTATGGAATAACGGTGTTGAGTTTTTTCTTACTTTTAAAGATATTATATCATATATTTTCTGACCCCTCCGCATGAGCAAGATGTGACACAAGGTCAATTTTTAAGCGGAGTTCAACAGGTTGAATTCAGAGTTTTCCTTCTTCTAGACCAGTTGCTAACAAGGTTAAAAAGAGTCCAGTCTGCCTCACATTTATCCATAGCTGGAGGGAGAGTAGTATTCATGGCCTTTCCCAAGGGTATAGTGCTAAGTGAAATGCAATTAACACATACAGGATTTGAACTCGAGGTGATGAGTCCATTTCCCATGACTTTAACATTACAACCACGTGCTTTCTTAATATATATATGTATAAACAAATGGCTCTCTCGTCCATTTCAATGCATGAGGGGTCATCCAGTGAACAACCTACACAGTGTTTTATTTATAGTGGTGAAGGCTGTGTTGGACCATCCACACTTTTTGGGCCAGTTGATGGGAAATAATTGGGGCACAAGGAATGCCACAAACCCAAACAACGACTGACCTCAGTTTTTCAAATTCAGACTGTTACCTATCCAGGGTTAAGGACCACAGTCTGCCCTACTATTTACCCATAGCTGGAGGGAAAATATATGGATTCATACCTTTCCTAATTGTATTAGCGCTATGCGAAATGCAACAGCCTAGTCTAGGATTTGAACTTGAGCCAACGAGTCCATTTCCCACGATGTGTCTCCATATTATATATAAATATATATATAAATATATATATATATATATATATACATATACAACACACGTGGTGCACACATTCTGGTAGGAATATGCCCTGTTATTCTTTAAGAAGCATTTTTCATCCTGTATATCTGGTTTTGGTTATTTCATGGAAATGAATTGTAATAAAATTGGTAGATTAACATTAATGTCAAAAATTGGAGTGGATCAAAACCCCATATCTTCTTTTCTTGAAATGTGTAGAATAATCATACTAGTTCCAATTACCGTTGAATTGGTAAGACAAGGCAGCAAGTAGTCATAACTGAATAAACTTATCTTGCTGAATACCACTGCAAAATGCCAGGTTATTTATGAAGCCTCATAAACATCATAGAAACCAAGCATCCATCAGGAACTCAATAGGTCAACTTCAATAAGTACCAACTGTCTTGGCACTGGTTCAGTTGTGCTTAACTAGTTGCTGTTGTTCAAATCAAACAATACACTGACTCACTTCAACATGCAGATTCTTTTTATGGAGGTTATCAGCTCAGAAAATGAATTAGAAAATGAGAGTTCAGTTTGTATAAAGACACAGCTTATATTACTTTGGCAGAATTATTTCTTTTTTAGGCTGAAATTATTTATAATTTTATCAATTTTAAGATAAGTCAAATTAAAATTCAACTAGACAAAACACGTGATCCATTGGGTCACCCATTCAGCTCTGGGTAGATAATTGAAATTAGGGAAAAGTGAGTTATCAAAGCGAATAAAATTTAAAAAAAGATAAATAGATACAGGCCGGACAAAAGTTTAAAATCATTTTGTAAGCTTTCTAAGAAAGTGAATGTTTGACCTAATTTAAGTTAGCAGTTGTTGCTTGTGAAATTTAACATAGAAATATATTTCAAATTCTCGCCGTCTCTCTCTCTCTCTCTCCTGGAGAAACTAACATTATAAAACAAGGAGTAATCAAGAGATACATAGAGGGGAAGAACGTAATATGCAGAAAGTAAAGTAAGGATTAATCATTTTTTTTACTTAATTGCAAATTACAATTAATTTAGAACAATTAAAACATAATTATTTTCAAACATAATTTCAATCCTAAAAGTAAGGAATAATTTAGTACAATTTTCATGTCATTAAACTAAAGCAGTAAAAAAGTCTTTAGGGAAAAAAGTTGATTAACTCAGCTTTAGTATAATAGTAGATTTGTGAGCTATATGTATGCATTCAGGCTAAAAAGATTAAATACTGAATTGTAATGCAAAGAACTCATCTTATTACTTAGAGGTGGTTTAAAAACCAAAAGATTATTGAGTCAGTTAGTCTACTGTTGGTTTGAACAACAGCAACTGGCTAAGCACAACTGAAGCAGTGTCCAAGACAATTGGTATTTTATGGAAATCAAGAATAGTCCATTCCATGTATTTTGGGTGATTCCATTCCTTGAGTTCTGATTTGGCTGCTTGGTTTCTATGATGTTGTGGAGTTTCATAATACCCTGTCATTCTGTAGTAGGGTTGCAGCAAGACAGATTCGTATTAAGTTACGATGCTTGTTTGCCGTGTCTTACCAATTCAACGGTAATTGGCAACTTGCTTTGATTATTCTATAAAGATAGGCCTCCTTGTATAGATATTTGCTTGTTAGTTATTTTGTAATTGTTATTTAGTTAAACTAGTTTATCTTTTAAACAAGATTTTATGGCAACCATAACAGGTACGATCACTCCAAAAATCAGAGTGAACTGTAGGTGTAAGGGGCTTGGAAGGGGTAATTCACACTCATCCCAGAACTTGAGCCTCCAACCACTCAGTGCAAGAGACATTGGTGCCTAACTGTGGGAGCCGTAGGAAACAGAAATCATCCATTTTATTTGGGTGGGTTTTTGATGCTGTACCAAATATGTGCATTTTTGCAACTTTCTGACTTAGTGAGGGGGATTGAAGGGGTAATTCACACTCTCTAGAACATTGGCCTCACCACTCAGATGCAAGAGACATTGGTGCCTAACGTGGTTGAGCCGTAGAAACCAGAAATATATACCAGTTTTATTTGGGTGGGTTTTTGATGCTGTACCCAATATGTGCATCTTTTGCACTTTTTGACTCTCTACACCTGAAATATCGTAACTGTTATATATGTTTGTGTATCAGATCTAGATAGATGGCCCTATATGCAAACCTACACATATACACAACAATTTTTCTGCTTGGGTAGCTGTTGTAAATAAATCTGTTTATACCTTTTCAACTCTTGTTAATCGTTGGATTATTTCATGCAAGCTTTTTTTTTGTGGCCCCGCCTGTTTTTATGTTAGGGGGCGTACATTCTCTACAAACGTTCCATCCAATTTTTTTTATGATGTCACAGTGGTGGCATATTTGTTATGAACAAATGAAGAGGCCCCCCTTCCTCAATCTTTTGCCTTGTATTTTTTTGTTTTGTTTTGTTTTGTTTTTTATATGTTTTGCTTTTTGCTTTTGATTTTAAAATTAATCTTTCCTGTCCATCCCTGCACTTGTAGTCTCTTGCTCATAAAGTAACTCCCCCCTCCACACCCCCATAATCTACCATATACATTTCACGCCTTTTTAAAATCTTAGGTTTCAATATGCTTCTTTTTCTTTTCCTTTTCTTTTTTTTTTTTTACATTTTTTTCCTCTTTTTTATTGACAAGCTTCATTATTTTCTTTGTCCTCATTTTGTTTTTTTTTTACACTCTAAGACCAATCTTTTTTTTCTATCTCTTTTTTTTTTTTTTTAACTCTTTCATCTTCGAGTATTTATTTTTCTTTACCATTATTTTTTATCTTTTTCATTGCTTCTCACTTCTTTTTTTCTTTTTTTCCTCTCCTCTCACCTCTCTCTTCTCCTCTTTCCTCTCCTCTCTCATCTCTCTTTCTCCTCTCCTTTCCTTTCTCCTCTTTCTTCTCTCCTCTCCATTCTCCTCTTTCCTCTCTCCTCTCCTCTTCCTTTCTTTCCTCGCTCCCTTCCTTTCTTTCCTCCCTCCTCTCTCTTTCTTTCTCCTCCTCTTCCTTTCTTTCCTCCCTCCTCTCTCCTCTCCTTTCTTTCTCCTCCTCTCTCTTCTCATTTTATTTCTCCTCCTCTCTCTTTCTCATTTCTTTCTCCCTCCTCTGTCTCTTCTCATTTTCTTATCCCTCCCTCATCTCTTCTTCATTTCTTTCCTCTTCTTCTCTCTTCTCTTCTCTCTCTTTCTCTCTTCTTATTTCTTTCCTCCCTCTTCTCATTTCTTTCCTCCTCACATTTAGATATTGGCGGACATCTCAAATCTTTATTTTGAAAACAGAGTAAATACATAAGAATATAATACAAGTTTTATTTACATCATTAGCATAGATATTAAAAAAAATATCAACCACTATATTATATATATATATATATATATATATATATATATAATATATATATATATTATATATATATAGATGAGAGAGAGAGAGAGAGAGAAGAGAGAGAGAGAGAGAGAGAGATAGACAAACACAAGGTTGGGTGGGGAGAAATGACAGACAGTGATATAAGGCACTTGCCAGCAGTAATTACTCCAGTTGTTGCCTTTTATTAAATAATTTGCAACTAAATCTTATCACTATAAAAAGTATATTGAAATTATTTTTTAGATGAATTAATAATCTATGTTTTTTTTAAATTAAAAATAGTATTTAATTTTTCACACATTATTTAAATTTAAAAAAAAAAAAAAGAAAACAGTTAAAAAAGATAACTTATTTTTATAAATAAAATTTTAAATATTATTAAATAAATTTTAATTAAAAATCTAACCCTAACTTACTTTCTCGTACCCTGGTATGAACAAGTAATCTCTCTCTGATCTAAATTAGTAGATCATTTCACACACCTTAGAGCCATGTTCCCAGTATTATTTATGGCTCAACAGCTGGACTTTTTAACCAAAAGCACTTGGAAAAAGGCTGAAAGACTACACAAAGGATGCTCATGCTATTTTGAACAAATCCAGAATCAACACCCAACAAAGCAGAATCTATATGCCCAATCGCGTCCCATCTCACAAACCATCTAAGTAAGATGAACTGGACAGTGTTGGCTGACCAGCAAAAATTAACATTCATCATGTTCTGATGGACATTAGAAGCTATCAGAAGACCTGCCAGAACAATAGGGACAGATGGGCAAGGAATCATCTATCAGCAGGACTTTTATAAAGATTATATATATATATTAAAAGTAAGTAAGTAAAGTCGATGGGGCATCTGAGGTGGAGCGCCACCACCTTACCATCTGCTCCTTACTTTACCACACAGATCCTGTGCTACTCATACACTGAGTTGGCGAGCGACTAGTATCGAACTAGGAACCTTTGTGGTTTCTAGGGGCCGAACGCTTTACCGACTGAGCTAACCCGGGCCCATATATATATATGATGTATGTATGCAATATATTGCTGTGTTGATTTTAAAAAATACCAGTTTGAGGAGTGAAAGAATTGGAGCATGAAAACCTCGAAAGCGATACACCTGTCGTATTGGAAAGAACATGGAGGGTTGGAAATATCAGGACTGTGGTCGAATTTTGCTTTTAAGCTGGATATGTCAATCATGGGAATTCATTCAGGTACAATTCATGCAAACTCCAGGAACAAACAATTGTATCTTGTGCAATCTGTAACAAAGTCTGTAAGTCAGCTTCTGGTCTTCAGAACATAAGTGGTGCATTGGCATAAAATTTTATCATTGATCCATTCTGATACAATGGAAGGACGTCCTCCTATGTCATATCTGCATCAAACTTGTGGATCTCAGCAGATTTGAGAGTCATTTGGGGCTCACGAGAGGAAAGGTTCTGGTGGTTGGAGTTATAGGATTGTGCAGGGACGGCAAGTGATCTGTAAAGATTATGGCTATTTATAATATATATATATAATATATATATATATATATATATATATGATGATGCTGCATAGGTATTTCCCACACTATAGTATAACTAAAAACTAACTAACATATATATATATATATATATAATATATAGAGAGAGAGAGAGAGAGATAGAGGTCCTAGTAATAGTTGTCCATGATTGTATTGATGCCTCTATTTAGAAATGAATGAAGGATTCTAATTTAGTATTTCTTTATATCAATGAATTAAATGCATTAAAAAATAACAAAATTATCATTTTCAGTGTAAATTGGACTGGAAACTGCTTTATTCTTTAAGTTGGAGATACTAATTTGTATTAGTGTATATTTTTTATTAATATAAAAATATTGCTGTAATGTGATAATCTTTTGCTGGTTACAGTTTTATACATATATACATACCAACAGACCTTACCATATCAGCCGTTTAACTAGGCCGTCAGTCTGACAGTTTGAATCTACAATGCGGTGTTCTGTTTCCAGCGTCTCGTATATACATTTTAAAAAAGCATTTTATCAACAATTTCAAATAGGACCGACTGACCACCAAACAAAAAGGGTCTCGAGATTCTTATTTTTCTGTGATATTTTTTCCCTCCAAACTAACAAAAAGTCCTGATGAAGATCTATTGAAACAGATCGAAACACTGCAGCGTAGGCAAAATAAAACATTACACATTTATGAACTTTGTGTTTTTTTTCAATTTTTCATAATATTCAACTGCCAGGTTCACTTCCACTTTTTCCTCACATAACATACATACATACATACATTTAATATATATAATAATATATAATATATTTGAAAATGGGAAAGGAATTGAATTCGAACAATTATTGAGGAAAAATGGTAAGAAAAGAAAGTAGATGGATAAAAATGAATTTACATCGATAATCACATTAATCGATATCACTTACACATGTGTTTCGGTCAGTTTATGTGGTGTGAAATATTTCGCACACATAGAAGATCGACCTTCATCCAGACGTGAACCATTTATTTTAAATGAAAAATTGTTGGGGAAAAAAAAAAAAAAAATATATATATATTATATATACACACACACTCGCCTACATATGAGAATTTTAGTTTAAATATAAATTATATCTTATGTGTGTGTGGTTATTTGTCATACTTACCTACCGCTGGCTTAAATATAGATTTGTTGTTTATGTGCTTGAGTGGACGGATAGCCTAACACATAGTTAATTTATTAGCCGCCATATAAAACTTACATGATTTTTAGTCTGACATTTTGTTATAATTTTTGTATTTGACAGGGATGTCGCATACACCTCTTTTCTAATTTTACTTGAGGAAAAACAACTCCTGACATTTTATTTTAAAGTTCACAGATTTTTAAAAAAATAAAATAAAATAATATAAAAAAAATTTAAAAATAACAGCAAAAAATTCAGTTGAATTTATGATAAAACATCTTGAATATCTGTATTTTTAAATTACTTCGGTTGTTGATGACTCGTTTTCTATTCAATATTGAATAAAAAAAGATTTTAAAATTTGCATCATCATTGATCAAATTTTGCCAAAAGGAAAACATCTTTAATGCCAATAACAAGTTTTAAATACAATAACCAAAAACCATGCCTCATACAGTTCCCTCTATACAAATTATACTAATTTTCCAATAGAAATTTGGGCATGGCTCAAGTATAAAGGAAGAGGAGAAAGAAAAAAGGTTCGGCTGTAGTTTATGACAATGGAACAGTCAGAGAAAATGTTTGGTTTTTTTATTTTTTTATTTAATAGCATATCAACCTTCATGGTTTATTTAATACCAAAGCCATCCTTGTAGAAGAAACAGTAAATTTGGCGAGTGGCCTTTGCTTCATCAGCTGCGACAGTGAGGGAGTCAATCACATTTATCTTTTTTTATTTTGTTTCTTAATGTATCGTATTTAGAGCGGTTTGATTTGGTTCTTTATTTAATGGCATAATCAACCTTCATGGTTATTAATGCCAAAGCCATCCTCTGTTAGGAAGAACAGTATGATACTTATTTAACCGATACCTGGCGCAAGAGAAATTAAACCAAAAACATTGTCTGCATATCAGTTCCCTTATACAAATTTATTAATTTTCCAATTAGAAATTGGGGCATGGGACTTTAAGTGATAGGGAAGAGACTGAACAGGAAAAAGGTTTTTTTTTTTTAAAATTTATTTAAAGCATATCAACATGCCTCATATTTATTTAATCCAAAGCCATCCCCGTGTATAATAACAGTAAGTGATCGCTCTCTCATTCCTGGGGCAGACAATGTAAAATATAACTGAATATTGGACATGTCTTCCTTAACCTATTACGGTTATTCAGAATTGTTATTTTCAAGTAATTCGGCTTTAGTTGTTCATTAGATAAAAAAAACTTCAGTTGGGACCATAATTTCCCCAGCGACTCATTCAATCAAATACATGCATCCCAGTACACACTAAATAAAAAGCTAATCATATTCACTTGTCCAAGTTTGTAGAAGATTTTTAGTTAAGGTCAGAGATAATTTTTTTACTATGTAACAGTATTTCCTGTTGAATGTTACTTTTAGAGAGATGGGCACCTCCACACAAAGATGCTCTAAAGGGAACTTGACATAACAATTTGATAACACTAAATAGGTAAGAGACATGTCCCAATATTCATTTATATTTTACATGTCTGCCCAGATATTGGGTAAAAAGATCACTACTGTTATTATACAAGGATGCGTTTGGCATTAAATAAACTATGAAGATTGATATGCCTTTAAATAAATTTTTTTTTTTTTTAAAAAAAAAAAAAAACCTTTTTTCTTTCAGTCCTCTCCCTATCACTTGAGCCATGCCCCAAATTTCTAATTTGGAAAATTAATAAATTTGATATAAGTAACTGTATGAAACAGATGATTTTTGGTTAATTTCTCTGCGCCAGGTATGGGTTAAATAGTATCCACTAACTTTTTTTGTTTCTTTTTTTTTCCTTTTACAAAAGGGGATGGCTTGGCATTAAATAAACCATGAGGTTGATATGCATTAAATAAAGAAACCAAATTCAAAACCGCTCTAAAAGTACATTAAAAAACAAAAATAAAAAGATAAAAGTGTTAGACTCCCTCACTGTCCAGCTGTACTGACAAAAGGCCACTCAGCCAAATTTACTGTTCTTCTACAAGGATGGCTTTGGTATTAAATAAACCATGAAGGTTGATTTGCTATTAAATAAAAAAATAAAAAACCAAAACATTTCTCTTGAACTGTCCATTGTCATAAAACTACAGCAGGAACCTTTTTTCTTTCAGGTCCTCTTCTATCACTTGAGCCATGCCCAAAAATTTCTATTTGAAAATTAGTATAAAATTGTATGAGGAACTGTTTATGAGGCAATGGTTTTTGGTTTTGTATTTAAAACTTGTTAAATTGGCATTAAAGATGTTTTCACTTTTGGGCAAAATTTGATCATGACTTGATGCAAATTTTTAAAATCTTTTTTTATTCAATTTGAATAGAAAACGAGTCCATCAACACCAGAAGTTAAAAAATACAGATATTCAAAATTTTATCAATGAAATTCAAACTGATTTTTGCTGTTATTTTTTTAAATTTTTTTTTATGATTATTTTATTTATTTTTAAATCTGTGAAACATTTAAAACAAAATGTCAGGAGTTGTTTTTCCTCAAAGTAAAATTAGAAAGAGGTTTGTATCACATCCCTGTCAAAAATACAAAAATTATAACAAAAATGTCAGACTAAAATCATGAAGTTTTATATGCGGCTTAATTAAACTATGTTTAGGCTCGTCACTCAAAGCAAATACACAAACAAATCATATTTAAGCACAGCGTAGGTAAGTAGTGACAAATAACCACACACACATACGAATATTTATAATTACTAAAATTCTTCATTATGTAGGCGAGTGTGTGTGTTATATATTATTATATATATATATATATTTTTTTTTTTCCCCAACAAATTTTTCATTTAAAATAAATGTTCACTTATGAAGGGTCGATTTCTTCTATGTGTTGCGAAATATTTTTCACAACACATAAACTGACCGAAACACATGTGTTAAGTGATATCGATTATGTGATATCGATTAAATTCATTTTATCCATCTACATTTCTTCTTTACTATTTTTCCTCATATTTGTCGGATTAATTCCTTTTCCATTTCACCATATATATATATATATATATATATAATGTATGTATGTATGTATGATGTGAGGAAAAAGTGGAGAATGAACTGGCAGTAATGTATATTATGAAAAAATTTGAAAAAAAACACAAGTTCATAAATGTGTAATGTTTATTTTGCTACGCTTGCAGTGTTTCGATCTGTTTTCAATAGATCTTCATCAGACTTTTGTAGTTTGAGGGGAAAAAATATCACAGAAAAATAAGAAATCTTCGAGACCCTTTTGTTTGGTGGTCAGTCGGTCTATTTGAAATGTTGATAAAAAATGCTTTTTTAAAATTGTCTATATAAGAGACGCTGAACAAACACGGCATTGTAGATTTCAAAACTGTTCGCTTGACGCTAGTTCAAACGCCTTGATATGGTAAGGTCTTGTATGTATAATATGTATATAACTGTAACCATGCAAAATAATCACATTACAGCAATATTTTTTATACATAAAATAATTACCACTTAATACAAATAGTGATCTCCAACTTAAAGAATAAAGCCAGTTTCCAGTCAATTTACAACTGAATGATAATTTTGCTTATTTATTCCATTTTAATTCATTGATATAAAGAAATACTAATTAGAATCTTCATTCATTTCTAAATAGAGCATCAATAACAATCATGGACAACTATTTACTGAATGGGACCATCTATTTCTCTCTCTCTCTCTCTCATATTATATATATATATATATATATATTATAGGTTAGTAGTTAGTTATACCTTAGTTGGGATACCTTCAGCACACTCATATATTATATATTATATATATATATATATATATATATATATATACATAGCATAATCTTTAAGATTCACTGCCGTCCCTCACATCCCTATAACTCACCACCAGAACCTTTCCTCTCGTGAGCCCTCAAATGACTCATTCAAATCTGCTGGCAGATCCACAAAGTTTGATGCAGATAGACATAGGAAGGAACGTCTTCCCATTGTATCAGATGGATTCAGATGATAAATTTTATGCCAATGCACCACTATATGTTTCTTGAAGACCAGAACTTGACTTTACAGAACTTGTTACAGATTGCACAAGATACATTGTTTGTCCTGAGTTTGCATGACAATTTGTACCTGATGAGATTTCCAGATGACATATCCAGCCCTTAGAAAGGCAGATTCGACCACATGTCTGATGATTTCCAACCCTCCATGTTTCTTTCCAATACGACAGGTGTTATCGCTTTCAGGTTTTCATGCTTCAATTCTTTCACTCTCAAAACTGGTAATTTTTTTAAATCAACACAGCAAATATATGCATACATACATACAATTATTATATGGGCCGGGTTAGCTTCAGTCGGTGAGCGTTCCAGCTAGGAAACCACAAGGTTCTAGTTCGATACTAGTCCTCGCCAAACTCAGTGAATGAGTAAGCACAGGGATCTGTGTGGTAAGTAAGGAGCAGCATGGTAGGTGTGGCGCTCCACCGCAGAAATGCCCTCATCGACTTTACTACTTACTTTATTATATATATATAATCTTATATAAAGTCCTGCTGATAGCATGGATTCCTTCCATTCTGTTTCCCTATTGTTGCTTGGCAGGTCTTCTTGATAGCTTCTAATGTCCATTACAGAACTGCAGAATGTAATTTTTGCTGGTCAGCCAACACTGTCCAGTTCATCTTACTTAGATGGTTTGGAGATGGGACGCCGATTGGGCATCATAGATTCTTGCCTTTGTTGGGTGTTGATTCTGGGATTTGTTTCAAAATAGCATTGCAGCATCCTTGTTGTAGTTCCTTTCTAGCCTTTTCTCAAGTGCTTTGTTAAAGTCCAGTGTTGAAGCCATACAATAATACTACATGGCTACTAAGGTGTGTGAATGATCTACTTAATTTTAGACAGAGAGGAGAGATACTTGTCATACCAGGGGATACGAGAAAGTAAAGTTAGTTGGTAAGATTTTATTAAAATTTATTAATATATTAATTATTTTATAAAAATAAGTTATTCTTTTTTAACTGTTTTCTTTTTTTTTTTTTTAATTTAAAAATGGTGTGAAAAATTAATAATTTTAATTTAAAAAACATAGTATTATCTAAAATTCATCTAAAAATATTTCAATATACTTTCTTATAGTGAAAAGATTTATTACAATTATTTAATAAAAGGCAACACTGAGTAATTACTCTTTTGGGGGGGCAAGGGTTTTTGCCCTTATATCATGTCTGTCATCCCCACTCCAACTCTTGTTTGTCTATCCTCTCTCTCTTCTCTCTCTCTCTCTCTCTCTCTCTCTCTCTCTCTCTATATATATAATATATATATCATATATATATATATATATATTATATATATATATATATATTATGTGGTTGGATATTTATTTAAATCTATGCTAATGATGAAATAAAAACTTGTATTATATTTTTTATGTATTTACTCGTTTTCAAAATAAAGATTTGAGATGTCGCCAAATATCTAAATGTGTGGATTTTGTTTTGACAGATTTTTAAAATTTTTTTACAGATATGCCTATGATATATATTATGGTAAAGACAATGAAAATATTTGATGTTTACCTTTCCCCTAGAAAAAAAAATGTTTACAATTACATTTGATATATATACAGTTATTTTCCAAAATGTCTGAACTTCAGAAAGTTTTAAGTAGTACCCCATTTTATTTTTGTGGAACTCAACCTTTTGACTCTCGTCTGATGATTGCAGTGGCATGAGGCTGATAGTGGCAGATATTGATATCATTAGATGGTTATATTATTGATTGTATATATATATATATATATATTACACACAACACACACACTTACTACTCACACGGTAGAAGGGCTCCTTAGCCTGGTGTTGGCAACCCATCTAAGTCAAGGAAAGTTTACATAAACCTCTGCTGCTTTCAAGGAAAAGGCTAGGGGAGTGTAACCCGAAAACAATCAGGAGCCGGAGTCCCTTTAAAGTTGTTGATGCTGAAAATCCAGTGCTACCCATCAACTCCTTGCGACACTACCATTGCCAAACGCATTGGTTCCTTAACCTTTCCTTTGGATCATCGCGGCCAGTGTGGAGAGGGGGTATTTGCTGCATGGGCAACAGTCATCCTCCATATAAACCCACCCATGCTATGTAGTTCAAAGAAAAAAAAACTTTTGACACTTACTCCATCGTCTTCGTAGACGAAAGGTTGCCAAACAACAACTCTTACACAAGGTTATCATTTGAATTGTATTTTCTAAGACTAACATTTTCAGCGCTAAATCTGATTGGTCGAAGAGTTTTGTTAGTCACACTTTTTGGGTCTGGAAACATCTGAAATTGGAGATCACAGTGAAGATGGTTGAGAAGCTATTCAGGACTGTATTGTAAACTTTACCTAGAATAGCAATTCTCATCAAACCACTCAGCTTCTGAGGCGAATTCAAAGGGAATAAAACATGGACTAAACAGAAATGAGCATTATCCTGAAGATAAAAAGGTCAAGTTGTATTATCAGCAGCTTAAGAAGCTACCAAAAAAAAGATACTTTTGACTCCTTAATTCTCATTCAATTTCTCAGGTCACTAAATACTAAGTATCAGATCTTATATGAATTTTTTATATGAAACTTTCCTTCAATGTGAAATGTAAATCACTGTATCTTTGTTATAGTTTGTCTTTCTAATATTTTTCCCTGAAGTCAATTTTTCTTAGTAACCCAAACCCGCCTGGCCTACAGAATCCCAATTTTTTTTACCAACCACCCACTAGGACACCCACTCCCATATTAGAGTTCACCTGACCGGCTTCCTTCCAAACAACAAAGTGCGGAAGACAGTCGGCGGGCCTACACAATACTGAGGGAAAGGGGAAACCAAAATGACCCCACAATTTTTATTTGTTACATGTTGTTTTCAGTTTCTTGGGGGTTTTTAATTTTCAAATTTTTCCACCCCTCCATCGCCAATCGTCATTATTGTGGAAATTTTTAATAGGATACATGCATAGAGCGAATGAGGTATTTGGTGGAAGGGAGCTGCGCAAGGAGATAATGCCAAGAATTTTATTTTTATTTTGATTAATCGGTCGGCGAGTGAGCCTAGCTAGATAGATCCGTGTAGTGATAATGACCAGTTTGTTATCACCCCTCCCCCCAAAACCAAATTCCGCTACATGCCGAGTTTAGGTGTGCACATACCGTTGTATCTCATTTCCAAATAAAGAAAAATTATGGAGTGAGGCACGTATGTGCTCACTTCAAATAATCTGTCTTTCTCTATTCTAAATCAGTGGTTCCAATCCTTTTTCTATTCCCACACCCATAAGAGTTTTGCTCTGACCTCGCACCCTCAACTTACACTTTTGTTCAAAAAGTATAGAATGTGAATCCATTCTACATTTTTATCAAAGGATCATATAATATTTCACTGATAATAATAATGTATATTCAATTGATAATAATCTGAATAAAGAAAATATAGAGAAATGAAAATTAATTACAAAAGAAAAAATAGATAAAAGAAAAATTAATTACAAAAGAAAAATATAATCTTAAATTTGAACTGACATTTCTCGCACCCCCTGAATGATGCTCACATCCAAGGGTTGCAAGCACCTGTTCTAAAATTGTTTTACAAAATGTACCCTAATAAAAGCTAATTGGCATTGTTAAGATTTAGTGTGATTATTAAGATTATAATTAATATTCATTTTAAAAAAATTGATTAAAAAAAAAAAAAAAAGAAAGTCAGCAACAGAAACTATTAATTGGGCTGGTCCCATAATATAATAAGGGGCCGGTTAGCTCAGTTGTTAGAGCGTTCGGCTAGAAACCACAAGATTCTCTAGTTCGATACTGGCCCCTGCTTCTCAGCGTATAAGTAGCACCAGGGGATCTGTGTGTAAACTAAGGACTGCTGATGGTAGGTGTGGCGCTCCACCTCAGATGCCAAAAAAAACAATCTCCTTGGTCTTACGCTAGTGAAAAGGGGATAGACTTCCCTTGCGGATTGGCTGTACCGACTTTAGGCAACCCGACGACTATTATAATAATGATGATGGCCAAAAAATTTTAATGTTGTTTTTTAACCCTTCCAGAACATAAGATTTAAAAAACGGCAGAAAAAAGTGATTTAATTTAAGTTATTATGTAAATTAAAATATGTTGAATTAGAAATGTTTAAAGAAACTAAATAAGAGTGAATATAGAAAATATCACACTAATTTTAATCGTTATTTTAATTTGATTCTAATATAATTATTATAGGATTGTTTTAATACATTTGAGATAACATGATAGTATTAAAAAATGGGAACAGCAAAAATTATTTTCATTAAACCCAGTGTTGTCAAATCAAGAAAATCTTCCACCGTATATACTATGGAAATCTTTATTTCTTAGGGATATGTAACCCATATTCAGGATTCAAATACTTACTAAACATTGGCAATTGCGCAAATCTAAGTCAGCAAGACTTTAATTAAGACAATCTTGAATAAATAAGTTGCCTAATTCAGATCAAATAATGAGACTATTTCAAATTGTTTTGAGAATATAACTAAATACACTAAGGAAATGTAATGTCGGTTGATGACATAGTTCCGGTTACAAGTTACATAATCTACATGATAATTAAGATATGCAGATATCATTTGAAATTGGAAAGAGAGATCAGTGAAAGAGCAATGCTATTGAATAAACCTCAAGAGGTTAGATAGAGAATAGTCAAAGTAAGGAATATTCATAGAAAAATAAACAACAAAAAAATGCTAGAACAGAACACACTGCTATAAGGGAGGATAACAGTGGTAATTGAAAAGTAAAGTCTGCATTAATGCGTTCTATTGTCCGGGGCTATATGTTAAAAAGCCAAGCTGATGAAAATCCTCTGGGCTTTGTCCAGGTTGCTTCCCTTGTAATTGGCCAGGCTTGAAAGTAAGTAATTGCCCCTAAGGCATTAGGCCCATGCAACAAGTGGGTGGAGGGAAGGAGAGATGTTGAAATGAACATCATACTCACCTTCACAGGAAGGTTTGTGAACAGCATCCCAGTCACCTTACAAAAAAAAAAACCAGCATAACTTATACACTCTGTAGGCAACTGACAGAAATTGTCAAGTGTTCAGTATATATTATATATATAGTATAATATATACAAATATCCACACTAAAACATGAAGCCATTCAAAAGCTGGAAATAGACTTGACCATCTTCACAAAACAGATAGCCCAGCTGCCTATTCCAAACCCACTACCAAGTCTGATTCTCAGAGCTGATTTCAACTTGCAACAGTTGAATTTACTGATCAGTTTAACATAAATGTTGAAATTTATCTTACACCTAAAACCACCAGCCAATCAAAAATCCTGTTTTGCCAGCGCCATGAGAGATTTGTGTAGACAGATTCAGATTCAACTTGCAACAGAGGTTTGAATATTGATCAGTATACATGGATCTCTATACAAGAAGTATCCCCTTTATGCTAACACTTGACAAGGAAGATTTTTTGCTCCAGGTGGAGTGCCACACTACTGTCAGCTCCCAGATGTTTACTTGCAAGATCTGATTATCCCGCTCTGCTACCCATGCACCGAGTTTGGTGGGACTGGTATCAAACCTTGGAACCTTGTAATTCCTCAGCGGATACTCTAACTGACTGAAATAATAGAATGGTGCCCAAAAATAACAAGAGTAATAAGAAAAGAATTGACAGAAGTTGGAGGGATGAGAAGTAGTGTGCTGCTGTTAGATAGGGGTTGCGAAAGGTCTTTTTTTCAGTGGGATTCAAAATTGATGATGATGATGAATATGCAAATGTGTAACAGAGAGTAGTAATAGAGTGAATTCCTTGCCTAAACTGTTGGACATGTTACAATTGAGTCAAGAACTTGTGGTGCGTGAATTTTGATTCTTTGTTTTCATACATTGAAAGTAGCCAGAGTCGAAGGGGAGGGGAGGTGGGAGGAAAAATCCCCTCCAAAGTTAGACAGACTGAGTAAAGAGTGAAGAAAGCTAAAAATAACCAAAGTTTTTTTTTTTTATCAGGATTTGCAAAGTGTTTGCCAAGAAACCAAAACATTCAACAATTCAATCAAGATTTCTTGAGGCAAGGAACAAGTTTAGAGTTACTTCCCTTTACTTTGCTCTCTACTCAGTTTTCTTGAATGATTGACTAATGAGGAATCTATCTCCTCATGTTTACTTTGTTTTTGTTTTTTTTCAGTCTACAAAAAAAAAAAAAACAGCAATCAATAAACAATAAATAACCTCCAAAACAAAAGAAAAAACATTAAAAAACTGAATGGTTTTAAAACCTTCTATGTTTTTTTCTGCTTGATATTTTTTTTTTCTTGTTAGATATTTATTAAATAATTAATCTTTTGCACATTGAATTTATTTCTAATTTTACCAGTTTTAAGTTAATCAATTTAAATTCCAATTTGTGAAGTTATCTACTCCAAGTCATACATATATACTACATGGTATGGAGGATTACATGTATGTATATATGTATATCTAAACTGTCTCTATAAGTATGTATGAACACTTTATTCTATATTATTATCCTGACTCTTAGTTTACTTTCTTTTTCCCTAACTGTCTAAATTGATCAGTATTTTTTTGTTTGTTGAGTGTTACCTTAAACTCTTTATATATATATATATATATATATATATATATATTATATATATAGTATATAATGTGAGGTATCCAAAATTGGTAGTAAGCGGATGATCTATATTGTTGATTTCTAAGACACACTGATTATTATTATTGTATGACCCAGTATGTACAAATACAGTGAATCTTTAAATCATTTACAGGAGAGGCTCCAATGTATAATAATCTTTTTAGATTATATACAGAGCAATATTATCTTGAAAGTAAGGAAAAACTCAACACGTTATTCCATAATAATTTATTTCGACCAAAAATTGGGGCCTTTTTGTTTAAATCAACTATAGATTATGAAGGCCCCAATTTTGTCGAAATAAATTATTAGTGGATAACGGCTGTGAGTTTTTCTTCTTTTAAATATATATATCAATATTTTGACCCCTCCGCATGGAGCAAGAAAATGTGACACAAGGGTTCAATTTTCTAAGCGGAGTTCACAGGTTTGAATTCAGAGTTTCCTTCTTCTAGAACCAGTGCCTAACCAAGGTTAAGATCCAGTCTGCCCTACTATTATCCCATAGCTGTGGGGAGAGTAGTATTCATTGCCTTTCCCAAGGTATTAGTGCTAAGTGAAATGCAATTAACACTACGGATTTGAACTCGAGTATGAGTCCATTTCCCATGACTTTAACCATTACACACGTGCTTTTTAATATTATGTATAACAAATGGACTCCTCGTCCATTTTCAATGCATAGGGGTCTCCAGTGAACAACCTACACCAGTGTTTTCATTATAGTGTGTGAGCTGTGTTGGACCTATCCACCTTTTTGCACAGTGATGCGGAAATAATGGGGCACAAAGGAATGCACAAACCCAACAACGACATGACCTCAGTTTTTCAAATTTCAGACTGGTTACCTATCCAGGGTTAAGGACCCAGTCTGCCCGACTATTTCACCCATAGCTGGAGTGGAATATATGGATTTCATACCTTTCCTAATTGTGATTAGCTCTATGCGAAATGCAAACAGCCTAGTCTAGGATTTGAACTTGAGCCAACGAGTCCATTTCCCACGAGTTGCTCCATATATATATATATAAATATATACTATTATATATATATATATAGTAACATATACACACACGTGTGCACACCCTTCTGGCTAGTAATATCCCTAGTTATCTTTTAAGAAGCATTTTTCATCCTGTATATCTGGTTTGGTTATTTCCATGGAAATGGAATTGTAATAAATTCGGTAGATTCAAATTAATGTCAAAAAATTGAGTGGATCAAAACCCCATATCTCTTTTTCTTGAAATGTGTAGAATAATCATACTGTTTCCAATTACCGTTGAATTGGTAAGAAACCAAAAGGAGCAAGTAGTCATAACTGAATTACAAACTTATCTTGCTGCAATACCACTGCCAAAATGCCAGGTTATTTATGAAGCCTCATAACATCATAGAAACAAGGCATCCAATCAGGACTCAATTAGAGTCACCTTCAATAAGTACCAAACTGCATCTTGTCCACTGGTTTCAGTTGGCTAACTAGTTTGCTGTTTCAAATCAACAATTACATGACTCACTTCCAACATGCAGATTCTTTTTATGGAGGTTATCAGCCTCAGAAAATGAAATTAGAAATGAGAGTTCAGTTTGTATAAGACACAAGCTTAATATTACTTTGGCCAGAATTATTTCTTTTTAGGCTGAATTATTTATAAATTCTTATCAATTTTAAGATAAGTCAAATTAAAAATTTCCAACATACAAAACGTGATCCATTTGGGTCACCATTCAAGCTCTGGGTAGATAATTGAATATTAGGGAAAGTGAGTTGATCAAAGCGAATAATTTAAAACAGCCAATCAGCAAGGAGTCTATCCCCTTTTCACTAGCGCTAGACCAAGGAGTTTTTTTGCATTGAGGGAGGCGCCACACTACCATCAGCTCCTTGATTTACCACACGATCCCTGTGCTACTTATACGCTGAGTGAGCAAGGCCAGTATCGAACTAGCGAATCTTGTGGTCTCTAGCCGAACCCTACCAACTGAGCTAACCCGGCCCCTTATCATATTATGGGAAGCCCAAATTAATAGTTCTGTTACTGACTTTCGTTTCTTTTTTTAATCAAATTTTTAAATGAATATCTATTATAATCTTAATAATCATACTAATCATTAAACAATGCCAAATTAGCTTTATTAGGGTACATTTGAAACAATTTAGAACAGGTGCTTGCACCCCCTGACAAGTGTGAGATACATCCAGGGGTGCTGAGAAATGTCAGTTCAAATTTAGATTATATTTTTTCTTTTGTAATTAATTTTCTTTTATCTATTTTTTTCTTTTGTAATTAATTTCATTTCTCTATATTTCTTATTTCAGATTTTATCATTGAATATTACATATTATTGATCAGTGAAATATTATATTGATCCTTGATAAAAATGTAGAATGGATTCAATCTATATTTTGAACAAAATTTGTAAGTAGTAAGGTGCGAGGTTCATGAGCAAAACTCTTATGGGTTGTTGGAATAGAAAAACGGATGGGAACCACTGATTTAGAATAGAGGAAAGACAGATATTTGAAGGAGCACATACGTGCCACTCACTCCAAATAAACTTTTTCTTTATGGAAATGAGATACAACGTATGTGCACAACGTCGGCATGTAGCCGGGAAATTTGGGTTTTGGGGAGGGGTGATAAAACTGGTCATATCTCTACACGGACTATCTAGCTAGGCCTCACCGCCGGACCGGATTCATTCAAAAAATAAAAATAAATTCTTGCATCTCTCCTTGCGCAGCCTCCCATTCCACCAAAAACCTCTCGTTATGCATGTATCCTACTTAAAAATTTCAATAATGACGATTGGCGAGGAGGGGGTGGGAAAAAAATTGGAAAATAAAAACCCCAAGAAACTGAAAAACACATGTAAACAAATAAAAATTGTGGGTCATTTGGGTTTCCCCCTCCCTCAGCTATTGTGTAGGCGCGCGCCGACGTCTTCCGCACTTTTGTTGTTAAAAAGCAAGCCGGTCAGTGCCTTCTAATATGGGAGTGGTGTCCTTAAGTGGGTGGTTGGTAAAAAAAATGGGAACTGTAGGCCAGGCACGGGTGGTACTAGAAAAATTGACTTTTCCAGGGAAAATATTAGAAAGACAAATATAACAAAAAAGACAGTGGAATTTCAACCAAGTCACATTGCAAGGAAACGTTTTCATATAAAAAATTCATATAAATCATACATTTAGTATTTAGTGACTGAGAATTGAATGAGAATTAAGAGTCAAAAGTATCTTTTTTTGTACTCTTAAGCTGGCTGACTATGACAACTGACCTTTTTTATCTTCAGGATAATGCCTTTCTGTTTAGTCCATGTTTATATTCCCTGAATTCCACATTCAGAAGCTGAGCTCGTTGATGAGAATTGCATAATTCTAGGTAAAGTTTACAATAAACAGTCCTGAATAGCTTCTCACATTCTCACTGTTATCTCCAAGTTCAGATGCTTCTCCAGACACCCGAAAAAGTGTGACTACAAACTCTTCGTACCAATCAGATTTAGCGCTGAAAATGTTAGTCCATTAGAACAATTCCAGAATGAGCAACTTGGTAAAGAGTTGTTGTGGCACCCTTCTAGTCTTACGAGAGACGATGGAGTAGTGTCAAAGTTTTTTTTCTTGTGAACTACATAGCAGCGGGGTTTATATGAGGATGAAGCGCTTGCCCATGCAGCAAATTACCCACCTCCACACTGCCGCATTGATTCCAAGAAAGGTAAGAACCAATGCGTTTGGCAACTGGTTAGTGTCGCAGGGTTGATGGGTAGCAACTTCGGATTTCAGATCAAACCACTTTAGGGACTCCGGCCCTTGATTTGTTTTCGGGGTTTACATCCACCTAGCCTTTTCTTGAAAGCAGCAGAGGTTTATGCGACTTTCCGTTGGACTTAGATGGGTTGCCAACCAAGGCTAGGAGCCCTAACTGTGTGAGTAGTAAGTGCTGTGTGTGTGTGTTATAATATATATAATATATTACAATCAATAATATACCATATTAATGGATATCAATTATTTGCACATCAGCCCATGCGCCAGCTGCCAATCATCAGACGAGAGTCAAAAGTTTGGAATTCCACAAAAAATAAAATGGGTACTAACTTAAACCATTTCTGAATTCAGACATTTTTGTAAAATACTGTTATATATAATCAAATGTAATTGTAACAAATTTTTTTTCTAGAAAAGTGTAAACATCAAGATTCATTGTCTTTACCAATAATATTAATATCATAGAAATCTGTAGAAAATTTTTAAATCTGTTCAAACAAAATCCACACATTAAAATATTTTGCGACAGCTCAAATTTTATTGAAACAGAGTAAATAATAAGAAGTAAATACAAGTTTATTTACATCATAGCATAGAAATTAAAAAATATCAACACTATATTTATAATATATATATATATATATATATATATATATATTATATATATAAATTATACTATAGAGAGAGAGAGAGAGAGAGAGAGAGAAAGAGAGAGAGAGAGAGATAGGACAAACACAGAGTTGAGTGGGAGAAATGACAACGACAAAAAAAAAAACTGATATAAGGCACTTGACAAGAGTAATTACTCAGTGTTGCCTTTTATTAAATAAATGTCAACTAAATCTTTATCACTAATAAGAAAGTAATATTGAAAATGATTTTTTAGATGGATTAGATAATACTATGTTTTTTTTAAATTAAAAAATTATTAATTTTCACACATTTTAAATTAAAAAAAAAAAAAAAAAACAGTTTAAAAAAGATAACTTATTTTTAAAAATAAATTTAAATATATTAAATAAATTTAAATAAAATCTTAACCCTAACTGACTTTTCTCTTATTCCCTGGATGAACAAGTATCTCTCTCTGTCTAAATAGTAGATCATTTGGGCGAGCACACCTTAGAGGCCATGTCAGTATATGTATGGCTTTCAAACAGCGACTTTTAACAAAGCCTTTTGGAGAAAAGGCTAGAAAGGAACTACACAAGGAGCTGGCATGCTATTTTGAACAATCCCAGACAACACCCAACAAAGCAGAATTTATATGCCCAATCCTCCCATCTCACAAACCATATAGTAAGATGAACTGGACAGTGTTGGCTGACCAGCAAAAAATTAACATTCATCCAGTTCTGTATGGACATTAAGAAGCCTATCAAGAAGACCGCCAAACACAATAGCGAAGATGGCAAGAATCCATGCTATCAGCAGGACTATTATAAAATTATATATATATATAAAAGTAAGTAAGTAAAGTCGCATGGGCATCTGCAGTGGAGCGCCGACACCTACCATTGCTCTACTTACCACACAATCCCTGTGCTACTCATACACTGAGTGGCGAGGACTATATCGAGTTACTAGGAACCATGTGTTCTAGCCGAAACCTTCTACCGACTGAGCTAACCCGGCCCATATGATAATATGTATGATGTATGCATATAAGGCTGTTGATTTAAAAAATTACCAGTTTGAGAGTGAAAGAATGAAGCATGAAAACTCGAAAGCGATACACCTGTCGTATGGAAAGACATGGAGGGTTGAAATATCAGACATGTGGTCGAATTCTGCTTTAACTGGAATGTCAATCATGGCGAATCTCATCAGGTACAATTCATGCAAACTCCAGGAACCAAAAAATGTATCTTGTGCCAATCTTAACAAAGTCTGTAAGTCAGCTTCTGAGTCTTCAGAAACATATAGTGGTGCATCTGGCATAAAATTTTATCATCTGATCCATCTGAACAATGGGAAGACGTCCTTTTCCATATGTCATATCTGCATCAACTTTGGGATCTGCAGGCAGATTGATGAGTTCATTTGAGGGCTCACGAGAGAAAGTTCTGGTGGTGGAGTATAGATTGTGAGGGGGACGGCAGTGATCTTAAAGATTATGCTATTTATATATATAATAGTATATATATATATTATAGATATATATCATGAGTTGATGCTATAGGTATCCCACACTATAGTTATAACTAACTAACTAAATAATAATAATAATATATATATATATTATAAGAGAGAGAGTAGAGAAGCAGAATAGATGGTTCCCATTAGTAATAGGTTGTCCATGATTGTTATTGATGCTCTATTTAGAAATGAAAATGAAGGATATCTAATTAGTATTTCTTTATACAATGAATTAAAGATTAAAAAATAACAAAATATCATTCAAGCTTGTAATTGGATGGAAAACGCCTTTATTCTTTAAGTTGGAGATTACTATTTGTATTAAGTGTATTGATTTCATGTATAAAAAATATTGCTGTAATGTATATTTATGGCATGGTTACAGTTATATAATATATACAACACCAGACCTTACCATATCAGCGTTTGAACTAGCGTCAGTCTGACAGTTTTGAAATCTACAATGCGTGTTCGTTTCAGCTCTCTATATACATTTTAAAAAAGCATTATATACAAGTTTCAAATAGACCGCTTAGACCACCAAACAAAAAGGTCTCGAGATTTCTTATTTTTTCTGTTGATAATTTCTTTCCCCTCAAACTAAACAAAAGTCCTGATGAAGATCTATTGAACAGAATCGAAAAACACTGCAGCGTAGGCAAAAATAAACATTACACATTTATGAAACTTGTGTTTTTTCAATTTTTCAAATATTACTTATGCAGTTCACTTCCACTTTTTCCTCACATACATAACATACAACATACATTATATATATATATATATATATATATTGTGAAAAGGAAAAGGAATGAATCCGACAATATAGGAAAAATGAGTTAAGAAAGAAATGTAGTGGATAAAATGATTTAATCATATTCAACATTAAGTCGATATCATTACACATGTGTTTCGGTCAGTTGATGTGTGTGAAAATATTTCGCACACATAGAAGAATCGACCGTTCATCAGAGTGAACATTTATTTTAAATGAAAAATAAATTGTTGGGAAAAAAAAAATTATTTATATATATATATATATACACACACACTCGCCTTACATAATGAGAATTTAGTAAATATATAACTATATCTATGTGTGTGTGGTTAATTTGTCCACTCTTTACCCCCCATACGCTGTGTTAAAATTAGATTTGTTTGTGTTATTTGCTTTGGGAAGTTTTTTTGGGAACCGGAATTTAAAGGCCAAACATAGTTAATTATAAGCCGCATATAAAACTACATTGATTTTAGTCTGACATTTTTTTATAATTTTGTATTGGACAGGAGTCAGATACCACCTCTTTCTAATTTTACTCTGAGAAACAACTCCGGACATCTTTGATCCTAAATGTTCACAGATTTTTAAAAAAATAAAAATTAATATAAAAAAAGTTAAAAAATAACAGCAAAATCAGTTTGAATTCATTGATAAAATCTTGAAATCTGTATTTGTAAATTACTTCTGTGTTGATGCACTCGTTTTCTATTCATATTTGAATAAAAAAAGATTTTAAAATTTGCATCAGTTCATCATCAAATTTTGCCAAAAGTGAAAACATCTTAATGCCAATTTAACAAAGTTTTAAATTACAATAACCAAAAACCAAATTGCCTCAAACATTCCTCTATACAAATTTATACTAAATTTGCCAATTAGAAATCTTGGGGCATGCTCAATGATAAGAGAGGACTGAAAGGGAAAAAGGTTCTGGCTGTAGTTTATACAATGAACAGTTCAAGAGAAAGGTTTGGTTTTGATTTTTTATTTAATAGCATATCACCCTTCATGGTTTATTTAATACCAAAGCCATCTTGTAGAAGAACAGTAAATTGCTGAGTGGCTTTTGATCAGTATCAGCTGGACAGTGAGGGAGTCAACACATTTTTATCTTTTTTATTTTTGTGGTTAATGATCTATTTAGAGCGGTTTGATTTGGTTTCTTATTTAATGGCATATCAACCGTTCATGGTTTATTTAATGGCCAAAGCCATCCTTGTAGAAGAACAGTATGATACTATTGTAACCCATACCTGGCGCAGAGAAATTAACCAAAAATCATTGTCTCATATCAGTTCCCTTATACAATTTTATTAATTTCCAATTAGAAATTTGGGGCATGGCTCAAGTGATAGGGAGAGGACTGAAAGAAAAAGGTTTTTTTTTAAATTTTATTTAAAGCATATCAACTCATAGTTTATTTAATGCCAAAGCCATCCTTTATAATAACAGTAGTGATGCTTTTTACCCAATATCTGGGCAAAGACAAATGTAAGAATATAACTGAATAGTGGACATGTCTCTTAAACCTATTAGGTTATCAAATGATTCAAGTAATTCCCTTTAGGCATCTTTTGAGGGGCCATCTTCTTCCTTAAACGTAACATGCACAGGAAATACTGGCTTAACCAGTAGTAAAAAAAATTATCTCTGACCTTAACTAAAAATTCTCTACAAACGTGGACAGTGATATGATAGCTTTTTAATTTAGTGTGTACTGATGCATGATTATTTATTGAATGAGTCGCTGGGAAACTTAATGGGTCCCAACTGAAAGTTTTTTGATTCTGATGAACACTAAACAGTCTAACCCCTATTTTGTACCCCAACAGTAAAATTCGTTTCCACCAAAATATTGAAATGTCTTTACAGTAACTGGAAATGGTAGGGGAAGAAAAAAAACCAATAGAAATAAAAAGAGAAAATTATCCAAGCAGAGATGCGGTGATAGTACGCATTCCTGTGTCCTTGATGCATAAAAATTGTATCTATGCATCCCAGTATTTTTTTTCTTCCCCTACCCATTTCCAGACTGTAAAGACATTTCAATATGTGTGGGAAACGAATTTTAGCTGTATGGGGTACAAAAATAGCGGGTTAGACGGCTTTGTTGTTCATAGATAAAAAAACTTCAGTTGGACCCATAATTCCCAGCGGACTCATTCAAATCAAATACATGCATCCCAGTAACACACTAAATTAAAAAAAGCTATCATCATCATGTCCAAGTTTGTAAGAAGATTTTATTAAGGTCAGAGATAATTTTTACACTGGTTAAGCCCCCATATTTCCTGTTGAATGTTACTTAAAGAAGAGCGGCACCATCAAAAGATGCTCTAAAGGGAATTACTTACCATAACAATTGATAACCTAATAGGTTAAGAGACATGTCCAATATTCAGTTATATTTACATTGTCTTGCCCAGATTAGATGGGGAAAAGCATCACTACGTTATATATCAAGGAGGGCTTTGGCATTAAATAAACTATTGAAGATTGATATGCCTTTAAATAAATTTTTAAAAAAAAAAAACTTTTTTCTTTCGATCTCTTTCTCCTATCCACTTGAGCCATGCCCCAAATTTCTAATTGTTTAAAATAAAAATTTGTATAAGGGAACTGAATAGTGAGCACAAGATTTTTTGGTTAATTCTCTGCGCCAGGTATGGGTTAAATAGTAGTATCACTACTGTTTCTTTCATACAAGGATGGCTTTGGCATTAAGATAACCATGAAGGTTGATATGCCATTAAATAAAGAAACCAAAGTCAAACCGCTCTAAAAATACATTAAAAAACAAAAATTAAAAACAGATAAAAGTGTTAGACTTCCCTCACTTGCTCCAGCTGATACTGACAAAAGCCACTCAGCCAAAATTTACTGTTCCTTCTACTAAGGATGGCTTTGGATTAAATAAACCATGAAGGTTTATTGCGGGTTATTAAATAAAAAAATAAAAAACAAAACAATTCTCTTGAACTGTTCCATTGTCATAAACTACAGCCAAACCTTTTTTCTTCAGTCCCTCATATCACTGAGCCAGCCCAAAATTTCTGATTGAAAAATTAGGATAAATTGG
Source organism: Doryteuthis pealeii (assembly GCA_023376005.1). NCBI lineage: Eukaryota > Metazoa > Mollusca > Cephalopoda > Myopsida > Loliginidae > Doryteuthis > Doryteuthis pealeii. Next base: position 32,825,552 of record CM042160.1, on the reverse strand, counting down.
GTAGAGGAACTGTTATGAGCAAATGGTTTTTGGTTATTGTATTTAAAACTTGTAAATTGGCATTAAAGATGTTTTCACTTTTGGGCAAAATTTGATCATGACCTGATGCAAATTTAAAAACTTTTTATTCAATATTTGAAAGAAAACGAGTCATCACACAGAAGTAATTTAAAAATACAGATATTCAAGATTTTATCAATGAAATTCAAACTGATTTTTGCTGTATTTTTTAAATTTTTTTATATTATTTTATTTTATTTTTTAAAAAATCTGTGAAGCATTTAGAAATCCAAAATGTCAGGAGTTGGTTGTCTCAAAGTAAAATTAGCAAAGAGGATCGACATCCCGTCAAAATACAGAAAAATTATAACAAAAATGTCAGACTAAAATTCATGTAAGTTTATATATGCGGGCTATAATTAAACTAAGTGTCTAGGCTACGTCACTCAAAGCAAATAACACAAAAAATCTATATTTAAGCCAACAGCCGTAGGTAAGTAGTGGACAAATAAACCACACAACCTAGATATATTATATATTACTAAAATTCTCATTATGTAGCGAGTGTGTGTGTATATATATATATATATATATATTTTTTTTTTCCCCCAACAAATTTTTCATTTAAAATAAAATGCACTCTGTATGAAGGTACGCATCTTCATATGTGTGCGAAAATTTTCAACACATAAACTGACCGAAACACAGGTGTAATGATAGTCGATAATGTGAATCGATTAAATTCATTTATCCATCTACATTTTCTTTTCTTTACTCATTTTCCTCATATTGTCGGATTTCAATTTCCTTTTTCCATTTTCCCATATATATATATATATTACATATTATAATGTATGTAGTATTGTATGTAGGTGACGGAAAAAGTGGAAGTGAACCTGGCAGTATGTAATAATTATGAAAAAAATGAAAAACACAAGTCATAAAATGTGTAATGTTATTTGCCTACGCTGACAGTGTTTCGATCTGTTTCAAGTAGATCTTACAGGACTTTTGTTAGTTTGAGGGGAAAAAATTCACAGAAAAAATAAGAAATCTTCGAGACCCTTTTTTGGTGTCATGCGGTCTATTTGAAATTGTTGATAAATAAGCTTTTTTAAATGTATATAGAGCGCTAAACAGAACACCATTGTAGAGATGCAAAACTGTCAGACTGACGCTAGTCTTTTTTTTTTTTTTTTTTTTGTTCAAACGGCTGATATGCGTAAGCTGTGTATGTATAATGTATATAACTGTAAACCATGCAAAAATATCACATACAGAATATTTTTATACAAAAATTAATACACGTAATACAGAATAGTATCTCAACTTAAAGAATAAAGCAGTTTCAGTCCAATTTACAACTGAATGATT
>CM042160.1:32801678-32819178 GCA_023376005.1 Doryteuthis pealeii | reverse complement strand
ATTGAAATTGGAAAGAGAGATCAGTGGAAAGAGCAATGCTATGAATAACTCCAAGAGGTTAGATAGAGAATAGATCAAAGTAAGGAATATCATAGAAATTAATAAACAACAAAAAATGCTAGTAGACAGAACACACTGCTATAAGGGAGGATAACAGATGGTAGTGAAAAGTAAAGTCTGCATAATGGTCTATTGTCGGTATATGTTAAAAAGCCAATGCTGATGAAAATCCTCTGGGCTTTGTCCAGGTTGCTCCCTTGTAATTGGCCAGGCTGAAAGTAAGTAATTTCCCCTTAAAGGCTATTATGCCCATGCAACAAGTGGGGTGGAGGAAGGAGAGATGTGAATGAACATCATACTCACCTTCACAGGAAGGTTGTGACTAGCATCCAGTCACCTTACAAAAAAAAAAACCAGCATAACTTAATACACTCTGTAGCAACTGACAGAACATTGTCAAGTGTTCAGTATATATATATATATATATATATATATACAAATATCCACACTAAAACCATGAGCCAATCAAAATGCTGGAAATAGACTTGACCATTTCACAAAACAGAATAGCCCAAGCTGCTATTCCAAACCACTTACCAAGTCTGGATTCTCAGAAGCTGATTCAACTTGCAACAGTTGAATACTGATCAGTTTACACATAAATGTGAATTATCTACACCTAAAACCACCAGCCAATCAAAATCCTGTTTGCAGCGCCATGTAGAGATTTGTGTAGACAGATCAGATTCAACTTGCAACAGAGTTGAATATTGATCAGTATACATGGATCTCTATACAAGGAAGTATCCCCTTTATGCTAACACTTGACAAGGAAGATTTTTTGCTCAGGTGGAGTGCCACAACTACTGTCAGCTCCCAGATGTTTTACTGCACAGATCTGATTATCCCAGCTCTGCTACCCATGCACCGAGTTGGGTGGGACTGGTATCAAACCTGGAACCTTGTAATTCCTCAGCGGATACTCTACTGACTGAAATAATAGAATGGTGCCCAAGAAATAACAAGAGTAATAAGAAAAGAATTGACAGAAGTTGGAGGGATGAGATAGTAGTGTGCTGACTGTAGATAGGGGTTGGGAAAGGTCTTTTTTCAGTGGATTCAAAATTGATGATGATGATGATATATGCAAATGTGTAACAGAAGTAGTAATAGAGTTTGAAATTCCTTCATAACTGTTGGGACATGTTACAAATTGAGTCAAGAACTTGTGTGCTTGAATGTTTATTCTTTGTTTCATACATTGAAAGTAGCAGAGTCGAAGGGGAGGGGAGGTGGAGGAAAAAAATCCCTCAAAGTTAGACAGACTGAGTAAATAGTGAAGAAAGCTAAAAATAACCAAAGTTTTTTTTTTTTTTATCAGGATTTGCAAAGTGTTTGGCAAGAAACCAAAACATCAAAATCAATCAAGATTTTCTTGAGGTCAAGGTAACAAGTTAGAGTTACTTCCCTTTACTTTGCTCTCTACTCAGTTTTCTTGGAATGATATGACTAATGAGAATCTATCTCCTATGTTTACTTTTGTTTTTTTTTTTTTCAGTCTCAAAAAAAAAAAAAACAGCAACAAAAACAAGAAACAAAACAAAAGAAAAAACATTAAAAAAAACTGAATGTTTTAAAAACCTTCTATGTTTTTTTTCTGCTGATATTTTTTTTTCTTTTTAGATATTTATTAATAAGATTAACTCTTTGCACATTGAATTTATTTCTAAATTTTACCAGTTTTAAGTTAACTCAAATTTAAATTCAATTTGTGAGTTATCTACTCAAGTCATACATATATACATAATGGTATGGAGGATACCATGTATGTATATATGTATATCTAAACTGTCTCTATAAGTATGTATTGAACACTTTATTCTATATTTATTATCCTGACTCTTAGTTACTTTTTCTTTTTCTAACTGTCTAAATTGATCAGTATTTTTTTGTTTGTTGAGTGTTACCTTTAAACTTCTTTATATATATTATATATATATATATATATATATATATATATATATATATAATGTGAGGTATCCAAAACTTGGTAGTAAGGGATGATTCTATATGTGATTTCTAAGACACACTGTATTATTATTATTGTATGACCCAGTATGTACAAATACAGTGAATCTTTAAATCATTACAGAGAGCTCAATGTATAATAATCTTTTTAGATTATATACAGAGCAATATTTATCTTTGAAAGTAAGGAAAAACTCAACACCGTTATTCCATAATAAATTTATTTCGACCAAAATTGGGGCCTTTTGTTAAATCAACTTAGATTTATGAAGGCCCCAATTTTGGTCGAAATAAATTTATTATGGAATAACGGTGTTGAGTTTTTTCTTACTTTTAAAGATATATATATCATATATTTTCTGACCCCTCCGCATGAGCAAGATGTGACACAAGGTCAATTTCTTAAGCGGAGTTCAACAGGTTTGAATTCAGAGTTTTCCTTCTTCTAGACCAGTTGCCTAACCAAGGTTAAAGAGTCCAGTCTGCCCTACTATTTATCCATAGCTGGAGGGAGAGTAGTATTCATGCCTTTCCCAAGGGTATTAGTGCTAAGTGAAATGCAATTAACACATACAGGATTTGAACTCGAGGTGATGAGTCCATTTCCCATGACTTTAACCATTACACCACGTGCTTCTTAATATATATATGTATAAAAAATGGACTCTCTCGTCCATTTCAATGCATGAGGGGTCATCCAGTGAACAACCTACACAGTGTTTTATTTATAGTGGTGAAGGCTTGTGTTGGACCATCCACACTTTTTGGCACAGTTGATGGGAAATAATTGGGGCACAAGGAATGCCACAAACCCAAACAACGACTGACCTCAGTTTTTCAAATTCAGACTGGTTACCTATCCAGGGTTAAGGACCCAGTCTGCCCTACTATTTCACCCATAGCTGGAGGGAAAATATATGGATTCATACCTTTCCTAATTGTATTAGCGCTATGCGAAATGCAAACAGCCTAGTCTAGGATTTGAACTTGAGCCAACGAGTCCATTTCCCACGATGTGTCTCCATATATATATATATAAATATATATATATATATATATATATATATATACATATACACACACGTGTGCACACATTCTGGTAGGAATATGCCCTAGTTATCTTTAAGAAGCATTTTTCATCCTGTATATCTGGTTTTGGTTATTTCCATGGAAATGAATTGTAATAAAATTGGTAGATTAACATTAATGTCAAAAATTGGAGTGGATCAAAACCCCATATCTTCTTTTCTTGAAATGTGGAGAATAATCATACTAGTTCCAATTACCGTTGAATTGGTAAGACAAGGCAGCAAGTAGTCATAACTGAATACAAACTTATCTTGCTGCAATACCACTGCAAAATGCCAGGTTATTTATGAAGCCTCATAACATCATAGAAACCAAGCATCCAATCAGGACTCAATAGGTCAACTTCAATAAGTACCAACTGTCTTGGCACTGGTTCAGTTGTGCTTAACTAGTTGCTGTTGTTCAAATCAACAATACACTGACTCACTTCAACATGCAGATTCTTTTTATGGAGGTTATCAGCTCAGAAAATGAAATTAGAAAATGAGAGTTCAGTTTGTATAAGACACAGCTTATATTACTTTGGCAGAATTATTTCTTTTTAGGCTGAAATTATTTATAAATCTTATCAATTTTAAGATAAGTCAAATTAAAATTCAACTAGACAAAACGTGATCCATTGGGTCACCCATTCAGCTCTGGGTAGATAATTGAAATTAGGGAAAAGTGAGTTATCAAAGCGAATAAAATTTAAAAAAGATAAATAGATACAGCCGGACAAAAGTTTAAAATCATTTTGTAAGCTTTCTAAGAAAGTGAATGTTTGACCTAATTTAAGTTAGCAGTTGTTGCTTGTGAAATTTAACATAGAAATATATTTCAAATTCTCCCGTCTCTCTCTCTCTCCTCTCCTGGAGAAACTAACATTATATAACAAGGAGGTAATCAAGAGATACATAGAGGGGAAGAACGTAATATGCAGAAAGTAAAGTAAGGGATTAATCATTTTTTTTACTTAATTGCAAATTACAATTAATTAGAACCAATTAAAACAGAATTATTTTCAAACATAATTCAATCCTAAAAGTAAGGAATAATTTAGTACAATTTTCATGTCATTAAACTAAACAGTAAAAAAGTCTTTAGGGAATAAAAGTTGATTAACTCAGCTTTAGTATAATAGTAGATTTGTGAGCTATATGTAGTGCATTCAGGCTAAAAAGATTAAATACTGAAATTGTAATGCAAAGAACTCATCTTATTACTTAGAGGTGGTTTAAAAACCAAAAGATTATTGAGTCAGTTAGTCTACTGTTGGTTTGAACAACAGCAACTGGCTAAGCACAACTGAAGCAGTGTCCAAGACAATTGGTATTTATGGAAATCAAGAATAGTCCATTCATGTATTTGGGTGATTCCATTCCTTGAGTTCTGATTGGCTGCTTGGTTTCTATGATGTTGTGGAGTTTCATAAATACCCTGTCATTCTGTAGTAGGGTTGCAGCAAGACAGATTCGTATTAAGTTACGATTGCTTGTTGCCGTGTCTTACCAATTCAACGGTAATTGGAACTTAGCTTGATTATTCTATAAAGATAGGCTCTTGTATAGATATTTGCTTGTTAGTTATTTTGTAATTGTTATTTAGTTAAACTAGTTAATTTTTTAAACAGATTTATGGAACCATAACAGGTACGATCACTCCAAATCAGAGTGAACCTGAGTGTAAGGGGATTGAAGGGGTAATTCACACTCTCCAGAACTTGAGCCTCACCACTCAGATGCAAGAGACATTGGTGCCTAACTGTGGTGAGCCGTAGGAAACCAGAATATCAACCAGTTTTATTTGGTGGTTTTTGATGCTGTACCAATATGTGCATTTTGCAACTTCTTGACTCTAGTGTAGGGATTGAAGGGGTAATTCACACTCTCTAGAAATTGAGCCTCACCACTCAGATGCAAGAGACATTGGTGCCTAACTGTGGTGAGCCGTAGGAAACCAGAATATTAACCAGTTTTATTTGGTGGTTTTTGATGCTGTACCAATATGTGCATTTTTGCAACTTTTTGACTCTCTACACCTGAATATTTCGTAAACTGTTATATATGTTTGTGTATACAGATCTAGATAGATGCACCTATATGCAAACCTACACATATACACAACAATTTTCTGCTTGGGTAGCTGTTGTAAATAAATCTGTTATACCTTTCAACCTCTTGTTAATCGTTGGCATTTATTCTCAATGCAAGCTTTTTTTTGTGGCCACGCCTGGTTTTTATGTTAGGGCGTAATTCTCTACAAACGTTCCACCAATTTTTTTTATGATGTCACAGTGTGGCATATTTTGTTATGAACAAATGATAGAGGCCACCCTCTCCTCAATTTGCCTTGTAGTTTTTTTGTTTTGTTTTGTTTTGTTTTTTATATGTTTGCTTTTGCTTTTGATTTTAAAATTATCTTTCCTGTCCATCCCCTGCACTTGTAGTCCCTCTTGCTCATAAAGTAACCTCCCCCCTCCACACCCCCAATCTACCCATAATACATTTCACGCCTTTTATCTTCAGGTTTCATAATGCTTCTTTTTCTTTTTCTTTTCTTTTTTTTTTTTTTTACATTTTTTCTTCTTTTTTATGACAAGCTTCATATTTTCTTTGTCCTCATTTTGTTTTTTTTTACAATCTAGACAATCTTTTTTTTTCTACTCTTTTTTTTTTTTTAACTCTTCATCTTCGAGTATTATTTTTCTTTACCATTATTTTTTACTCTTTTTCATTGCTTCTCTCTTTCTTTTTTTCCTCTCCTCTCACCTCTCCCTTCTCCTCTTTCCTCTCCTCTCTCATCTCTCTTTTCTCCTCTCCTTTCCTTTCTCCTCTTTCTTCTCTCCTCTCCATTCTCCTCTTCCTTCTCCTCTCCTCTCCTTTCTCCTCCCTCCTCTCTCCTTTCTCCTTCTCTTCCTTCTTTCCTCCCTCCTCTCTCTTTCTTTCTTCTCCTTCCTCCTCCCTCCTCTCTCCTCTCTCTTTCTTTCCTCCCTCCTCTCTCTTCTCATTTCTTTCCTTCCTCTCTCTCATCTCTTCTCATTCTTTCCTCTCTCTTCTCTCTTCTCTTCTCTCTCTTCTCTCTTCTTATTTCTTTCCTCCCTCTTCTCATTTCTTTCCTCCCTCTTCTCATTTCTTTCCTCCCTCCTGTCTCTTCCCATTTCTTTCCTCCCTCCTCTCTCCCATTTCTTTCCTCCCTCCTGTCTCTTCTCATTTCTTTCCTCCCTCTTCTCTCTTTCTCTCTTCCTCCCTCTTCTTCTTCTCATTTCTTTCCTCTTCTTCTCTCTTCTCATTTCTTTCCTCTCTCTTCTCTCTTCTCATTTCTTTCTCTCTCTTCCTCTTCTTCTCTTTCTTCTCCTCTGTCTCTTCCCATTTCTTTCCTCCCTCCTGTCTCTTCCCATTTCTTTCCTCCCTCCTGTCTCTTCTCATTTCTTTCCTCCCTCCTGTCTCTTCTCCTCATTTCTTCCTCCCTCCTGTCTCTTCCCATTTCTTTCCTCCCTCCTGTCTCTCCCATTTCTTTCCTCCCTCCTGTCTCTTCTCATTTCTTCCTCCCTCCTCTCTCTTCTCATTTCTTTCCTCCCTCCTTCTCTTCTCTCTTCCTCTCTCCTCTCATCTCTTCTCATTTCTTTTCCTCTCTCCTCTCTTCTCATTCTCTCTTCTCATCTTCTCTTCATTTCTTTCCTCCCTCCTGTCTCTTCTCATTTCTTTCCTCCCTCCTGTCTCTTCTCATTTCTTTCCTCCCTTGTCTCTTCCCATTTCTTCCTCCCTCCTCTCTCTTCTCATTTCTTTCCTCCCTCCTTCTCTCTCTCTTTCTCTTTCCTCCCTCTTCTCTCTTCTCTCTCTCTCTCTTCTTTCATTTCTTTCCTCCTCTTCTCTCTTCTCATTTCTTTCCTCCCTCTTCTCTCTCTCATTTCTTTCCTCCCTCTCTCTCTTCTCATCCTCTCTTCTCATTTCTCCTCCTCTTCTCTCTTCTCTTCTTTCCTCCTCTTCTCTCTTCTCATTTCTTTCTCCCTCTTCTCTCTTCTCATTTCTTTCCTCCCTCTCTCTCTTCTCATTTCTTTCCTCCCTCTCTCTTCTCCTTTCCCTTCTCTCTCTCTCTCTCTCTCTCTCTCTCTCACACACAGCTTTCAGTTTCAATTTAACATATTTCTTTCTTGATCATGTAAACTGTGGTTAAAATGGTACCTGATGCAAAGAGACCATTTGGAGGTGCCATTTGCAAATCACTCAGTAGACATAGATGGTTGTAACTCTTTCAAGACTATCGCTAATTTGCATGCATGATTGTGAGACTGAATAAAAATCTGGCTGCTGTGTGATCTCAGGACATTTACTCATTCAGATGAATGGATTCTTTGTGATCGTTTTCTACGGATTCTTTTTGACTATTTACTACAGAAATACCTGATATCTAACATGGATATCTTATTATAATGGAGATTGTGTGTTTTTATATCTGTAACCAAAACAATGTTACTATTTACAATTCCCCTAGTGATTTACGTCACATTCTTCATGATTTTATTTTTTATTTAAACCTCAATTATTAATAAAATTATTTTACATTATTGATACTGTTGACCATATCTATATACTCATAACATGCAATTGTATTTATATATACTAGCAAAATAAAAAAAACGCCCTCTAGGCAACATAAAATAAATATTGCCTGAGGGGATGGGAGTTGAAAATTTAATATCAGAGAGTTTGTATTATAAGTAAAGTAAAGTCATCATCAGCATGTTCCTATCCCTCCATCAGGGCTTGTCAGCGTGTTCCTATCCCTCCATCAGGGCTTGTCAGCATGTTCCTATCCCTCCATCAGGGCTTGTCAGCATGCATCAGCATGTCCCTATCCCTCCATCTGGGCTTGTCAGTCCATCTGGGCTTGTCAGCGTGTTCCTATCCCTCCATCAGGGCTTGTTGTCAGCGTGTTCCCATCCCTCCATCAGGGCTTGTCAGCGTGTTCCCATCCTCCATCAGGGCTTGTCAGCGTGTTCCCATCCCTCATCAGGGCTTGTCAGCGTGTTCCCATTCCTCCATCAGGGCTTGTCAGCGTGTTCCCATTCCTCCATCAGGGCTTGTCAGCGTTTCCCATTCCTCCATCAGGGCTTGTCAGCGTGTTCCCATCCCTCATCAGGGCTTGTCAGCCCATCCCTCCATCAGGGCTTGTCAGCGTGTTCCCATTCCTCCATCAGGCTTGTCAGCGTGTTCCCATTCCTCCATCATGTCATTCCCTCCATCAGGGCTTGTCAGCGTGTTCCCATCCTCCATCAGGGCTTGTCAGTGTGTTCCCATCCCTTCATCAGAGCCTGTTAGTGTGCCTCTTTGTTCATCAGGGCCTGTAAGTTTGCCTCTATCCCTCTGCCATAGTTTGTCTCTATTCTTTGATCATAATCTGTCCATGCTTGAGTAAATATGATTACTTTAAATATCTTGATTTAAAAAAAGGAAAATAAATATGAGTTTTTAAATATACATGCCTAGATAATGCAGATGGTTGTATAACTAATAATGGTCACATTCCAATAAATGCCTCAGTATAAGTCCAACTACAAGAAAAATGGTATGTTATTATATATAAAATTAGCTGTGCATCTTACTTTAATTGATAATTAAAATATATTAAACATGATTGCTAAATGAATATATACGGACATAACTGCTAATAACATACACACACTTATATGCAGCCTATATTTAGTTATACACTCATTAACTGAAAGACATAGATAATGAAACCATGACCTTGTGCCAGACTAAGCTATGATTTGCAAACATAGACGATCATTCACATAACCTATTTCTTTATCTCTGTAATACATTTTGTATTTGATAAATATATTTTTTATAAAATGTTTAAAATATTTTTCTTCTGTGTCTACTCTTTTCATTTCATGTATGTGAATTTTTTTTTCCTTCATTTTTTTTTGCAAAAACATAATTTGACTTAATGTTCCATGAATATCTCTTGGAATTGGATGGCCCAAACTACTTTTTTTGTTGGCATTTTGCTCAAAGATTTCTTTGATTTTTATAAATATATTCTTTTGACACTTACCTCTATTCAGATTGTTGCTTTGAGATTTTATGGTTTTGAAAACTTTACCATTTGCACCACAAATTGCCAAACAGCTTGTAAGAGATTTTTCTAAACAATAAAACACTGAGTTTGAGACTGTTAGGAGGACTACCTTCTAACGAACAATAAATAAAACTAATATTTGCACACTCCTGGTAGTTAAGAATGGGGTCATCCTATTCTTCATATATCCAGGGTGACACCACCAAGAGAAGACAAAAAAGTGTAGACTGTAGACTGTGATGCAAGTTGAATCTGCTTCTGAGAATCTAGACTTGGTAAGGGGTTTAAGTAGCAGGTTGGGCTATTCTACTATGTGGCAGGGTCAAGTCTGTTTCCAAGTTTTAGTGTGGATATTTTTATCCATATATATATTTACCAAACTCTCCACACGAGTAAGATGTGACACAAGGTCAATTTCTTAAGCAGAGTTTAACAGATTTTGAATTTAGAGTTTTCCTTCCCCTAGACTGGTTACCTAGCCATGATTAAAGAGTCCAGTCTTCCCTGCTATTTACCCATAGCTGGAGGGAGAATTGGATTCATACCTTTCCCAAGGGTATTAGCACCATGTGAAATGCTAACAGCTTTGTCCAGGAATTGAATTCGCATTGACGAGTCCATTTCCTATGACTCTAACCATTAGACCATATGCCTCCAATTTTTTATTTTTAAAAATTTTTTTTATCCATATATACTGAACACTTGACCATGTTCTGTCTATTGGTACAGAGTGTATTCGGTTACACTCTCTTTTATTTTGTCTGGTAATTGGACATTAGTCACAGCCTTCCTGTGAAGGTGAGTATGATGTTCATTCTACAAAAAGAAAGACAAACTGGCAACAACCCAACTGAATTTCTTGAGTTCAACCACAGACTAAGTAAGGACCAGATGCCATCTTGGTCTTCTTCATCTGACCAACAAGGAAAACAAGGATAACAAATGAGACCCAGATGATCCCATTTACTATAATAGGGGAGTACAAATAGTTTTATTTATTTCTTTAGGGTATAGTCCTCCCAAGAAAAAAAATTCCTGCTTCAAAAACCTGAGAAAATAGCACCAGAAAATAAAACATTGGTACAATACATTTGAATAAACTTATGAGGAAATGCATCTCTATCTATATATATTTAAAAGGATCGAACAAAAACTCGTCTGACAAGAATCTTCTGTAGAGTTTAACACAACATGTTTAAAAGAAAAAATGCTGCCAAAATGCACTTATATATATTTAATTGCATATATCATCATCATCATGAAGGCATGCTGAAGTGGAGTGCCACACCTACCATCAGCTCTCTACCATACATACTGTGGAGTTGGCGAGGGCTGGTATCAAATCCAGAGCCTTCTGTTTCCGAGATAGATGGACTGAATTTCTCTTGATGACATCTTGATACCTGATTGAGTCTAAACAAGAAGTCAATATTGTCACATTTCCAAATAAAAGTACTATTCTTTACCTGTTAACCCTTTTACAATATCATAGTTAATACCAGAACTTTAAATAGACATTTTTCTCTTTGATTTTTATCATCTTGACTCGCTCATCATTAATTTTGCTGCTTATATCATTGCTATGACAAAGTCTGTTTCATACCCAGTAAACTGACATTAGTTTGAATGTCATTAATAATCAGATATTCAAATATATGATTTTACTTCTAATATTTCACAGGCCAAATTTAATTTAACATGTCATCTAGGTCAATTTGTTCTCTACCCAATCAACCTCATCCATAATCATGTGCACTTGCATGCCTGAATTCCTTCACACTAACATATCCCATCAATCTTAGCATGTGTGTGGTTGGTAAATGAGAAGAAAATTCTATATGGTCAATGTGTTTACCTCATCCAAAGAATGTGATGCTCTGAAGATGGTAGGATTGGAAGGGATTCCTCTATGATATTCTTTTTCCACAGAATCAGATAATAGATTTGAATAAATACTGTACCCAGTTAGACCAACTGAAGATAGAGTTTGTTGGGTGATTGTTGCTGTAGAATAATTATACTAAGTTCCAATTACCATCGAATTGGTAAGACAAGGCAACAAGTAGCCATAACTGAATACGGATCTAATCTTGTTGCAATTCTACTGCAGAATGCCTGGGTATTTATGAAGCCTCATAACATCATAGAAACCAAGCAGCCAATCAGGACTCAAAGAATGGAATCCCTCAAATACTTAGCTACTTGAGTTCAAATCTTGAATAAAGCTATTTGCATTTCACATAGTGTTAATACCCCTGGAAAAGGTATGAATCCAAGTATTCTCCCTCCAGCTCTGGGTAAATGTTAGGGCAGACTGGGACCTTTAACTTTGGTATTGCAACTGGTCTAGGAGAAAGAAAATTCTGAATTCAAATTAGACCTGGAGAGGGATGGGCTCTACCAGGCTATTCCTGCTTAAGACACACAACATGAGTAGCACCTCATAACAAAATCAGGTTACAGGATAAATGTAAATGTAAAGTATCATATTTAGTAAATTTCAACCTGCAAAGTGTTCCAAAAATAACAAACGTTTGATATATGAACATTTCTATTTGGGAATTAGTTGATTCTTTTTAGTGAATTTTACAAAATATTATCTAAAAAAAAAAAAAAAAAAAAATTAAATGTATGTAGCCACTATTTTTAATATACTTTTAAAACCGTGTTGGTAGGTATAGCTGGATATTATGATACACATGGTCAGTGAGTATGTTGCAGAGGCTTTTTTTGTGCACATATATATATATGTGTGTGTGTGTGTGTGTGTGTATATGTGTACATATGTGATGAGCCAGGATCATTAAGTCTACAGTCTAACAGTTATTAGCTGAATTCCAGTCTGAAATGTTTGCTGTATAATATTTGGTATATATATATATATAATTAATATTCAACACTGCATTAAGGACATTGACAAAGGAGATTATGTTTCAAAATAGATATTGGTTTTTGTCATTAGGCTACAGATTTATTGATGTCCCTATACATATATATATATATATATATTAGGGTAGCATGGATATGAAATCAATGGCTCTTGGTTACTGAAAGTTTCTTACTATATACTTAAATATATAGCTCAATCGACGACTTTACTTTTTACTTTATATATATATATATATATATATATATATATATACATATATATACTTCATATACTTTTAAAAACTTTTTGATTTTTAGGATATTTATTGATCTTATTTTGTTCTGGTCAATCCCTTTTTGGTCCGAGTCATATATTGATCTGTTTCTAGTTTTATCTATCTATAAAGAATATAATAATAGAATAAAGAACCTCATTTTAGCACTACCTTGTATGTCTGTCTGCCTGTCTATCTGTACTTTCCTCAATATATATTTCTCTCTCTAGCAAAATAGAATAAAGAACCTCATTTTAGCACTACCTTGTATGTCTATCTGTCTGTCTATCTATCTGTGTCACCTCATTTTAGCACCACCTTGTATGTCTATCTGTCTGTCTGTCTATCTATCTGTGAATGAAGAATCTTATATGTCTATATGTCTGTCTATCTATACCAATCAGAATAAGATAAAGAACCTCATTTTAGCACTACCTTGTATGTCTATCTATCTGTCTGTCTATCTATCTATCTGTTTCCCTCCCTCTATCAATATACCAATCAGAATAAGATAAAGAACCTCATTTTAGCACTACCTTGTATGTCTATCTGTCTGTCTGTCTATCTATCTGTGTCCCTGCTTTTATATTATCTATATAAATAAGATAAAGAACCTCATTTTAGCACCACCTTATATGTCTATCTATCTATCTATCTGTCTATCTATCTGTGTCCCTCTCTCTATCAATATACCAATCAGAATAAGATAAAGAACCTCATTTTAGCATTTGTTTGTATTGAATTTATTAACAACTAAATACTCCAGCAATAAGTCACCAGTTCTTTATCTTTAGTGAGACATAAAAGAAGCTACTAATTCTTTATTCTACTAAACCTATAAATTTTGTGTGGCTCAGTCATTGACCAAATTGGAAGAAATGGAATTCTTATTTCAAAAAGAAAGAAAGAAAGAAAAAAAAAAGAAAGATAATGATGCTGAGAATATATACTAGTTTGGATGGGGTGGGGTGGGGTTAGCAATAATGGTGTGATGGAAAATAATAATTATAAAAAGAGAAGTAGGGAAAAAAAATACTGGACTTTGTGACATGACCCAGGAGATGGGGAAGAATTCTGGAAATAGGGGTGGAGACGAGAATGTTATAATGTGTGAGAATATTTCTATATTTATGACTCCTCCTGTAGATGTATATACATACTTATATTTTTTTTACAGTGTGTTTCAATAGCAATTTATAGTTATATGTTTGGGTGGAAAGTTATTTCTTTTTGGTGCAGAGATAGGAAATATGTAAAAAATCTAATGCATGATTGTGTTGGTAGATATAGCTGTATATTATGATACACATGGTCTATGGGTATGTATGCACACACTTTTTTTATATATATATATATATATATATATATATTTGTTGGGGTACCAAGTTTCTTGGTACAAGGTGATTCTAGGCTGGTCCTATTCTCTAACAGTAGTTTATTATAAAACAGAGCAAATTTATTTGTGAATAAAAAGGCCTTAAATACCATGGGTATCGTGATTATGGACTATTTCCACTCGTGGGTATTTGGGGCCCATAGAGCTTCGTCTAGAAATTGATATATTTATTGCAGGTTCAACATGCTATTATAATCCGAGTAGAGGAGTGTATTAGTAGTAGCAAGTCCATCTTTTCCGTGAAAAAAGCCTCTTTGAGGTGGGTTCTTTATATATATATATATATAGTTTGAGTTTGAGTTTTGTTTAATGGCATATCAACCTCTGTGGGTCATTTAATGCCAAAAAGGTTATTTTTGATTTCAGACTTTAAACTAGTGGTTCTATGGAGATAATTGGTTATGTTCTGTTATATTTTGTTGAAAAGGTTGCTTTTTTTTATAAAATTTAAAATATTTTCAGGGTTTGTATTCTTAGATAGGCAATAAATAAAATATAAACATGGTCTGACGAAGCTCTATATATACACACACACACATTCATATATATATATATATATATATATACACACACACACACACACACACATATATATTGTATTGCCTTGTCTTACCAATTCGATGGTAATTGGAACTTAGTATGATTATTCTACAATATATATGCACACACATTCTCATATATATATATATGCACACACACACACACATATATATGCACACACACACACACACACACACACATATACATTCATATATGCATTTTATTGTTTATATAAATATATATAATATAAAAGTAAATATAACTAGAAAATGTGTGTGTATATGCATATATTGATAATTGTGTGTGTTTAAGCAAAGGAAAAGAATAAAATGAATGAATGAAGATGAATTTTGGTATTTGTATATCAAAAAAGAATAAGATCTTAAGGACAAAAAAATATTCCGAATCATTATTAATCGAGATAAAGCCAGGAATAAATGCAATGACAATATGACAGGAATGAGAAAAATCTTACTATCAGTCTCGGAAGCCCCACCCAACCAACCTCCCAACCATTTCTCTGTAGGTATTTTGTAAATAGAATTAGGGGGACTAATTTGATACTAAAAAGAAGTGGCATTTGGTAAAATTGTGTAGAAAGAATGTCAGCCATTATCCCTGCTCCATTTCCAATGTGCTGGATAATATTCATATTTCTTGTTATCTTCTCATATAGCCATCTTGAATGAATCAATTTTTTTTTTTTATGAATGGATACTCAAGATATTTAAATATAAACTGACAGAAATGATGGAAGCCCCAAGCTAAATTCCCATAGTAAAGGCAACATTATATTATTTATTTGGCTGTATATATAATAATAATACTGATGATTTAGAAAATTATATGAATTAGAATTTTGATCTTTACTTTTAAAAGATTCTTGTTTAAGTTTAAAGAGGAAAAACCTTCTTTTAAAAAGATTGAACCATTTTGAAATTTTCTATTAAGAAATAATTGTTTTTTTCTAAATTTTGATGTATGGTAATTGATTGTATTGAAGTCAGTCAAATTACTGTTGGTTTGAACTACAGCAACTGGCTAAGCACAACTGAAGCAGTGTCCAAGACAGTTGCTATTTATGGAAATCAAGAATAGTCCATTCAGGTATTTGGGTGATTCCATTGCTTGAGTCCTAATTGGCTGCTTGGTTTCTATGATGTTGTGGGGCTTCATAAATACCCTGGCATTCTGGAGTAGTATTGCAGCAAGATAGGTTTATATTCAGTTACAACTACTTGTTGCCTTGTCTTACCAATTCGACGGTAATTGGAACTTAGTTTGATTATTCTTTTGCTTCTCATATATAAATGAAAAAATGACGAGTTGACTTTTTTTTTCTTGAAAAAATGCCACTTTCTGAATAATTCTAAAAAGTTTATATATTTAAAAAAATACCACAAAATATAAGTTTTAAATAAAAAAGAATATCACTTCCTGCAAAGTTATAAAGTTTTATAATAATTGAAAATATCACAATATATACAAGGGTGTCAAAAAAGTTTCGCAATCTTTTGTACTTTTTGACACACCTTGTATTCTGAAAAATTTCATGTTACATTTGTTGTTCATTTCTATGTTGATGCTTTTGACACACCTTGTATTCTGAAAAAAAAATTAATGTTCCATTCATTGTTCATTTCTATCTTGGTAAATACAGTTTCAATGCGATAGTTTTATGACACACTAAAATGCACTACAAATCCTTGTTTTCGCAAAATTTAGCCTTTAGAAAACAAGGATTTTTAATGCATTTTAGTAGATGATCTTTGATGCTATTTCCTCAAACAATGGTGCAAGCAAAAGATCTAATTTTTGGTATCAGTATACTAACACACAACTTTCATATAGATAGATAATTTGATATTTAAAAAAAGTGAAAAATCGACCTACCCTAATGGTTAGTGAGCTTAGTATTATACCAAAATCTCTATATCTGTTCCAAATGAGATAAGAAATCATCTATTAATCCCAGTTTTTTGTTACATAATCTTATTATAATGGAGATTGTGTGTCTATCTGTAACCAAAACTATCTTACTACTCATAATTCCTTAGTTACTTACGTCACATTCTCCATGATTTTATTTTTATTTAAACCTCAATCATTAATGAAATTATTTTACATTATTAATACTGTTGGACTTATCTACATACACATAACATGCAATTGTATTAATATATACAACAAAATAGCGTTTACAGTGTGAATGGGAAGGCTAATTTGTTTCTAATTGTTTGGTTTTCTCTTAATGAATATAAGCAAAAATCTTGGAGATAGATCTTAAAAAGAATCCATTAACAAGAAGAAATAACTATAATTTTGTTCTTGACTTCCTATTATAACTAAGTAGTTAAATTAGAAAAATTTACCAATGAAAGATGGGATTGATAGAACATGATAGAAGAGTTAGTTTAAAAGTTGTTCTAATTTTTTATTATCCCCCCCCCCGTTTCAAATCATTTTATCAGCATTCTTATTTAATTTCATTAGTCTTTCTAATTTTATATATTGCTGAAGAATAATCAAAGTTCCATTATCGAATTGGGAAGACATGGCAACAAACGGTTGTAACCCAATACAAACCTGAATAGTCGCAAAGTCTACTGCAGAATGACAGGGTATTTATAAAACTACACAGTATCATTCAAATCAAGCAGCCAATCAGTACTCAAGGAATGGAATCACCCAAATCACCCAAATTCATGAATGGATCATTCTTGATTTCTATATATACCAACTGTCTTGGATACTGCTTGAGTTGTACTTGTCCTTGTCAAATGACTAGGTCAACTATAACTCGCTTGGAGTCTTGAAAAGCGTTCTCAAGACTTTGGTTCCAAGTGAATTATTCTTCAATTGCATTACATTAAAACTTAAATGCTTGCAACTGGAAAGTGCATATATTTGCTAATAATAATAATAATAATATCAGGGATATTTTTTGTCACTTCATACAAAATTTACTTAGTGCTTAAAAAGACACTGGATCTAAAGAGTAGTACTCGCTGAAGGTCCACTAAATGTGAAAAATTACTAAAGAAATTGTTTTTACTAAAGACAGATTGAAAGGTGAATACTTCTGTGTGTTGAAGTGAGTTAGTGTACTTTTGGTTTGAACAACAGCAACTAGCTAAGCACAACTGAACCAGTGCCAAGAGAGTTGGTACTTATTGAAATCAAGAATAGTCCATTCATGCATTTGGGTGATTCCATTCCCTGAGTCTGATTGGCTGAT
>CM042160.1:32786678-32796678 GCA_023376005.1 Doryteuthis pealeii | reverse complement strand
TTTTATTATTTCTAACATCAAAAATATGGCTTACTGTCAGGTCATGTTGAAAGTACTGGTCCACACCAGATCACCAAAGTTAAGTAGCAATGAGCTTGTTCAGTACTTAGATGGGTGACCATTTAAGCAACATATTAAGGTATTGTATGAAACTGAATATCAAAATGACTTGATTGGTCAAAATGGTTGATATGGTGTAAAACCTACCAAACCAAACAAAACCAAACCAGAGATATGGTTTGCTTCCCTTGGATTTTTTCCAGACACTATCTTATATATATATATATACAGTGATTCTAATAGCTTTTTGATTTAGTGTGTCCTGGGCTGCACCTATTTTCTTTGAATGAGTTCCCGGAAAAAATTATGGGTCTTAACTAAAGCCATCTAACTCTTACCTTGTAACCTATCCTGTGTAATTCATTTCTAAGAAACTATTGAAATGTATTTACAGTTAGCTTGAAATGGTGCAGGACGCATACCTATCAAGCATGCATCCTGCACCCCTCATGCACAAAAATCTAAAAGGATGCAGTAAATTCATATCCATGTGTCCCAGTGTCTTCCAACACCATTTCAAGCTAACTGTAAATACATTTCAATAGTTTCTTAGAAATGAATTACACAGGATAGGTTACAAGGTAAGAGTTAGATGGCTTTAGTTAGGACCCATAATTTTTCCGGGGACTCATTCAAAGGAAATATGTGCAGCCCAGGACACACTAAATCAAAAAGCTTGATAGCTTTTTGATTTAGCGTGTCCTGGCCATCACTATATATATATATTATATATCATTAAAATTCTCCATGTTTGTATATTTGTAAATGTAACCAAGCAAAAACTACAACTTATCACAAGATTTTTTAAAACTAAAAACTTAAAATGCTCTAAAGAATAAAGCAATTTTCAGTCCAATTTGCAACTATGATAATCTTATGGGATCTGTGTTCATGCTGAATGCCCTTTTGTTAATTATCCAAATTCTTGACATTGCATAGATAAGTAAGAAATGCTAATTAGAATCTTTCACTCCATCCTGAATATCATCATGAACCTTCATTACAATAGGAACCCAATAAGTTCATGCAAATTTAGTAGATTAATAAAATTAATTGCAAGAGTATTTTTTAATTGACTGCTATCTTAGAAAATTTTAGCCAGATGGAGTTTTTCAAGAATAAGCTTGAAAATGCACAGTAAGGATTTTGTGGAATTTTCTCGTACACAAACTTCGAAAGTCTCTGAAAAAGTTGGTTATGGGAGTTAGGATCTGGCCAAATTCCACGTCTATATAGAGAAGGAATTTCCAGAATGTTCTAATGTTTAAATCCTGGAAGAACTGATTAGTTTAAAGATTTTGGTAGAGCAGATAAGCTAAAATAGATCCAGTCCTGCATCTCTACAGTGCAGATGGAATTTCCGTAACGTTTCCAATAGAAGTGTGTTTCAACCCTAAAAGAATCCAAGGTAATCTTCGGAAAAATCCACCACTTTCCTTGACGCTGCCTTTTCATCCACGTTTCTCTGCTTGTGCTTGTTCCTTGAGTAAAGACGTCCCCCCCCCGTCTCCGCCCTCAAGATAAGAGGATAAATGTTGGTTGCACTTTATCGACTTAAGACTTAGAAAATGCTCTTTGGGATGGAAGTGATGTGCTGGGACACTGCATAAATGGCAGGTATTGACAAGAAAGTTGAGGTTGCTAGATTTGTCTGACCCCTTGACGAGACGGGCAAGATGTTAGCCGTTATGGTTTTAAAACTCAATGCCAACAAAATGGTCATCAAGTTGTTGACTAATGGGGTGCTTCTGGGAGATTACTTGATGGTGGAGCAGGCATTTTGGTCAGTAGTGTGTGCATATTTCTGTGTAAAAGTACACTTCTTTATGCCTGTGTGTTGATTTAGAGTACATGCCAATTGCTATACATGTATTTTCCTATGAAAATGAGTTTGCATAAATATATTTATATTTGTTTACATGTCTGTTCATATATTGAAAAAATAGACTAACAATTTTATATATATAAAAAAAATAAAAATACTACTCTGATGAAGGTCGGCAAAATCTCTCTGTGTACGGAACATTTTATGCATTTTTCCTATTATCATTATCATCATTTCAACTCCATCTGATTATTTTAATAATAATAATAACGTAAATCCGTATACATTTTGATAAACAGACTGAAACACATGTGTAAGTGATATCGATTAAAAATGATATCGATAAAATTCATTTTTATCCATCTACATTTCTTTTCTTTACTCATTTTTTCCTCATATTGTCGGATTCATTTCCCATTCCCCCCCATATATATATATATATATATATATATATATATATATACACCAAACTTGTTGGTAAACCCTTGCAGTAATAAAAAACCTGGCAAATAGTTTGATTGTAAAAATATACTACCAAACATCACCAAAAAAATTGCAAAAAAGAAAAGACCAAGATAATTGTACCAACTGAAAATAATCGGTTGATGCTACAATACTTGGTCCAAAGAAAAAACAATTATATATATATATATATATATATATATATGAAATATATAAACCGTCAGGATATTCTAAAGCTAAAAAGTAAAGAGTGATCAATACCTAAATAGAGAAAAAAATAAAGTTAAACCTAATGAGTCAGATATACTTACTAACAGTTTTGCTTAGTGCTCTTCTGGGCTAAGATCTGACTCTTAGCCCTGAAGAGCACTAAGCGAAACTGTTAGTAAGTATATCTGACTCATTAGGTTTAACTTCATATATATATATATGAAATAAGAAAGTAAAGTCGTCGGGGTGGCCTAAAGTCGGTATCAGCCAGAGAGCAAGGGGGTCTATCTGTTTTTCACTAGTGCTAGACCAAGGAGATTGTTTTTGCATCTGAGGTGTAGCGCCACTCCTACAATCAGTTCCTTACTTTACCGCACAGATCACTGTGCTACTCATACGCTGAGTTGGCGAGAGCCAGTATTGAACTAGGAGCTTTGTGGTTTCTAGCTGAATGCTCTACCGACTGAGATAACCTGGTCTCTTCAGTAGTGTGTGCATATTTCTGAGTAAAAGTACACTTCTTTATGTCAGTGTGTTGATTTAGAGTACATACCAATTGCTATAAACATATTTTCCTATGAAAATGAGTTTGCATAAATATATTTACATTTATTTACATGTTATATTGAAAAATATATAGAATATAGAAATAACCTACTCAAGTTTCACTATAAAGATATTCATGGTTAATTTTAATGAACTAATCAAGATATTGATTTATTACAGGCAATTGTGGAAGTGAATAATACAATCAATATCTTGATTAATTCATTACAATTAACCCTGAAGATCCTTTATGGTGAAACTTAAGTAGGTTATTTTTATATACACCTTAATATGAAATTTGCTCTACTAACATATTGAGCAGTTTATATTCTTTATAACACTGACTTATTCGATTAATATTTGTATCGACTGTCGATATTGCGATTAACTTGATATATTTTATTCCCCAGTAAGTCATCTTCTTTATCATATATATATATATATATATATATATATATATTATACACACACACACACACACCTGAAAAAAAACCGAAATGTTTTAACATTGACTAACTTTCCAGAGGTAACCAATCTAAGAGAAGGAAAACTTCATTTAAGAAATTGATCCTATGTAACATCCTGCTTATGTGAAGTTGGTAAATATAAACTCTTCCCAAATATATATATATATATATATATACACACACACACACATACTCACACATATATGGGTGCTAGAAGGCGGTGGCTGCGGGTCTACATGTCCTGGGAATGACGTTAAACTCTATCTGATGGTGAGGTTCCAGTTTTGGAGGTTTGGGGAATGTGGAGCACCCCTTCATCACCATTGCTCCCTGGTCCACTCTGACCCGGAGTGGTAGTACCTGTTAGGGTCCCATCTATGGGTTAAATAGAAAAATGTATTTATAAAAAATTGTATTATCCATTAAGAATTGATTTATTTAAAAACTTTATCGGCATTAAATGACCCACTGTGGTTGATATGCCGTAAGACAAAACAAAACAAACCAAACCAAATACTCACACATGAAATGCTTTATGTAGTCTAAGACACAGAATAAAAGAGGAAGATTGTCTTGTGCCAGTTTTACAATTAGAAATGTCTTAGATTTTGAGAAAATCATCTTTAAAACTCCTGGCCCTTTTTTAGTCTTGAACACCAATGCTGACTCCAAATAGACAATTATTTGAGAGGAAAGAAAAGGAACAAACACAAGAGAAAGATGTTGGAGATTTTGCCATCATTGAACTGGCAGACAATTTTGTTAAGCACCTGCTTTTAGAGAATGTGATCTCATGCTGGTCGGCCATTTTTCATAATTTCACCTGTCATTAGTCACTTAAAAATACAAATTTTGTATATATAAAACATTCTGTATATTTCATATATACTGATTTTAAATATACACAATATATGCCAGAGTATTGTCAGCCTGGTGAAAAGGCGTTGGGGGAGAAGATAAATGAGAAAATGAAGAGAAAAGATTATTGTAAAAGCAGAACACCTAAAAATGATACGTATATGTAAAAACAGAGATATTTATCAACTTTGGCTTTGTCTAAGTCAAGGCCTAAAGAGTAAGACACCCAGAGAGAACCACTCCCTCTACTACCAATAAATAGTGACACTTTCTTGCTAAACATTGGTGTCCAGTAGGCATTCTAAATATTTAATCTGCTTGGCTTAGTATGGCACAAGGTCACTCACAATCACTCACTATACAACCAACAGACAGTAATTTAATAATACAATAATAGTTGTTACATTCAGAAATGCTGATAGGTATGTGTCCTGTGTCCCTGACACACAAAAATCTAGACTCAATAAAATCGTATCTATGCGTCCCAGTTGTTTTTCTTCCCCCACCATTTCCAGCTTACTGCAAATACATTTCAATATTTCTTGGAAAGGAATTACATGCTATGGGGTAAAAGGTATGGGTTAGATGGCTTTAGATGTTCATAGATAAAAACTCTACAATTTATTAAAAAAACTTTAGTTGAGACCCATAAAATTTCCTAGGGACGCATTCAAAACAAATCTGAGTGTCACAGGATGCATTAAATTAAAAAGCTATCAGAATCACTGAAAAGTGTGTAGAATAATCATACTAGTTCCAATTACTGTCAAATTGTTAAGACAATTAGTACTTATGGGAATCCAAAACAGTCCACTCATGCATTTGGGTGATTCCATACCTTGAGTCCTGATTGGTTGCTTGGTTTCTATGATGTTAGGAGGCTTCATAAATAACCTGGCATTTTGCAGTAGTATTAGCAGCAAGACAGATTCGTATTAAGTTACAACTACTTGCTGCCTTGTCTTACCAATTCGACGGTAATTGGAACGAGTATGATTATTCTACAGTATGTATCAACCTATTCTCCATCCAGCTATGAGTAAATAGGATAGTCTGGTGTCTTAAACCTTGGTTAGGCAAACTCTGAATTCAAACCATGTTAAACTCCGGTTACATTCTTCTCTATAGATTCATAAGGAAAGGCAAAAATTCAAAGGCTCGGCTCTTGATGGTTACGAAAATAACTTCCACCTACACTTTCCTGTTTGTTGAGACTAACACTGAACAATTTGTCAACTCTGGCCTTTTGATTATTAGCAAACAAAATATGGGGTTCAAAATTCGTTTACGTCTTAATTAACCTTTGTGAATTCTTGCCATAAAATTACTTCCCTTCAATTATACAACATCCTCTTGGGAACTGAAAATGACAAAGTAGTGGGGGGGTACTTTGAACTTTTCCTGTAATCATTAAGAATTAGTGAATTGGATCTGTGCTAACAAGCCAAGTGAAGTGTACAAGTAATATACATAATTATTTGTTAATAAATTTCCTGTATAGGATTAGATGTTGTTACATTGTTAGCTTTGTTTTGCTCCTTAATATGAAGGACTTCCTCTTTTTTATCCCCACTAATAAGTAGTCAATATTTAAATGATGCCATATTGCAAATAAGTCTTTAAGAAATGGTTAACGTTTTTAATTCTCATAAACTGGTATTAGCAATATTACAATTTTAAAATACTTATCTGCAATATATATATATATAGTTTTTTTGTAGGTAGAGAATTTTTATTAAAGAGTGAAAAAGCGTATACATTGTAAAATATTGAATTTCTTAAAAAGAAAAAAAATAGGGAACTCTTAGTCTTAATTTGAAAAAATTTTTTTTAAATTAAAAATTAAGACATATGAGTTCCCTATTTTTTCTTTTTAAGAAATTCAATACTTTACAATGTATACGCTTTTTTGCTCTTTAATATATGTATATATATATATATATATATATATATATAAAGTCTTTCTCTTAGATTGGTTACCTAAGCAAGGTTAAAGATCTCGGTCTGCCCTACTATTTACCCATAGCTGGAGGAAAAATAGTTAGATTCATAGAGGTATTAGTGCTATGTGAAAATGCAAACAGCCTCATCAGGATTTGAACTCATCTCACTGTGCCCATTTCCTATGATGTAACGTGCCAAAATAATATAAAAAACAGCATATCAACCTCGTGTTCTTTCTGCCTGTCGGCTGGGGTATTAGAATACCCAACTGCACTTCTCCAAATGGGGCCACCTGTTATCCTTAAGCATCACAGGTCACCACCCACTTGAGGACTCTGTCCTTAAGCATCAGAGGTTGCCACCCATGGCCAACAGGTGGTCCCTCGTGATGCTTAAGAACAAAATCTTGGTGGATAAGCAACACTCCAATTAGACCCTTATTTTGGCTAGATGGGTAATCAGAGAGGCCTCCTCCAATCAATCGGCTGGTCACGTCAAGCCCTAGCTCCTATATGATTTTCCCAACCCTATTGCCCTTATGGCAAGCACCAACCTTTTTATCATATGGGTGCTAGAAGGTGGTGGCTGAGGGTCTACATGTCCTGGGAATGACGTTAAACTCTATCTGATGGTGAGGTTCCAGTTTGGAGGTTTGGGGAATATGAGCACCCCTTCATCACCATTGCTCCCTGGTCACTTTGACCTGGAGTGCTAGTACTTGTTAGGGTCCTGTCTATGGGTTAAATAGAAAATGTGTTTATAAAAAAACATTGAGTATCCATTAAGAATGACTTTATTTCTCAACTTTATTGCATTAAATGACCCACTGAGGTTGATATGCCATAAAACAAAACGTGTTATTTAAATAACATATATGAGGTTGATATGTTATCAAAGAATTAAACCAAAATAAGCTATAATTAAAAAAAAACAAAAAACAAAAAAACAACTAATGTCTATTCTTGAAGAAAGATGCAATTAAAAGGCAATAAAAATCCACAACTGTAAAGTAGAAACTAATTATTTTGGTGAAAAATGAATTTTTCTTGACACAATTTTTCAATATTCAGTCAGTATAGAATCTGAAGACAGAAAGAATTAACAATATAACATTTCTAGGTTATTTCCTGTTCCTCCAACCTAAAAAAGGGGAACCACTCTGAATGAATTTTACCTGTTAATTAATCTACCCATTATTTTCCATTAAATTAACCCTAAACCTAACCCCGTCTTTTTTTTCCTAGTAGATGAATAAATAGATAAATAAATAATTTATAAAATTCATTCAGAGTGGTTCTCCTTTTTTTTAGGTTGGATCATGTATAAATCTTCAAAGGGCTGGTTTAGCTCAGTCAGTAGAGTGTCCGACTATGAACCACTAGGTTCCAGGTTCAATACCAGCCCTCGTCAACTCAGCATAGGAGTAGCACAAGGATCTGTGCGGTAAAGTGAGGAGCTGATGGTAGGTGTGGCACCCCGTCTCAGATGCCAAAACAATCTCCTTGGTCTAGCGCTAGTGACATTATAATTAGCAAGTTTGAATTCGACTGCAATTAATCAATATCGTGATTAATCCAGTGGATTTAACCCTGAAGATCCTTATGGTGAAACTCAAGTAGGTTATCACTTGTACCTGTATTACAATATATATAATATATATATATATATTCATAAAAAATTGCTACAACATTTTAATTGTAGTAGCATTAGTAGTTAATCCAAAAAAACATAGGGAAGTAATAATAATAATAATATTAGTTATAGTAGTAGAGGAAAAGAGTTAAGGGTCTACCATAGTTTCAATCCAAATGATTTCATCAGGACCCTACCCTAATTCCTTAGTTAAGCTAAGATAAATTTCTTTTCGGATGATAACACTGGTTTACAAAGAAATTGAGGCAAGCACAAAAATAGCTGTTTTAACCTAATTTGGGGGTGCTGAATTCAGATTTGAAATCCGTTTGTACTCCTCACCTCTAGTTTTTATAGATATGCATACTGTACATTTTGTACACATACTGTACATAAAGGCGTATATGCATTCAGGGTTAATTTCTAATATTGTGTGACTTATGTCTTCTTTTAAGCAAGTTTGAATTGGACTAATACCCTGCCATGGGTTAAATAGTAATACTGTTCTTCTGGCTTTGGCAATAAATAACCTATGAAGTTTGATATGCCATTAAGCAAAGAAACCAAACCAATGAATAATGTGGAGAGAAGAAACTTAATGTATATCCATAGAAATTTACCATAGTCTGCACACGGGTCCAGGATCTTGTGAGACTAATGGATGCCACTATGATGACCTGGGGATGAGATCACATTAATTTGTAAGAATAAAAAAATATGCACAAGACATTATCTAAAAAAAAAATCACATAATTTAATATACCAAACTTTTGGTAAACCCTTGCGGTAAGAAAAAACCTGGCAAATAGTTTGATTGTAAAAATATACTACCAAACATCACCTGGGGAAAAAAAAAAAATTTGAAAAAAAGAAAAGACCAAGATAGTCATACCAACCGAAAATAATCGGTTGATAATATAATACTTGGCCAAAAGAAGAAAAAAATATATATAATATATATATATATATAAACTGCCAAGATTTTCTAAAGCTAAAAAGTAAAGAGTGCTCAATACCTAAGTAGAGCAAATAATTCAGATCTTTGCCCTGATGAGCTACTAAGTGAAACTGTTAGTAGGTATATCTGACTCATTGGGTTTAATTATATATATATATATATATATATATAAAGTGTATAATAAATGGAAATGAATCCGACAGTATCATAGAAAATAGATAGAAAAAACAAATGATAATATTAGTATGCTGACAGATATCTGTTTCGACCTTTTAATAAAGTGGTCATCCTTAAGAGTAACTATATTTATGAAAGAAAGAGGGAATAGTTAACCGTTTGGCATGAGAGGAACAAACAACGTCTCTTTCTGGGCCGGAATGTCTTTAAAAATTTTTATAAAAATGCGTATTTTGTGTTGAAAATAAAATTAATTTTATTTTTAAAATTAGAAGTATTAACATCCATGAGAAAAACTCAATAAGGTTTGAAGTAAAAATATATAAGATAAAAGATGTATCAAAAATGTTTAGGATGCAATCCAGCCACAAAAGCAAGTTTAAATGTAAGTCCACAGCACAATTAAGGAAAATACACACACACACACACACACATATACATATATATATATATATATATATATTTGTCTTTTATAATTTAAATATTTAATTTATAATATTTAATCTATTTAAAATTTAAAAATACTCATAAAATATAGTTTTCTAAAATTATTCATCAATCTTTCTAATATATAATTAAAGATAATCTTTTTATTTATTCACTGATCTATCTAATTAATTTAATATATTTTATTTTACAACTGAAAAAAAAAACCTAAGTAAATAAATTCTTCTATTTGACCGTTTTCATTTTTATTTTGAATTCAAGATAGTTACAATTAGCAATATTCACCGGAAGTTAACCAGACAAGATTAGATTTGTATATATATATATATATATATTATATATATATATATATATATATAATCAAACCCATTCTCAACAGATATTAGAAAGGTAAGAGACGGATTTTATCTTCTC
>CM042160.1:32771678-32779178 GCA_023376005.1 Doryteuthis pealeii | reverse complement strand
ATTATTTTCATTTACAAATAAAAAATCAAAATATTTATGAAGAATAATTAAAGTTCCAATTACCGTCGAACTGGGAAGACAAGGCAACAACGGTTGTAACTGAAATACAAACCCGAATGCTACAAAGTCCACTGCAAAATGACAAAGTATATATAAGACTCCACAATGTCATTCATATCAAGCAGTCAAGCAGCCAATCAGAACTCAAGGAATGGAATCACCCAAATCACCCAGATTCATGGATGGATCATTCTTGATTCCTATTTATACCAACTGTCTTGGACACTGCTTGAGTTGTACTTACTTAGCTGCTGTTATTAAAACCAACAGTAGACTAACTGACTTCAATAATTTAGATATTCTTTTTTAAAATTTTAACTGATGTCCCTAACTGTTGTTTTTTTTATCGACAAATTATATTTTTTTAGTCTTAAAAGTAAGCCATATTTTTTATCGACAAGTAAATGTAAATATTTATACCCCTCTCCCAAAATATTTTAAAGAGGGGGAGGGTTAAAATATTTGCATTTACTTGTCGAAAAAAGACTGGAGGGAGTAAAATATCGCATTTACGTTTTTTCAGCTATCACCAGCTAGCGTTTTTTAAGACAGGAGGCTGGGATGGAATTCTGCGAATAGTACCAAATATTTTATTGCCTGGAGATCCTTGTCCACTCTACTACCACTTTTTTGCCAGGTGAGAGAGCCGAGATCAGAATAGAAACAGAATTTTTTGAGACTTTAAACTTCATATAGTATATATATATTGTATATGTAAATAGATTATATATATATATATATAATATAAAATATAAATAGAGTATATAATATATTGTATATGTAAATAGATTGACCAACAAAACAAAAACTCTCACATTCTTCTTATTCTCTGTGATCAATTCATTTTTCCTCAAATTAACAAAAGCCCTGATGAAGATCTATTGAAACCGACTGAAACACTGCAGTGTTGGCGAAATAAACATCACTTGTTTTATGAACTTGTGTTTTTTCAATTTTTCACTATATTACATACTGTCGGATTCACTTCCATTTTCTCTTCACATATATATTGTATGTAGTTTGAAAACAATAAAAAATATATGCTCTATTACAATATAGAAAAATATTTTTGTTAATAATACAAAAATGCTTAACAGGACCATAGGGACTCCCCCATATATAGATACATTTGAATCCATTTTCATTAAAATATATTTCCATAATGAAAATTCTTATCTGTTTAAATACCAAAAATTGAATAAATAATTAATCTATGTTTGAGGTAAGCCTATGGTGATAGGTAGGGCAGTTTGATGTCAATATTCAATAAAAGTGTTCAAACATTTAAAGACCATAAATAAATCAAGCAAAGATGGTAGAGAAGACAAAACTCTTGATTAAAAAAACAAAATTGTATTAACAAAATGTATACAAAAAGGTAGCATTGAATACTGGGCGAGGTTCCGCCAAAAGTTATTTTTTTAAAGTTCAAATGTAAAATGTAAGCTGGTATTTCACAGTTCAAAAGTGAGAAAGAAAAGGTGAAAGCTTAAAGTCAACTCAAAAGCAGTCAGGCATAAGTTTAATGAATCTAAGGTTTATCTCCGAAAGCATAGGTTATTCAAAGAGAGAGATAGATACCTTCAGCATGTAAGTGAAATGTTCTTAAAAAGGGTGACGTGAATTCCCTTAGGCAAATGAGATCTTTCTGGTTAGGATCCGAAAGGCTGGCTTTTTTATAGTCCAGCATAGGCTCCAAAAGGGGTCTATTTGATAAATTTTCTTATTAGCGGGAACGCCTCTGATTGGTTGAATTTTACAAATTTTATTTTAAATTTTATTTTTACTAGGGTGAGCAGTCCACATGCGCAAAATACTTATTTTTGTCATTAGACTTCTGTCTTTTGAAGCGATAACTTCCGGCTCGCCACAAGCCTAACATAATCAGAAACTGATAGATTAAAATTGAAGGGTGAGATATTAGTGTACCTAATTAATGTCTGACAACACCCAACAACTTTTCTATATTTCTAAGCAAAATTTTGAGAATTTCACTAATTATTGCCCAACTTGGGTTAGGAATTTTCTTTATTTATCACAAGCAATTGGGTGGTGTCAAGTCGTAATTAGGACCACCCGTGAGAAAAATAATCTCCCCTTTTTGCAATGTTCTATGTTTATTCTCTCTTCTTTTCTTTAAAGCCTTTTATACATTTTATGGACCATCTAACCTTAAGGCACCCCTTCCACGATCTCAACTCGTGGGGACACTTTTCTCATTTACATCGTAAAAATCAGGTTGTTTGTTAAGGGTTAGGGGTTAGGGTTAGTTTTATAATTTAGAAAAAAAATTCTAAAAATCGTCTGTAATTTGACGGTGTAAATGGAAAAAATGTCCCCATGAATCGAAATCACAAAAGAGGTGCCTTAAGGTCATATGGTCTCATTAACTGTAATCATTGTCGAATGGTATAAAATAAGAAAAGAAAAATAACACATCACTCAATAAGGTCTGTGCCTAACTAATAAAACAACAACTTTTAGGCAAAATTTGACTTTATTCATCAACATAGTCTCCTTCTAGGGTGATACATTGATTCCAATGCTTCTCTAACAATTTGATGACTTTTTTGTAGAACAATTTGTCATTGGCCTCAAAATATGCCTAAGTTTCCAATATCATTTCTTCATTAGAGCCAAATCTCTTTACCTGGAGCATTCTTTTGAGGTGTGCAAACAGCCAGTAGTCGCTGGGAGCCAGATCTGGAGAATAGGGTGTGTGGCAGAAGCAGTTTGAGGTGCAATTCATGTAGTTTTTGTAGAAGTTATCCCCCCATATATCATAGAAACAATATGATACTCACTGTCACAGTGGGATTCTAACTATCGTCAAGTTAGCAGACGAGAACAACAGCAAGCTGTAACTTAAATACAGTTCTTGCATGCTGCTGGCATAATGCAAAGTGATGGCTGAAGAGTGGGTACTTATCCATGTCTTTGACTTTATTCATCAACATAGTCTCCTTCTAGAAAACCAACAGCCAATCAGAACCCAGGAAGTAAACTTGCCTGATTTCTAATTGGCTGTTAGTTTTGTAGTCAGCTTGTAATAGAGCTGACTACAAAACTAACTCTAGAGTTTGGTAGGTAGCTTATATGGAGCTTTGGGTTGTTCCATTATGAACTCAGGCAAGTTTCTTTCTTTCTTTCATTCCTTTCCTTTCTTTCTCTTTCTCTCACTGCTTTTCTCCAGACATTGTCCCACAATTATAAACCAATAATACTATATAATATTCACTATTGATTGGGCTCAAATCTTGACACATGCTATTTAAAAGTTAGTACTTTATAAAAATCATATGAATTTTTTTATTCGTGGCTCAATCTATATGTCAAGCCTGGGACTTATTGAGTTATGTGTAAAGGAGAAACTGTAATCAGGTGTCCAACACTTTTCTGAAGATTTTCATTCTGTGTAATGTCAACAATTTCAGTTATGAAGAGGACCTTGCCTGATAGAAAATATCTAAGGAGACAGTTCAAGTGAGGTGTATTGCTCTCTGAAAATTTAGAAATAAAGTATTTCATTATTTTACTACCTAGCAAATATTATTGAATTAGCACACTTTAGAGCAGTGGTTCTCAAATCTGTAGAATGAACATCATACTCATCTTTACAGGAAGGCTGTGACTAGCATCCAGTCACCAGACATTATGCAGAAACGCAAAGTACTACCCCTAGCAAATATTATTGAATTAGCACACTTTAGAACAGTGGTTCTCAAATCTGTAGAATGAACATCATACTCACCTTCACAGGAAGGCTGTGACTAGCATCCAGTCACCAGACATTATGCAGAAACGCAAAGTACTACCCCTAGCAAATATTATTGAATTAGCTCACTTTAGAGCAGTGGTTCTCAAATCTGTAGAATGAACATCATACTCACCTTCACAGGATGGCTGTGACTTGCATCCAGTCACCAGACAAAAAAAAAGATAGAGTAATCGAATACACTCTGTAGCAACCAAGAGGACATGGTCAAGTGTTCAGTATGTGTATATATATATATATAATATATATATATATATATATATATATATATATATACACACACTAAAACCACCAGCCAATCAAAATGCTGGAAATAGACTTTGCCCATATCACAAAGTAGCCCAAGCTGCTATTTAAATAAACCACTTACCAAGTCTGGATTCTCAGAAACTGATTCAATGTGCAACAGTTGAATACTGATCAGTTTACACAAATCGCAACAAAACCTTTTTTACCTATGAATCCCTTTGATTTATAATTTTTATCATTGAATATTTTTTGCTTGCTTGGACCCCAAAAGTTATATAGTCTCTGGGGGAGGCCATATGGACCTCTGTTGAGAAACACTGTTTTAGTGGATGTTCATTTAGTTTAAATTTTTTATTTATTTGGCAGTAAATAAACTAATAACTAATAAGACGCAAATTATTTTTTTATCTAATACCAGCAAACCATATGAATCTATATCCAATTAAAAATCAATGGTGGAAATTTAAAAAAAAAATAGTCCATGTGAAGGCTCCATCAAAGTGTAGAATAAACATCTTACTCACTGTAGAAGCAATATTCCAATTACCATCAATTCGATGGCAAAACAAGGCAACAATCAAGCCATAACTCAATAAGGATCTTGCATTGTTGCAAGCCTACTGCATAATGGTAGGTTATTTATCAAGCACCTTAATACCACAGAAACCAAGCAACCAATCAGGACTCAAGGAATGGAATCACCCAAATGTATGAATGGTGTATTCCTGAGTGCCATACATTTAGAATTCATTTTTTTTTTTACAATGAAGCATTGTGGTATCAGATTCTTAAGTGGAATATTTTAGTTGATCTTTTCATTAGGCCATAAAAGCCACACTTTGATTTAGAAGGCCTTGGGGGGGGGGAGATAACTTTTTTTTTAAGGAAGATTTTGATTCATTTTAGAATTTTAATAGTTCTTTTTTGTTCAATTGAAAATTTACTTTGAAAATGATTATCTGATGAGAATTCAACAATATATATATATATATATATATATATATATATATATATACACTAATAGATTTTTTTTCTCTCATTTCATTACAAAATCAGAAAAAATACTTAAGAAATAATGCCATTAAAAGAAAGCCACCATTTATTTATTTTTTTAAGTAATTAAGTATTTTTTTTATTCCTTTTCCTCTTTAAGTGTTGATGTGATTTTCATTTTAATTACAAGATTTAATTATACTACTTAACATATTAACATATTATACACTATATATATATATATATATATATATATATATATATATATATCCGGTTTAATTCAGTCAGTTGAATGTCCGACTAGGAACCACAAGATTCCTGGTTTGATACCGGCTCTCGCCAACTCAGTGAATGAGTAGCACAGGGATCTGTGTGGTAAAGTAAGGAGCTGATGGTAGGTGTGGTGCTCCACCTCAAATGCCAAAACTATCTTCTTGGTCTCGTTAGTAAAAACTGTTTTGAGTTCCCCTCCTTCTCCTCTATCCTCTTTCCTTTTACCTTCAATCTTTTAGGCTGTTTGGTTGTAAAATGGTAATCCTGAACTTTGGTTTAGTAAATTCCTACCATAAAATTATGCTTGCACATTATCTGAAATGAACTAAATTGTTATTAAGAACACATTTTATGATATTTTTGTGTTAAAGCATGCTGTTGTATTGATTATAAACAAAAACATACAAACTTGTTTGAATCAATACAACTGCATGCTTTAACACAAAAATATCATAAAATGTGTTCTTAATAACAATTAAGTTCATTTCAGATGATGCGCAAGCATAATTTCATGGTAGTGCAGGAGCAGACAATCGCTACAGTAGGAATTTACTAAACCAAATTTGATGATTACCTGTAAAATTCTAAAACTTTTAAAAGTCTTTATCTTCTGCTAACACTTTCTGAAAATTTATGCACAGAAATTGAAATTTCTACACCTGGAGTTATCTTCCTTGGTCAGATATGCAAACATACAGGGCGGAGTGATTTTACCACTAATGTTTTTCCATAAGGGTGGTTTTGGAATTAAATAACCCTCAAAGATTGATATGCTATTAAACAAAGAGACCAAACCAGATCTCAAAGACTTTTCTAAGTGTCTTAGCTAAGTAAAATCAAATATCATTAGGTATTATTTATTACCAAACTTTACTCATAGAATCCCCACAGCGTAATGACTAATGTGGTGGACTGCAACATCATAGCAAGTTTAAACTCCAGTCACACTATTACATTCACTTTCAGACTAATACCCTGATGAAAGGTATAAATCCCCTCATCCACCCAGCAGGAGCACGGTGGTGTACTGGTTAGTGTACTCCTAGGAAATGGACTTGTTGACCCGAGTTCAATTCCTGGATGAAGCCACAGTTTATATAGCACTAATACCCTTGCAAAAGGTATGAATCCAACTATTCTCCCTCCAGCTATGGGTAAATAGTAGGGAAGACTGCACAACTCCTTCTCCACTGACAACTGCGTGACTTCATACCATCCCAACCTGCACTATATAAACCGCATATCAAGCGGCTGAGAACCACAAAATTAACCTATCTCAATGCAATGCACTGCTAATAGAGATACAATCACACAGCGATTGACTTCATAAAGGTTAAATAGTCTCTATGTACAATGTCCGAGCAACCGTTGGTGGGACATAATAGGCTGAGTTGTCAAAATCTTCCCTAATCATCAATACCAAATCAGGATTGATGATTCCGGTAGAATTACATTGCCGATTCCTCAGGAAGCTTCAAGCACCAGCGGTCCTTACTTCTATTTCTAGTGCTTTGCCTGAGCCCCCTAAACCAACATTTGAGGATGCCTCACAAACCAAAGGAATTGTAATGACATAACTCAGGGACCCAGCCTCACCCCACCCCTTGAGTCAATGCCGACAAGAATTCCCCAGGCATTGTCCAGGCTGCTCCCCTGTAATCGGCCTGGTCGAAAGGAACTAATTTCTCCTCAAAGGCCATTACGCCCACACAATAGGGTGGGGAGGGGGTAGAATAAACATCATACTCACTGTCAAAGAATTCCAATTACCATCAAATTGGCAGACAAGGCAACAAGGGAGCCATAACAGATCTTACCTACTGAAAAATGACTGGTTATTTATAAAATACAATAACACCACAGACACCAAGCAGCCAATCAGAACTCAAGGAATGGAATCACCCAAATGCAAGAATGGAGTATTCTTGAGTTCCATAAGTACCAGCTGTTTTTAGGTACTAGTTCAGTTGTGCCTTGCCAGTTGCTGTTGTCCAAACCAACAGTATACTGACTGACTGACTTCAACTCAGTCTAGGAGAAGAAAAGCTCTTAATTCAAACCTGGTCACAACTAGAATAGACTCAGGCCTACTTAGTGATTTATTTCAATTTAAAAATTTA
This sequence comes from Doryteuthis pealeii, assembly GCA_023376005.1. NCBI lineage: Eukaryota > Metazoa > Mollusca > Cephalopoda > Myopsida > Loliginidae > Doryteuthis > Doryteuthis pealeii. The sequence continues at coordinate 32,771,708 of CM042160.1, read as the reverse complement.
AAAAATTTAATTTTTTTAATTTATAGTTTA
>CM042160.1:32746678-32766678 GCA_023376005.1 Doryteuthis pealeii | reverse complement strand
CTGATACCGACCCTTGCCAACTCGGCGAATGAGTATCACAGCATGGATTTACTAAAGGAAAACTCTGAATTCAAACCAGCTTTACACGACTTAAAAATTGACCTTGTGTCACATTCTGCTCATGGTGGAAGGGTTGGATAAATACATGCTGTGAAAATAATCACCACATTCTGTTGCAATGTATTAAGGGGAAAATATTTTGATCTAAAAATAGATGTACAGCAGGAAATGTATATATATATATATATATATATATATGGAAGACAGATATCAATTGGCATAGCTAAATAAACAGTAATTTCTTAGCTGACCCAAATGCCAGAATGCAAAGAGCCTTCCTGTCTGTCATTGGAGCAAATTGTCATCATGTTGATTGGTTCAAAATAATTATTTCTTCTATCCCCACTCCAATTGGCCATCATCACCACCACCACCACCACTCAACTCTGGTTTGCTAAACAACGTAGACTTTCTCACAAATTAGGAGAATTTTGATTGTTTTTGATTACCAGAGAAACAGAAAATAATTACAAAACTTTCTTTTTTTACTTAAATGAAAGCATTAAGAAAAATAAATGCAAAATATTGAATTGAATAAAAAGAACAACATATTTTTGATTGATAGTAAATAAGTCCAGGGAATAAATGGTCGCATTGCAAACACATTTGGGTGAAATCAATAAATATATTGATTTTCTTATTATTTCTATTATTCCAATCAAGTGAAGAACATACAAATATACTTGCACTTATATGATAGATTTATAAAACAGGCAATCCAAATATACATAATGAACGATTGTATAAATATTTTTTTTTTTTTTTTCAAATTTTGTTATTGACATAGCTGCTCAGTGGGATTAATTATTATATATGAGAAAATGAGATATCATATTTATATTTATATATTTATATATTGTAGAATACTAAGTCCAATTACCATCGAATTGGCAAGACGAGACGGCAAACAGTTGTAACTGAATACGATTCTGAGATGCCGTAAAGACCACTGAAAATGGCAGGATTTATGGAGCCTCAGAGGGCCCTACAAACTAAGCAGCCAATCAGGACTCAGGGAATGGACTCACCCAAATGCATGGGTGGACTGTTCTGAATTCCCATAAATACCAGTTGTCCTGACACTGGTGGAGTTAGGCTTGGCTAGTCACATTGCTCAAACCAATTGTTGACTGTCTAACTGACTTACTTCAATATGGCGCTGCGAACAGGATTCGAACTAGCTGGATGGGAAAAGATGTTTATTGAGGCAGGCATATCTGTTGCCTCTGACAAAACTTATGCCCAGACATTTTCTAGTGAAGAGATTGCAAGATCCAGCTTGCATATGCTGGATTCGGGCAATGCTTAAGGAACTGGGTATCAAGACTATGGGTGATATGCTCACTATTTATAAAACAGGCAATCCAAATATACGTAATGAACGATTGTATACATATTTTTTTTTTTTTTTTTTTCAATTTTGTTATTGACATAGCTGCTCAGTGGGATTAATTATTATATATGAGAAAATGAGCTTATTATAATGGAGACTATCTGTAACCGAAACTATATCACTACTCAAGTCACAATTTCCTTAGTTATTTACATCACATTCTCCATGATTTTATTTTATCTACAGTTCTATTATTAATAAAATTGTTATACATCATTAATACTTTTGACCATATCTAGTAACAGGTAATTTTATTTATATATAATAGCGGTTTACAGTGTGAATGGAAAGGCTAATTTGCATATTGATCATGTGCTTAGTATTATTGATTTCTAATTGTTTGGTTTTATCTTAATGAAATGAGCAAAAATCTCGAGGATAAATCTTAAATGAAATCGATTTTTTACTTCCTATTTTAAACTAAATAGTTAAATTAGGAAAATTTACCAATGAAAGACGGACGTAATGGAAGATGATGAAGAGTTAGTTTCAAATCCAAATCTTTCTATCTGCATTCTTATTCAGTTTCATTAGTCTTTCTAATTTAATATATTTTATTACATTACTTATGCACCCGGATGCATATATTTGCTAGTATATATAAAAATATTTGATGAAACAGACAATTTTCTTCTAATTGCTTGGTTTTCAGAGTTCAAAACAGTAACATTATAGAAGGACCAAAATTTAATATGATCAATATATCAAAGCTTGAATTCAATTATGTTTTGTGCTTCTGAATGCTAAATTTCTGTGAAAAAAAATTATTCTAATAGAATTAGATTGTAAAATTTACAAAAAGAAGTTTTCTTTCTATCTTCTTCCGAATCACCCAAGGAGATTGAATAGGCGAAATACTATTGCTATTTGGAATATTTAAACTAGTATTTTTTAAATTCAAAATCACCTGATGCAACTGTCCCCTACTACCAGGGAGAGTAATGCTTGAATTTTGTTAGTATCGATCGTAACAATATAACATAAAAATGATAATAATATATATATATATATATATATATATATATATGAAGTGGACAAATAATCTGTTTGAGATGGCGATAGCCGACAATTTTTTGGAGAATATGTGCTTAATTAAAGTCAACTCAGCTGATGAGGCCTAATAGGCTGAAATGTACATACAGAGATTGACTTTTTCTTGATTTGTTTACGCCTTACATTTAAACCGATATGCACGCCTAATTCATTTAATTATGATTAATTAATTTACAAATTAGGTATGACTTTAATTCAGCATATATATATATATGTATATTTACCAACCCCTCCACACGAGCAGGATGTGACACAAGATCAATTTCTTAAGTGGAGTTTAACAGGTTTTAATCAGTTTTCCTTCTCCTAGACTGATTACCTAGTCATGCTTAAAGAGCCCAGTCTGCCCTGCTATTTACCCATAGCTGCAGGGAGAGTTGGATTCATACCTTTCCCAATTCATACCTTTGCCATGTGAAATGCAAACAGCTTTGTCCGGGAATTGAACTCTAGTCGACGAGTTCATTTCCACTGACCTTAGTTTAACCATTACACCATACGCCTCCATCAATGTTAATATAAATGAACAATGAATGCTATTTCTTAATCTTGAGAGCATGAAATAACCCTACATGGGTTGAGATTCCATTAGAATCAACCAATCAAGCAATGACTTTTTTCTGTATTGTAATTGTTTTTTTCACTTTACACTATTTTAGACAATGGAGATAACCTGTATTAATATTGTAGAATAAACATCATACTCACCTTCACAAGAGGGCTGTGACTGGCATCCAGTTGCCGAACGAAAAAAAAAAAAAGACAGTAACTGAATGCACTCTATGGTGGCTGAAAGGACATGGTCAAGTGTTCAGTATATTTGGATACTGAAGAATAATTAAAGTTCCAATTACCATCGAACTGGGAAGACAAGGCAACAAACGGTTGTAATTGAAATACAAACCCGAATGTCACAAAGTCTACTGCAGAATGACAGGATATATATATAAGACTCCACAATGTCATTCAAATCAAGCAGTCAAGCAGAACTCAAGGAATGGAATGACCCAAATCACCCAAATTCATGAATGGGTCATTCTTGATTTCTATATATACCAACTGTCTTGGACACTGCTTAAGTTGTACTTAGTTAGCTGCTGTTATTCAAACCAACAGTAGACTTACTGACTTCAATAGATACAAATATATACACTAAAACCACCAGCCAATCAATAATTAAGAAATTGTTTTTATTTATTGGAAATTTAAGTAAATTAGCTAATATACTTAGATTAGCAGTAATGTTTCATAAGTTATATAGAAGAAACTTTTGAAAAGCAGGGATACTACTCGTATTTGAAATTCTAACTTTTGTGCTGGACTTAAAATGATGACTTGTACCAGAGGGAAATAACACAACTATTCTATCTATTAAGGCAGACGTTATAAATATTTACAATGTTGTGCTTAGTACAGCCGAAGACCATAAGTTCAAGGCAATCCAGAGAGGATTGAATTTTGTATCAGCTGCCAGTCTAATTTGCTAACCATTACTTCACTGTGAAGAAACCCCTCCAGCCATTTTGTCTGTCTTGAACAAGTTAATCCAACCCAATTTTACTTCACCATAAAAAGTAAGTTGTCGGGGCGACCTAAAGTTGGTATCAGCTAGACAGTGAGGGAGTCCATCCCCTTTTTACTAGCACTAGACTAAGGATATTGTTTTTTAGCGTCTGTGGTGGAACACCACACCTATCATCAGCTCTTCACTTTACTGCACAGATCCCTGTACTACTCATATGCTGAGTTGGCTGTTGAAGTGAGTTAGCGTTTTGAGCAACAAGCTAAGCACAATTGAACCAGTGCCAAGACAATTGGTACTTATGGGAATCAAAAGAGTCCATTCTTGCATTTGGGTGATTCCATTCCTTGAGTCCTGATTGGCTGCTTGGTTTCTATGATGTTATGAGGCTTCATAAATAACCTGGCATTTTGCAGTAGTCTTTGCAGCAAGACAGATTTGTATTAAGTTATGACTACGTGCTGCCTTGTCTTACCAATTCAACGGTAATTGGAAATAGTATGATTATTCTACATTGATGAGGGCTGGTATTGAGCCAGGAACCTTGTGGTTCCCAGATGGACGCTCTACCGACTGAGCTAAACCGGCACTCATAGTCTGATTAAACTTTTGACAAGAAGCTTCATTAAGGAGGCAAGGCTATGACTTGCTTGTCTTAAAGGTAGAAAAGATATAAAAGCCTCCTCCCTATGTCTTCTTTATCTTTCAAAACATCCCTCACTAATTATCCCCACTTCTTTAGCTCTTCCACTACTCCTTAGAAAAATGATCATTAGCAGATGGACTGTCAAAATGGGTTGCATTTAAATGTTAAACCCTGCTGCTGGCATGAAGTACCCACTGTAATCTGATGCCAATTTCCAGGTTATGTTTTTCTTTTTTCTTTTACTTAGTATGAGAGTGCTTTTAGAAAGATACCTATCCGCTTTCTCCAGCCAGGTTTACTTTCACCCTGTCAGCTGGGGCGTTAGAATGCACCAACTGCACCTCTGCACCTCACCATTTCAAGCTAACTGTAAATACATTTCAATAATTTCTTAGAAAAGAATTACACAGGATAGGTCTAGGTAGGTGTTAGATGGCTTTAGTTGGGATTCATTTAAAGCAAATATATGTGTCCCAGGACACACTAAATCAAAAAGCTATCAGAATCACTGCCTCTGAATGAGTAGGATGGGACACAGAGACAATTTCTTAAGCAGAGTTTAACAGGTTTGAATTTAGAATTTTCTTTCTCCTAGACTGGTTGCCTAATCAAGTTTAAAGAGCTCAGTCTGCTCTACTATTTATCCATAGCTAGAAGGAGAATAGTTGGATATGTACATTTCCCAAGGGTATTAGTGATATGTGAAAAGCATTCAACCTTGTCCAGGATTTGAACTCTGGTTGACGAGTCCATTTCCTACAACTCTAACTATTACACCATGTGTATCCATAACTAATACATATAACTAATTCTCGACTCTTAGTATATATTCATTTATTTGCAGTGAATATAAATTCTATAAATAGGATGTGATTTAACATTAAGCTTAAAAGCCAGGTGACTTTTAAGCGAGCATAAATAAACCATTTTTTTTTTTTAATCGTTGTTTCTGTCTCTTTTTTTTTTCTAAACCTCACCCTGTTCACTCATAATTTCTGTCTTTGTTTTTGTAATTACTTCTGTTTTTCTTTTATCTTTAATTTCTATGAACTTTTAATGCTTGGCTTTGTGCACAATTTTTAATTACTATTCATCCGTACTTAATTAATCAATTCTTTCCACATTATTCATAAGTTTTCTATTTACTCTTATTCTCTCATAAAAATTCATGTTTTTTTATGTTTTGTATTTGATGCAGACAGTTTACAATGTGACTAAAACTTTCAGATTATTTTATCAGAACTGTGTTGCACTCCTTACCGTCTCTCCTCTTCCCATTTTCAGAATCTTTCATTCTCTGAAACTTCTCCAATCTTGATTTACTTCTAATGAACTTTGTATATTATTCAGTTGTAATTTACAGTAGGTAACCCATTTCCCACAGGTAGGAAGTGACATGGGGTCGCAAGCATGGGGCATCCAGTGAGGATAAAACTCATTATTCAGTAGCAATGGATATGTGAGACTAGCTCAGTAAAGTTGGCGAAGTGGCCTATTGGCAGTATCAGTTGGATAGTGAGGGAGTCTACCCTCTTTCCACTAGTGCTAGACTAGGGAGATTGTTTTTGTGTGGACTATTGAAGTCAGTCAGTTAGACAGTCAACAATTAGTTTGACTGGCCAAGCCTAACATGAAGTTACTAGTTCCTTAATGAACCCACTATAACAGCTTAAATAATTCCTGCCACTGCTGCCAGGAAGAGTCCATTAATCTGAGGAGGTGTTTGACTGTTCTACTGTCCAATAGTTAATAATCTGTGACAGTCATTTCCAGACTGCAGGTTCAATCCTGGCTAAGGGTGAAAGTAACACAGAATGACAATTATCAGTATTCTACATGGACCACCACACCTAATATCAGCTTTCCACTTTCCTGCACAGATTCAAGCTGTGCTACTCATGAGTTTTTTTGGGCTAGTATTGAACCCAGAAACCTGTGGTTCCAAGGCGTATGCTCTGCTGACTGAGCTAAACTGGCTGCCTACCACACACACACACACCCATATATATATATACTTTATTAAAAAACACCCAGAAAAATCCACCTCCCCCGAAATTAGAAAAATCTTAAACGAAAATACTAAAATTATCTACAAAAATAACAATAAGAAACGCCTACAGATCCTAGAATCCATATGCATTAAAAATAAAAAACCTAACATTAATAAAATAGCCTTTAAAGTCGGAGACAACGTATTAAATATCTTCAATAACTAACACTCACCTAACCCCCCCTCTTAAAAATAATAGACTCTCTGAATTTGATAAAAGCATAGATAACAAAACTAAAAATTAACTAAAAACCAAATTACATAACCCCATGAATACGACTGGAGCAACAGTCGAAAGCGCTCGGGAAATCAGTATGAAAAATATCATGAATCAACTCGATCCAGATTCAAAAAGGATAGCCAGAAAACTGGAAAAATATCCATACAAAAAATGAAAAAAGAATACTCCGTGTTATTCAATAACACATGTCTTGAGAATATATATATATATATATATACTTTCTAATTATAAAAACGCACACAAATTAAGATACAAATTACATACAGGAATAAATATTATTGTATTCATGTATTTATTTATATTCATATAAAATTTCTTTAATAAAATGTGCATGTAGCAATAAAAATGTGTGTGTAAATTCTATTTGGGTGATGCTATCAAACATCTGAAGTTTATTATATATGTTTTTTACATTAAGCAAGTTTGGCCACCCCTGGTCCATGCCAATCTTTCATGTCAAAAGGTCTTGAATGCCTTTGAAAAATCAGCATTTGAAATTCTGTTTTTGTGGGGGTTTTTTTGTTGCTTCGGCTCAAGTACTAATTATGCTGAGAAGTACATAACAGTCATAAAACAGGCCACCCTATAAATACACTAAGGAACTTTTTGACAATATTCCAAGGATTTTTCTTAGAGTTTCAGATCTGGCAAACTCTATCATGAATGTGTAGAATGCAGTGTGACAATAATAAAGATGTTATGGCAAATTATAGGAATACATTGTTGTAACTGCGTGAACAGACCAATTTTTGAATGGCAGTCTCTGGAGCAGTGACTGCAAACAAACAGTGATGCTTGCTGGAGTTGCTGTTGTCTCTCCTTCCTTTTCGCTCTCTTTTCTCTCTTTTTCTGATGTGGAGTCGCACGGTCTTCTGCACAAGCCTCCCATGTGTTGGTGCTAATGTGGCATATCTTCATGTTTCTCTTAGAGATATTTTTAAAGCGCAGGCATGGTCTCCCTATTGGTTGGGTGCCCTCTGCTAATTTGCCATACAATAGGTCTTTGGGATGCAGCCTTTGTCTATCCTCCTGACGTGACATGGAATACATTACAGAGTATTTTACTATATGAATTAAAGAGGGTCTTACTATAGGAATACATTGAAATGGGTCTTACTATAGGAATATCATAGAAATGCATTGCAAATCCTTTTGCTACAGGAATGCATTAAAAATGGTCTTAGGATTGTATTGCAAAAGGTCTTACTATAAGAAAGTCTTAGAAAGGCTCTTACTATATGTACGCATTGCAAAGTGTTTTATGATAGTAGTGGTTGGAAAGATCTTATTTTAGGAATGCATTGGAAAGGCTCTTACTATAGTACTAAATAGGAATGCATTAGAAATGCATCCATTTACTATAGGTATACATTGGAAAGTGTTGAAGTGAGTTAGTGTACTGTTGGTTTGAAAAACAGCAACTAGCTAAGCACAACAAAACTATTACTAAGACAGTCGGTACTTATTGAAATCAAGAATAGTCCATTCTTGCATTTGGGTGATTCCATTCCCTGAGTCCTGATTGGCTGCTTGGTTTCTATGATGTTATGAGGCTTCATAAATACCCTTGGCATTTTGTAGTATAGCAGCAAGATAGATTCGTATTCAGTTGCAACTACTTGCTGCTTTGTCTTACCAATTCGACAGTAATTGGAACTAGTATGATTATTCTACAGAAAGGGTCTAAGTATAGGAATGTCTTGTAAAGCATTTTACTCTAGGAATATTTTGCAAAGCATTTTATGACAATAATATATTGGACAGACTTTTACTATAAAAAGGGTTTATTTTAAGTAATACTAGATTAGTAGTTTGTTTTAAGTAATACGAGATTAGTAGCTTGAGCCAAATGACACGCCCCAACCCCATTGCCCTTATAGCAAGCCCCAACCCCTTTTTATCATATGGGTGCTAGAAGGCGGTGGCTGCGGGTCTACATCTCCTGGGAATGACGTTAAACTCTATCTGATGGTGAGGTTCCAGTTTTGGAGGTTTGGGGAATGTGGAGCACCCCTTCATCACCATTGCTCCCTGGTCCACTCTGACCCGGAGTGGTAGTACCTGTTAGGATCCCATCTATGGGTTAACTAGAAAAATGTGTTAATAAAAAAAATTGTATTATCCATTAAGAATTGATTTATTTCAAAACTTTATCAGCATTAAATGACCCACTGAGGTTGATGTGCCGTAAAACAAAACAAACCAAACCAAAACCAAATGACACACATGGTAACAAAAAACAACTTATACTATTGGTTCTTTATGTATTAACAATTCATCATAATCTAAAAACAAAAGACAGTTTGTCTCCTGTTTTACTGTTAAATCTTTCATCTCACAGAAAATATAATATTTTTTTCTATTTCCACCGTTATATCTTTTTAAGGATCATTATTTTATGTATCTTGTCTCTCTCTTCCTGTTTTCCATTTATCTTCAGATGTTCTCTTGTCTGCTTCAATTGCACTGAAATTCAACATTCTTTTATGTTTTTAGTTTTTAATCTTTGAATATCTGTTGTTTTCTTTTTCCTTTCCTCATTTCATGTATTGTCTTTTTTTTTTATTTTTTACTGCACTTTTTTCTTCCTCCTTTTCTTCCCCAACTCTTTTCTCGTTCTATTTTCATCTGTCACTCTTTCTATTTTGTTTTTATTTCCCAATTCTTAAACCTCATCTCATTTTTGCATTTTCTCATTCATTTCTGTCATTATTATCCCTTTGATTGTACAGGACATATAAACTTATATACAGGGGGTTTCGGAAGCGCGTGGTATAATGGTTAAAGGAAATGGACTCATCGACCCGAGTTCAAATCCTGGACATGGTAATTGCATTTCACTAAGTGCTAATACCCTTGGGAAAGGTATGAATTCTACTCTCCTTCCAGCTATGGGTAAATAGTAGGGCAGACTGGGCTCTTTAACCTTTAAAGTTCAAATCCCAGATGAGTTTTGTAGAATAATCATACTAGTTCCAATTACCATCGAATTGGTAATACAAGGCAGCAAGTTGTCGTAACTGAATATGAACCCATCTTGCTGCAAATATCAATGCAAAATGCCAGGTTATTTATGAAGCCTCATAACATCATAGAAACCAGGCAGCCAATCAGGACTCAAGGAATGGAATCACCCAAATGCATGAATGAACTATTCTTGATTTCAGTAAGTACCAATTGTCTTGGCACTGGTTCAGTTGTGCTTAGCTAGTTGCTGTTGTTCAAACAGTACACTAACTCACTTCAACAAGTTTGTTTGCATTTCATGTAGCTCTAATAACCTTGGGAAAGGTATGAATTGACCTATTCATCCTCACCACAACCTTTTTTATCATATGGGTGCTAAAAGGTGGTGGCTGAAAGTCATCATGTCCTTAGAATGGAGAGGTTCCAGTTCTGGAGGTTTGGGGAATGTGGAGCACCCCTTCATCATCTTTGCTCCCAGGTCCACTTTGACCCGGATTGGTAGTACCTGGATTAAATAGAAAAATGTGTTTATAATAAAAAATTGAGTATCCATTAAGAATGAATTTATTTCAAAAGTTTGTCGGCATTAAATGACCCACTGAGGTTGATATGCCATAAACAAACCAAACCTATTCATCCTCCAGCTATAGTTAAATCGTAGGGCAGACTGGGCTCTTTAACATTGCTATGGCAACCAGTCTAGGAGAAGGAAAAATTTCAAACCTATTAAACTCTGCTTAAAAATTGACCTTGCGTTACATCCTGCTTGTGTTTAGAGGTTGGTAAATACATATACCTGGTGTTTTAGAAAAAATGATGTCATTTTGTAATCTAATAACTTGACTAATTCTTGCTCAAATGATTTCAAATTTTAACAGCATATGTAGAAGCAACTGAAAATTTTATATCTAATTTAAAAAAAATTTTTCTTTTAATGTATAGAAATTCCATTCATTGTAAAAGAAAAGGTGTTTAAACATTAAACATAGAATTTTGCTGTTAAAATTTGAGAATATTTGAATGTCAATTGGTAATGTTATTAGATTATGAATTTATGTCAATTTTTCTGAAACATTATTATTGAAGTCAGACAGACAGTCAGTCAGTCTACTATTGGTTTGAACAATGTGACTGGCCAAGCACAATTGAACCAGTGTCAAGACAACTGGTACTTATGGGAATTCAGAACAGTCCACTCATGCATTTGGGTGATTCCATTCCCTGAGTCCTGATTGGCTGCTTGGTTTGTATGATCCTCTGAGGCTCCATAAATCCTGCCATTTTGCAGTAGTCTTTTCAGCAAACCAGAATCGTATTTCAGTTACGACTGCTTGCTGTCTTGTCAATTCGACGGTAATTGGACTTAGTATGATTATTCTACAATTATGTACACCTCAAATGATATCACATTTTTTTTAGATACTCTGTAGAATGAACAGTGTCATTTTTTATTTGTTTCTTTCTTTCTCTTTCCATCTATAATTTTAACTAGAAAGAGTAGAATCTATGTACTCTAACAAGATTATTTATATATTGAGCAGCACTTCTACTATGGCTGCACCACCTGGACCCTAACGAAGTGACTAGAGAGAATAATCATAATAAGTTCCAATTACTGTCGAATTGGTAAGAGAAACTAACAAATAGTCATAACTGAACAAGAATCTAATCTTGTTGCAATACTACTGCAAAATGCCAGGGTATTTATGAAGCCTCATAACATCATAGAAACCAAGCAGCCAATCAGGACTCAAGGAATTGAATCACCCAAATACATGAATGGACTATTTTCGATTTCCATAAATACCAGCTGTCTTGGGCACTGGTTCAGTTGTGCTTAGCCAGTTGCGGTTGTTCAAACCAACAGTATACTGACTGACAGACTGACCTCAATACTACTTAGGATCAGGGTGTAGTATCTGTGTACTGATCATGTCTTGTAACAGATTTATTATAGAAGATTTTCATTCAGTTGGTAGAGCATCTTCTAAGGAATCACAAGGTTCCAAGTTTGATACCAGCCCTCACCAACTTAGCGAATGAGTAGCACAGCTTGGATTAGAGTGGTAAAGTAAAGCTGAAGGTACGTGTGAGGCTCCACTTCAGTTAAAAAAAACAAACTGGCCAGTGAAAAGGGGATAGACTCCTTCACTGTCTGGCTGATGCCAACAATAGGCCACTCCACTTTCTTTTCAAAATATTTTTCAAAAATATTTCCCTTTCTATCTTCTTCACTCATAAGTTACATTTACTAGAATTAATTGTTTTGAAACCACTAATTATATTCCACCGTGGTCATGTCAAGCCCTAGCACCTATATGATTGCCCCAGCCCTATTGCCCTTATGGAAAGCCCCAACCCTTTTTATTATATGGGTGGTCTTTATATCATAATCCAAAGCCTTTACAGAACTTCGAGCTGAACCCTTTATTCAAATCATTGGGGTAGTTCTCATTCTGAGAAGGCTCCCGATTACGACATAAAGGCTCCCGTGTTTGACAAGAAAAACCTGAAGAAGGCCGAAAGACAAATCATCCGAAAAGTTGTTTTATAACGATGAGAAAAACAGCCCGGAACCGCCCCCCCCAAAAAAAAGTACATCTATCTTTACCTTTTTAAACCTATACTTATTCTTGTCTATTCATATCAGTCTTTCTACCCATCTCATTCTGTTTATATCTCAGCTTGCATTATCTTTTCTTATGTTCATATCTCTTACTCTCTTTCTGTTCAACTCTATCGATCTCAGTCTGATCATATCTATTTATTTATCTTAGCCTGTTCATATCTATCTATTGATCAATCTATTCATCTATATTCGTGTACTAGATGACCTGTGGATCCATTGTGTTTCCTTTGTAACAGTGATCCATGATAATATTGACATTTCTATTATAAAATCGTGAATGATTTTAATTAGCATTTCATTGTTATCTCCATTATATCAAGAAAGTTGTATGATTAAAAACTGATGTTCAATGAGGACCCCCCCCCCACCCCCACTGCTCTCCCAATTATAATTTGGTCGCAAATTGGTTTAAAATTCTTCATTCTCGGAGACTGGGTATTCTAAGTATATGGCTGTAATAAAAGTATTGGAATGATGTTATTTCTTCTTGGTTATATGCACATATATATATATATATATATATATATATATATATATATTTTAGTTATAGAAACAATTTCAGGCTCAAAATGTTTCCTTTAATTTTTGGCCCTGGGAGTTCAACATGTGGAAGGATCCCTTATCTCAATTCTTAATCTTCCATCTTCAATTTAGGAACATTTCAAGGCCAGTAAAAATCAAAAGGAGCAAAATGTTTGATTTAATAAGAAACACTCCTACTTTTAAAAAGAAAACAAACTGAATGGGAATATAAGGTGTATCCGCTTTTTACATCTTGCTGTATATGATGAGATTCTGTGGAATATTTAACACCATTGGTATATAAAAAATTAAATGTTTTTATTATTACTAGCAAATTCACCAGATATAGCACAGCTTTGTGCTTGGTCACTTTGCAGCAGGCTCACTGTCACATTCACACTTTTGGCTGCTTTGGGAAGGGCTCACTGCACTTGCCAAATTACTATAATGTAGAATCAAAATTTAATACTCAACTTCACTGTAGAATAAATGGCTAAACTTGCAAATCGGTCGGAAAATTAGGGTGATCCGGAAAAAACAGAACCCACAAATTTTCTAATAAAACTGTTTGTTGGATTTTGTATAAAGTATTCAACTCTGTTACAAGATGAATGCGAGACTAAAACTAGAGTTTGGTAGGTGGCTTATATGGAGCTTTGGATTGTTCCATTATGAACTCAGGCAAGTTCATTTCCTGAGTTCTGATTGGCTGTTGGATTTCAGGGTGAGTAAGAACATGGATAAGTACCCACTCTTCAGCCATCACTTTGCATTATGCCAGCAGCATGCAAGGACTGTATTTAAGTTACAGCTTGCCTGTTGTTCTCGTCTACTAACTCAGTAGTAGTTAGAACCCCACTGCGACGGTGAGTATCATATTGTTTCTATATCTGGAGGATAACTTCTACACTGTTAATTTTAACTCGGGGGGTTTAAGGTTAGGGTTTAGGGTTAGTTTAATGGGAAAATAAATAAATAATTTGGGTTCTGTTTTTTCTGGTCACCCTGTAATATGTTTTAATTTTTACAGGTTTAGCCGAATAAACATCATACTCACTGTAGAAGTAATATTCCAATTACCGTCGAATTGGTAAGACAAGGCAACAAGCAAGCCATAACTCAATACAGATCTTGCATTGTTACAAGCCTACTGCATAATGTAGGTTATTTATCAAGCACCATAACACCACAGAAACCAAGAAGCCAATCTGGACTAAAAGAATGGAATGATCCAAATGCATGTATGGTGTATTCCTGAGTGCCATAAATACAAGCTGCTTTGGGCACCAGTTCAGTTGTGTTTACTTAATTGTTGTTGTTCAGACCAACAGAATACTAACTTACTCCAACATTCACAAAAAGGTATCCAGTTGACAAAGGATAACAGGCTGTAACCAAATACATATGCTGTACTAATTCCCATTAAAAAAGCCGCCCTGTCACCTGGGGCGTTAGAATGCACCGACTGCACCTCTGCAGAGGGGTAAAACTCCCCCAATGGGGCCATCTGTTGACAGTGGGTGGCGACCCGTTATGCTTAAGGATAGAGCCCAGGTGGATGAGCAGTTCATGACATGCAATACTCCACTTTGGTCCTATCTTGGGCTAGACGGGCGGTCGAAGAGGCCCCCTCTGATCAATCGGCTGGTCACGTCAAGCCCTAGCACCTTTTCCGAACCCTATTGCCTTTATGGCAAGCCCCAACCCCTTTTTATCATATGGGTGCTCGAAGGCAGTGGCTGCGGGTCTACATGTTCTGGGAATGACGTTAAACTCTATCTGATGGTGAGGTTCCAGTTTTGGAGGTTTGGGGGATGTGGAGCACCCCTTCATCACTATTGCTCCCTGGTCCACTCTGACCCGGAGTGGTAGTACCTGTTAGGGACCCATCTATGGGTTAAATAGAAAAATGTATTTATAAAAAAATTGTATTATCCATTAAGAATTGATTTATTTCAAAACTTTATCGGCATTAAATGACCCACTGAGGTTGATATGCCATAAAACAAAACAAACCATTAAAAAAGAAGTCATGTGTTGGTTATGTTGGGAATTTATCAATTTAATCCACAGAAAAAGAGACATACCTTTTTATCTCTTGCAAGTGCAGTTACTCATCTAGACATATTCCACATGAGATACCTTCCAATCAATTAATGAGGCAACACATTCAATAAACACGAGGTGTGTATTTTATTTAAAAACAATAACTGAAAACAATGGTCAAAGGGCAAGTAACTAACCCGTACAAAAATGGTTTCGGGCAGATAATTTCTGACCCGACTATTATTAGAGTCTGTTAGTATCAACAAGCACTGACTAAAGTGAATTTCAACAGGTTATATATTGATCAAAGTATCCACACCAAAACCAGTAGCCAATCAGAACCCAGAGAATAAACTAGCCCTTGGTGCATAATTCTCAACTTGCAATAGAGTTCTGATGTGTGTGTCCAACCAAATACTTTATTTATATTATTTGAAATATTATCATATAATCTCATAGACATTGTCTCCTCACAAAATATGGAAAGCCATGCCCAGTATTATCTTTAACCTCAAAAAAAGTTTCTTTCTATATTCAGGCTCAGAAAGGATAGATACTATAGGTTTGACTTGTGATGGCTTGTTTATTTGGTTTGTGTCATTCAGCTTTGATTTGTAACACATTATTCATTTTTTACCTTCGAGCACTTATGTTGTATAGTTTCTGACATACTCTGGTATATAACAGATTATATATATATATAAAAAAAAAATGGACTCTCCGTCAATTTTTGACGTATGAGGGTTCATACACACAATGATCTCCCACACAGGGATTTGTTTATAGTGGTGAAGCTTGTGTTGGACCATCCACACTTTTTGGCACAGTTGATAGGAAAGAATTGGTGCATCAAAGGTTGCCACAAACCCAATCAATGACCGACCTCAGGAATTTTGAATTCAGAGTTATCCCTCTCCTAGACTGGTTACCTACCCAAGGCTGAAGAGCCCAGTCTGCCCTAATATTTAACCCATAGCTGGAGGGAGAATATATGATTTCATACCTTTCCCAAGGGTATTAGCGCTATGTGAAATGCCAACAGCTTCGTCTAGGAATTGAACTCGAATCGACGAGTCTATTTTCCACGACTAACCACTTGCCCACGCGCCTCCATATATATATATATATATATATATATATATAGAGAGAGAGATATTAGATTAAAGATGGTGGTTTTCTTAGTACTCTACTGGTTACTTGCTTCTTCTTCTATCTTGTCTGGCCAACTTCTATCTGCTGGGTGTTGATTTTCTTCCTTTCTAATTATCTACTGGGCTGAGATGAGTTGGTCATTGTCTTAATTATTTAACAAAAACAAGACCTTATTTGTTCTTGATCAAGTTTTATTAGCCCATATTGATTATTACTCTGTGAGGATGAGACTGACCTGGAGCTGACAATATGCCTACACTCTCTCAAAGATGGGTCGAATCTGAATAACTAACTAAACTATATGTGTCTATCATGGTGCCCAAATTGCTCTCCTCTACAGGGTCAAGAGTTATTAACAGTCACTGGTAATTTTCCATGGGGACTCCTTCATTCTAAAGTTAACGGCCCTCAATTAAAATATCTCTAGCTTACCGGTACATTCACAATTCATGACTTCTCATGAATTGTAACACTTACAGATTGCATATTATTTTCTGACAAATACATATCAACTATTACAGATTCACATTCTCTTTTGCATATTGCCTGTTAAAACTCTTACCTATTATTATCTTTGCCTGGTATTTTTTTACCCTTTTCTTTGTATCTGATACCTTTTACCTTTTTAATATTTTATCTATCCATTCACTATTTATGATTGGGCCATTAAGAGAAAAAAGTTACAAAATTTCCACTGATGGAATAAGCTACTTTATATATAGATGTATATATATATTTTTTAAGAATATTTTAATCTTTGTTATTTTTAACACATTTTGAATACTGCATTTATTGGCTTCCTCCAACTTTGTATATTATATATTTAATTTATTTTTATGGATTCTGAAGACGTAAGGGAGGCTGAAGAATGCATCAGCCAAATCCTATTAAAAACAAATTAAGATAATAGTGAAAAATATCTCCTTATGTATAAAATACAATGTAACTTTATATGCACACAAATATGTATAGGCTATACAACCTGGTCTCACTAAGTAAGAAATTCAGTTGTTATGGTACCACTAGGAATTCAAATATATTCATGAATATTTTTATAGCTTATAACTAAATAGTGTATTTCTGTCTTTCTCTTCTTTTTCCCCACTCACTCTAACTTTATATCCTTTCTTTCTTTATCAGCTTCTCTTTCTTTCCAAATTATTCTCACTTTGCTTTCTTTTTCCCATGTTTTCCCCCTTTTTTTTTCTTGTTTACTTCAGTGATTTAAAAGGTTTTCAAATGACCGTGTTTCCGCATTTCAACTCCCCAATACGACTGATGTGACCATTACAAATCCACAGACAAGCAGAAGTGTTGATCCATAATAATCCAGTCACACAATGTTGATAGAGAATGAGACACATGAGAATTCAAAGTTTTTAAGTTTTTGAAAAAGTGTTTTATGTTTCTAAAAATACAGTAAGTTGTGAAAAAATATTCAAAGCCCGAATAACATTAATTTCCACTGCATTTGAGCTGATTTGACCTTATTAAATACAGTAGTGAAAAGTACTCGTCTCTCAGGTATTTTATGGTATTATCAACATTTACATGGCTTAGTATGGCACAAGGCCTGATTGGGAAGGAAGTGGAGTATGGCACAAGGCCTGATTGGGATAGGAATTGGAGGTGGCACAAGGCCTGGTTGGGATAGGAATTGGAGGTATGGCACAAGGAGGAATTGGAAGTATGGCACAAGGCCTGATTGGGATAGGAATTGGAGGTATGGCACAAGGCCTGATTGGGAAGGAAGTGGAAGTATGGCACAAGGCCTGGTTGGGATAGGAATTGGAGGTATGGCACAAGGCCTGATTTGGAAGTATGGCACAAGGCCTGGTTGGATAGGAATTGGAGGTATGGCACAAGGCCTGATTGGATGGAATTGGAGGTATGGCACAAGGCCTGGAAGTATGGCACAAGCCCTGGGATAGGAATTGGAAGTATGGCACAAGGCCTGTTGGGATAGGAATTGGAGGTATGGCACAAGGCAAGGCCAGTATGGCACGAGGTCTGATTGGATAGGAATTGGAGGTATGGCACGAGGTCTGATTGGAATTGGAGGTTTGGCACGAGGTCTGATTGACATAGTGAAATAGAAATAGATCACAAATTAGGACTGAGCCTATTCTAGTAGTGAGCGGAGTTTAACAGGTTTGAATATGTTTGATACTGTGAATCCCTAATCAAAACACTTAGTGTCGATATATTTTATCAAATATCAATAAATCATCTTAACTTTTTTACTATTTTCCATTTATTTATTTTCCTCTTTGGTTGGGGGGGGGAGGAGTCCCCATGGAGTAGTGGCTAACATGCTGAACTGAAACAACATAGTGAGTTTCAACTTCAGTTGTGCTATTACATTCACTTTTGGACTAAGACCTTTGGGAAAGGTATGAACCCCCCCCCCAGCTATGGGTTATGACTGGTTAGCTCAATTGTCAGAGAATTTGCCTCACAATCACAAGGTTCTGAATTTGATGTTCCTTGCCAACTCAGCGTGTGAGTAGCATAGCTTGGGTAATCTGATCTGTGCAGTAAAAGCATTTGGGAGCTGACGGTAGGTGTGGCAGTCTACCCCAGCAAGAGAATCTCCCTAGGTATAGTACCAGCTTCAGCTGATACCGACAATAGGCTTTACTTCTTTCTATGGCTTAAATAGTAACACTACTGTTCTTCTAAAAGGATGGCTTTGGTATTAAATAACCCGCAAAGATTAATGTACCATTGAGCAGAGAAACCAAACAAAACCCATTTTTGTTATACCTCTACTTTTTCTTTCACTCTTTTTTCTTTTATCAAATTTTTCTCTTTTCTTTCTTTCTCGTTGCATTGTCTCTTTCTTTCTTTCTTTCTTTTTTGCATTGATACCCCCTTAATCTTTTTTTCCCTCTCTATTCCTTCACCTCCTCCCACTTCTACTTTTTCAACATTTCAAATTTTCCCCCACCACTTTCCTTTTCCCCCTTTCAATATTTATTCATGAAGAGATTTGTTGGCCCTCACATACACATTTAAATCACCTCATGAGTTCTAATTAATTTTATTTGGTGTATGTGATATGTAATTGTGAACTGTCGTCAGCTAACCGAGGCTCTAAATGTCAGACAGAACTATGCTGGACCGCTTAAGATCTAAAAGTCCCATTTCCCTTTTACCCTCTCTTTTACTATTTCTCCCCCCCCCCACTCAACCCCCTCCCATATTTCCCTGCTTTGATTTACCCCTGGGCCTACTTCCTCAGCACCAACCAGTATGGGCAGAATATTCTGGAAGCATCAAATTATTGCAATGTCGGAAACTGGAACAGCTGTGTCTATAGTCATAGATCTGAGGTGAAAGTTTTCAATCATTTCACCGAGACATGTGAAGGTGAATGAAATTACACAAAATAATAAATTGAAAGGGAATGAAGGATGAAAGAAACTTGAATAGATCAGTGGATGATAGAAAAGGAAGTAAAGGAAGAGGTTGAGGGAAGAAATGGTGGAAAGCAAAAAAAAGGGAAAAGAAGAATGGAAAGAAGAAAAAAAGAGTTAAAGGGGAAATGCAGGATAATGAAAAAATAAAATGAAAGAAAAAAGTATTGGAAATGAAGTATAAAAGAAAAAGAAATGATAGTTTAAAAGTATGAAAGATAAGGAGAGACAAAAATGGTGCATATATGTATATATATATATAATGTATATATGTATATGACTCTGAAATATAGAAGATAA